>OX453256.1:5000-605000 GCA_949709985.1 Luffia ferchaultella | reverse complement strand
TAAAACCTACTAACCAAAAGATGAACCAAGCGCATAGTGATGTTTGCTTTACAACTATGTTGACATCGATTCAACTTAGTCAAAACCGGCTAATTAGCAGATGAACCAGGTGCTGATCTACGACGATCTTACAACTATTCAGACGTGACGACACCGATCAGCTTTGTTACAATCATAAATAATATAATAATACCTGGGACATGCCACACAGTCATCTGGTCCCAAGTTAAACAGAGCTTGTAATGTGGGTACTAGATAGCTGACATGCCTACATACTGTACTTATTTAAAAAAAAATTGTCGTTAATAATCGCCAGCTGAACCAGGCGCATATTGATGCACCTATAGAAAACTTATAACTATAAAACCGGCTAGCCGACTACCGGTACCTACCTACATGTGAGAAGCGCGATATAAGTACGCACACATCAGCAAAACATTGCGTCCACTAAGTGTCACACGTCCAAATTCAATGTAAACTCAATAAAGCTAAACCAGGTGAAAGCTTACCGTTCACAACAAGGTAACAGTTTCGAAAGAGTTGGGCGTTTGGGGTAGTAATGTAAGCAACAAAATAAAGGCAGGTTAAGTATGGGCACTAAACCTCAAGCCGGCAGCCTTCCCGCGTCCCGCAAACACCCCGCCGGCCGATGTAAATAAAATGACTAGGCAACTAAGTATCTAGGATTGAAATTTAAGCTACGTGTTCCATTCGCTTCATGATTACGTCGAAGTCCAATACAACAATTTAACAAAAAAATTACGTGATTTTCACATTCATCACATACACGGAAAATATAATGAATGTACTCTATTGAAATTTTAATTAATCCTACTGACGTATTTGCCATTTTACTAGACGTACTTTTGTCACTTTATTTCACTGGGAAACGTCTTCTAAAACATTTTCAATGTTTAAAGATATTTTATTTGTGATTTCATTACTCAAAATTAGCCTTCACGAAATGATTTAATTCCATACTGAAATAAACGTGTGCAATAAATATACTCTAAATGAATAATAAACACACAGCAAAGCTTTCTTTTTTGTATTGTGCCAAACTTTTAGTAAAATTTGGTCGCTACCTCGGACCTAATGGGGTTTCACCATAAAATGAGATTTGCTGTCTCATTAGTAAAAGTTAAATACCGATTATACGGTGAAAGGTTCTTACCTCAATCTCAATACAATCTCATTTTAAGAATAATAGCAACTTACTTAAAACTTTGCTGCCTTTTATTTGTTTAGATTTTTTTGGTAGTCTACACTATTATTTAAATAAATAAACGCTTGCTGAATACGTAAGCTTTTAATGTGGGCCACAGAAAAATGTTCAAAAGCGTACATAGAACTAAAATCGAAGCAACGACAAGTGCGCGCCTCCTCGACCAGTGATCACCAACGTTATAGCGACACATAAGATCCCACAGCAGTGTCATATGCAGTTCATATAAATTTTATATTACTATATAATGCACCCGCTCGGAAAGCGCTCTAATACTTTTTAAAGAAGAAGACGGAAAGTCATTCTTTATTCCCGTGAGAGAGAGAAATGTATGAAAATCCATTACTCCCGCTGTCTTTTCTAATATTAAAATAGGAATCTTTTATATACGAATTTTTAATACGTTTTGTATGAAGACGCAAAACGGTACTGGTCACTTACTTTTTATTCCGAATGAAAATTTTACAAAAAAGCGAACTAGAGCTAGAACTAGAGTCAGAGCCATCAAACTGCATTAAACTATATAAAGAAAGCGATTGGACTTCTTTTCGAAGTATATAATGCTTAATTTATGTAATAATTTTATTAAAAGTGGCTTCTAAAAGTGAAAGTGACGATTTGTAAATTCCAATAGAATTAAAAAAAGCTGCTCAAGCTGTTGTTGTCAACTTATTGGAACCGGGGCAAAACATTGCTGTAAATTTTAATTGTTGTAATAATTCTAATATCAAGTTTAATTCATAAAATTTTTATTTGTTTCATTTTCCTCGTAGGTGTATGTATGTATGCAAAGTAGTATGTATCACTCTGGAAAAAATGCGATTCTGTTATTAACGCACACACGAACGCGCACTTAGCTGTATTCGGTCACTTTCTTCCCTTGGTGAACAATCTATTTTTATAGACCTTACATCACAAAATTATATCGGCAGTCATGTGTTTCGGAAATTCATAATTAATAATTATGACTGCGAATTAACTGAATATCAGAGTTATGTATTTTTTTTTTATGAATGTCACGGAAGGTCAATATGACTTTTGAACTAGCTATCATCACATTATCTGAGAGATTGTCCATTTAAAATTGTTAATTTAATTTTATAATTTATATTATACTTTAATACCTAAGATACTTGTGTAATAAACGTAGTTTTGATTTATTTTATACTTTATATTAAGTTATCTACCTTAATATAAAGTACCTACCTACCTACTTCTGTTCGGTTTTGTATCATGTTTCCTCAAAATATAAAACAACATGATAGAAATCGTGCTAAGACGTTAACATTTAAAGTATAAGCTTAAATATAGCCATAGTACATTGTACAATGCAATAAACAGTGTTGAGATATTTTTCTTCATTAGAAAGTTGCACATAGTTAGTGCGGACGCGGGACGGCCGACACACAGCGGACGCCCTCGTTAATAGCTGTCCGCCGCCCGAACGGAACTAGATGAAACAACTTGGCTTGTAAAATTTACTACCTAATTTCAAGTTTCGCTTCCCAATATTGTGCGGCACACTATGGCTTGTACTCGAATTCTTACTCTGCTAGACAAACATCGACTTTACTATAATGCTGTTTGCCTGTTAATAATTAGATTCGTGTCCATCGATTGATCGATTGACTAACGCGTATCAGATCCTACTCACTGAATTTTGTGCAAACTTTGAAGATTCCCGCACACAACACACAACTATTGAATTTAGGAAGACGTATATGTAATGGATATCATCTAACGGAAAACAGTTTTACGAACTTCCTACGTAGAAGAATCTAAGAGCTAGAATAATCAAAGTGGCGGGATATAAGACAGAAAAACGCGTGGAGGAAATTGAGGCCATGACGACATATAATCTTTTACGTTGTCTCGTAGTCCTTTTGTCGCGCACTTCATCGTCATGTAGGTAACACAATTACACGGAGTGTAGCAATAAGCTGCAAGTAGTGTAACGTCATAAAAAGCGCGTTCTCGCCGTGAACCGACATAAAGTTGCTACGCCGTTGTCTAAATTCGGGCAGTAAAACCTGATGTGAAATTTTCCGCTTCATCACAATCTGGGAGTATAATAACTTCATGTTTGGCATTTTTTACTTGGGACGTGATTCATCTATTATTTTATTTCTTTACGATTATGAAAAATTAATTTAAATAAGGCACCGCTATACGTAACGCCCCTAAAACTATGTTTCTCTCGTTGTCTTTCTTCTACTACATTTCCTGAGTTTATTTCATCGATGTACCAATATTACTAGATGGGCTGTCCGCGTTCTAAAGTATCCACTCAGAAAGTCCACCAACCGGCTTTTAGTCAGTGTAATGGCTTAGCGCCGAATAAACGTGCGCGATGTCGACTTGTAACGTAAAAATTTTTAAAACTACTCGTCAAAGACGCAAAAAAGTGTTGAATATTGTATTTGATGAAAGTAAACATTATAATTGAACATTAATTTATGACTGCAGATGGTTATTCGATTATTTTTAATTTAATTTGAACATTCTCACGATTCAGTTCTCGTCACATTCCCCTAAACAGTGTGACATGTTCGACCCGTAATAAGTATTTATATGGACTGATGCGCACATCAGAGCGGCCGCGGGGGGCAGCGACCCACACTCGTTGCGGACGCTTTTATTTCACTTTTGTTTACAGACTACAAATCTTTATAATACATCAATGGTTCATTTACACTACCATTTCATCAAACAACTCTAAACGATGTACAAATTACGTAACTTCCGTCCCTTCGTATATCTCAGTGTTAAGATCACGTGATATTAGTTTTAGATTTTACGACTTTGTACTTTTAAATGATTTCCCATTCGGAATTGTGAAATTATTACATAACCATCTCAGTTTCTAGACGCTGCCCCTCGTCTTATTTTCATTTTCCATAATTGAATGTTTCTCAAATGTCAGTTTAATAGTAATTAATACTGTAAAATAAAACTTTGTTAAACAATTTTAAATAAATTTGTTATGGTGTACACACAGATTTGTTGTTTAGACCATAAACCACTTTGAATTAAGTGAGTGGCCAAAAGCTTGTACCTAAGTCTTGCTGTATGAACACGCCTGCATTGTTTTATGGGCGAATGCACTCTTCGCAAACGGGCGAGGCCGGGCTTACACAGTAATGCCGCCGGCTTCGGACCATGAGAATTGCAGTGGCCGAGAGCCTCTCCGTGCCGCCCATAGAACTTGCGGATCTGTGTAATAACCCTACAGTTACTACTTGTACTTTACTATAGCAGTGATCTAATAGCGTGAAACTATCAAGTTATAAGTAGAAGTAAAGCTTTCTAAACTATTTTTGCAGTCGAGTAAATGACATAACGTGATTTACTAAGCCTACACACGTTTCGCTGAAGAGTAGGCAGAGCCTTTCGCTACATTTACATTCAACATTTTTTTTTTATGAATTTCATATATATTTATCTTTAATTTTTTTTTTTCGTTTTCGATATATGTTTGCAAATTCAAAGCCTGGATTGCAAAGCCATAAGTCGCGAGGTCGATTTTCGCTCGAAACAAATATTTGTGTGCATGAACATGTTTATTTGTTCTGTGAATAAATGTTACATATGTATATATCATTAATAATATTTAAATTTGTACATAACTTGTCTAGTACCCATAATACAAGCATGATACGTGCTTACTATGGGACTGGATGTCGCTGTGTAGGATGTCCCAGGTATTATTATTGTTATTATTATGTTATTTTTAGCTGGTTTTATCAATACCACGATGCCAGAATAGATCAAAGGGGAGAAGTGAACTCACACAAAACGGAGACAGCCGATCCGAATTAGCGGTGCTCTTACAACGCGGTTAATCAAATCAGCGGGATGGGTTCGCTCAGATAGTAAAAAGTTCGCTCCAGAAAATTGACTTCCCGAGTAACGAGAGCGCGCGTGGTCGACTCTCGCCCGGGCTGAGTCTCACCACAAAGAGGCGAAATTAATTTATGAACTCGCTCTAAGACAATTAATTCGCGCAGAGTGTGTGAGCCGAGATTGACTAACACCCAGATGGACTTCTTTGAAAAATGTTCTTAAACTTTTTATCATTACCCATTGTGCTCTTAACTTGTAGTAATAACATCTAATTAATATTTTTCTTCGACGAAGAAAAAAGGAACAATATCAGACAAAATTTTTTTTCAGAACCAAAGCAAATCGAAACTTCGAGAGCGAACGTTATTTTCATTGAAGTGAATTTCTATAGGCGTTTGTGAATGTAGTATGAATAACGTCAAAATTAGAAAAAAAATTAAATAGAACAGAAAAGATTACGTCAATATTTCAAATAATTAGATGAAATAAATATTGACCTGAAAAACAAATGTTATAGCTATTATCTAAATAATGGCAACAATCTTCCTTTTTCAGATGGGATGAAATTGGAACATAAATTTATCTGAAACAGAGTAATATTTAGATTGGAAAAAAAATATATAAAAAACTATTCTGAAACTAGCTTCCATTTAAAAAACACGGAACTGAAAAGTAAAAATTAATTATCTGTGTTCATAGCTAAAAAGTTAAAATATACTTTAAAAGCTTGAGGCCAAACGTTGTAAGTAATACTCTTTTGAAACTTCCTATTTTAACCAAACTCTTAAGCTTTTGAAATACATATTTCATATTTTAATAGCTATACTTTTTTAACTTTCGACACAGATCATTACTTTTTATATGTATATTATATATTGTATATATAATTTGGGTGACAATACAATAATCTGGCACAATGAACTTGGTGCCGAGGGTCTGATGATGGAGCCAAGAGCTGCATGGAAAAGTGTGAGGCTCTGTGTTAAATTTAAAAAGAAGTACATTATCTTTCGGATTCTCATTTGAATAAAAATAACATTGAAGTAAATCTACGTTTCATTGACGCGTCATAATAAATTCTTTGACAAACCAACATGAATGCATTATCGATATTCGAATGTAATCCCGACCGGCCCGCTACAAATTGACAAAGAAGGATCCCAGTGAATTCATGTAAATCAGGGGAGACAACGTCGTAAGGATTCCTCTAATCCAAACGGCGCGGCGTCCTCAGATATTCGTTAATGGGATTAAAATCCGGAGTCGCGATGCGGTCGGATCATTTCCATCTGTGAAATTGAGTTTCGATTTATCCGCAGTCAGTCGTTCACCTTTCGTGGACCACGCGACGACTCGCCGCAAAAAATACTATCAAGAGATAGTCGGATTCGAGCAATTATGGTTCCGTGCTAACAATTCATCGACTAACAGCCGATAGACCAAATTCAACTAACTACATTATAATAATTATTTAACCCTTTTCCAATTACTAATGAGACTAATAAAAAAGTCACTAGTTCTCCAGTGTGTATTCTGAAAATATCAAAATTTTAGCTATAGTGAAAAGACATTTTGTTCGCATATTTTGAGTTGTATGATTAAAACAATTTAGCCAGCAATTTAAAAGAAAATACTTCTATTCTAACTTATTAAAAATAACCTTTTCCAAAACAATATTTCACGGAATACAATAACAAAACTTTTTTGAGGACGCTAAACTCGTCCTCATTTGAGCCTAAAAAAGGTATAATAATATTTATCTAATAGCTTTTAACAATATGACCGCTGTTTGTAACAAATTTTAGTTATATATTTCGTCTTTGTTTAAATTACTTTTTGGTGTACGATAATGAATATTTTTATTATTACTATGTGCACCTCATTAGGACTTAATAATGTACTATAAATTTCTACGTGATAAGCATAGTTTTCGAAAAAGATGTTTGTAACAGACAGACGTAGACGGATACAGGTGCGATCTTGTAAGGTGTCCTATTGTTCCATTTAAGACACGGAACCCTAAACAGTTTAGAGTATTTCAGGACCGGCTATTCCGTCACGCCACAGTACTATCTGTCCTAAATTATCGTAGACGGCAAGATTACGATGGAGCCTTACGCGGTCAGCCTGTTACCGGTGAAAATTGCCTCCTGGAAAAATGTAATGTGGCCTGTAGGAATTCCACTTTGGCAAATTGGTTAATGAAACGAACACATTAACACCGGGATAATTGTGACGCTGTCATGTTTAACGTTTTGGCAAAGGCCGTAACTGCGCGGGCGGTGGCATTGTTAATTTTGCCATTCCTGCCATATGTACTGAACTAACTCATTAACATTAATGCATTGTAATATCAGCTACAGCAATAAAATAGCACTGTTCATTAAACAGGTCAACAGGAAAAAGATCTAAGGTTAATTGTATATTCTCAAACGAAGTCTCATTAGGATTTCAAATACATCCGACTATCTCACATTTCGATATCTAATTAAGGCGTAATTTTTACTTATCGATCAAATATTATAGTGTATATTAATTCTACAGATGTAGATCAAGATAACGTGACGTGGCTATTAAAAAAGTAAGAAAAAAATGTGCGCCACACACCACGTAAACGAATTTAGTGTGACGCATATGTAAAGCTTTTCCTGAAAAAAAAGTAGTAATTTTAAAAATTAGGAAAAACTTGTCTACGTACAAATTGATTAACTGAACAGAAAAAAACAATCTGTATAATTTATAAAATTTTGTGTGGGTAATAAGATGTATTCCATGCGAATGCTATTCTTGGCGAAAAATTAGTAGCTATTGGGTATTGTGGTTGTAGCTAATACTGCATAACGTCCGAGTAGAGACGCTAAAGGATTTTCCAACAGAAACTTGATCCACGCCCTAGCTTTCCATAATACATATACGCGTCCTTCCCCGTCTGTGAATGCATCAGCCGCCACAATGGCCACATTGGTTATGATTTTACACGTGCACGAATAGGCTATCTAGATCCATCTGATACGTATCTATCGGTGACCTGTTCACAGTTATACAGTAAATATACAAACGTCGCATCGTAAATATTGCTATATACACAATTTTTTTTTTAAAAGATAAACCCAATCATTATTACACATTTTTATTTATTTATCTTATTTTTGTTTTCTTGGCTGTATGTATTGCAGTTTCTATTAAATGTGTATTTGTTTTTAATCTACATTTATTACTAGTAATACGTCCAATGCTAAATATAAGGGCACCTACAAATTGCCCGAAATATATACATAGGCCTACCTAGTGACGGCGACGTATGTATCTATGTACCTCTCTGGTCTGACTTAGGGATGTAGGTTACAATATACATCATTATCATATTCATATTCTCGTTTCGTTTGAAGTCAAGTCTGTAATGGTACTTATTACAAAAACCAAAATGCATCATAATTAACATTGGTATTTTAGACAAACACATCTACTGCAGCGCCCCTGGAGGCTTATAACCCTGGTGATAGCTGTAAAACACATTTAAGAACCTGCTCTGAAGTGATACCTACGTGATACGAAAAACGGCATTGAAATCGATTCACTAGTTTTTGAGGAAACCGGTAACACATACGTACAACCACACACATTTATGTAAAGTGTAGATTAAAACACTTAAAATTTATTATTATTAAGTTTATATTGCTTTTATATTAATAAAATCAGTACTTGATCAATTTATTTAATAATTTTCCGAGGGAATCAACATTTTGTTTTCACTTAGGTACTCATAAGTGCATAGAATAAAACTTACGCTCATGTGTGACAGGAAGTTTGATATATACTGTAAATTAGCAACGGAGTTACTCGGGAGAGCTTCGATATGCTGTTCTTATTACAAAATGAAAAAACAATTTTATTTCTTAAATAATGAAAATCTTCAAGGGCCTACCACTAACAGCCTAAATAAAAAAAATTACAAATCGATAAGAACCCGGCTTCAAATAGTTAAAAATAAAACTTTCACTTTCAAGAAAAGAGCATTAATGGGCGACATATAGTTTATGAAGTTGGTGCCAACTCAGAAACTTTATATTGTGTTCTATGTTCGTTGTAGTTGATCATTGTTGTAATTATTACCTGGTAAGTACCAGTTTACTAGTAAAGTGTCTGAGTTGGCACCGACTTCATAAGCTATATGTCGCCCATTAATGTTCTTTTCTTTAAATTTAAAATATTATTTGTAACTTTGAAGTCGGTTTTTTTTTGTAAAAATTTATATTATTTTCATTCTTCAGTTATAAGAAACTTTAATTTGTATATATTTGATGACACCTAAATGAGATAGCGCCGTTTGGTGAAAACTGTCAACGAATCACTATATTATCCATTAACTCTTTCGTTAAAGAGTGCTGTAGCTTCCATCATCAGCTAAGCGGCATGACATGATGATTTCCAGGCGCACACCTGAAAAACTAAAAGATACAGCTCAAATACACTGTGTGTGCATATAATATTTGAGAGTATCTCTTGATTTCCCAGGTATTCCATCATCTGAACATGACATGGTGATAATGGGACCACCTTGGGACTATATCCTTTTGAACAAAAAAATCATTTTCCAAGTCGATTTACAAGTGACAAAGATATCGGTAAACATACATAAAAAACCTATAGACAAACATAGAACCTTCTCCTTTTTGAAGTCGATTAAAAAGATAAGATATGACCACATAATTACATAATATTTGACTCCAACTAAATTTTGAAACCGATTTCACTTCTAGACTGGCCTACAAATTTACAACAAGTTACTTCAGAGCTCTAAACTATAATCTAAAACATTACAAAAAACAATGCTCAGAAATTGGCTCAAGGAATTGGGCTACCATGGCGCAGAAACTCTCTCAATTTTATACATGAAACAATGATCACTTCAAATTATGTAATGATTTGTTTATTTATATATTTGCCATTTTTTTTCTCATTTTTTAATTTATGTTTCTTTATTTGTATTAATTTTTTTACGTTTTTTTCATTATGCATAAATCTAGTGTATTACTTATATTTATCATCATTGAGGTTGGTGGGTTTCGACACGGGCTTACCTAAAGAGGCTTACAAAGAGCTTCACGTTGTTCATCTTACTACGCTTCATAAGCGAATTTGTAATAACATTAAAAAATATACATAAAATGTTTAAACATATAAAAATACATAGAGTGAATTAATTTGACAGCAGCGTTTGGTTGGATATTAATATTTAAAAAAATTTAATTTTCGTCTTTAAAATTTACAACGTGTATATTGGTAATCTAAGAACGAAATGTCACTCATTGATTTAACTATAAAAAATTTAAAAACAGTTTTCAAAACAAAGTATTTTTTGTAGACAATAGTCATGTGGAACCCTATTTCATTAATAAGAATAATGTGTTAAACAGTCTGATTTAAATAACACGTTCTTCATTACATACAAATTAGATTAAATTTTAAATTTCTAAATTTTGTTTGGGAAACATCTATGAAGAGTTGTATTTACGTTTGATGATGGATTTTACATGATACATTACCTAAAACAATTTATTTTATGACAAAATGTTTTCCTTTCCCTGAATCCTTTCTGTTTCCTACCTCCTTCACTTTTGGTTCACTCCACCGCAGCGACGACAGTCTAACTCCAGGCACAATAAAGTTTTATTGAGCATGGAGTCGTTAGTTACGTTCTACTTCAAAACGGATTCCAATAGAATTTGCATAGAAACTTGTTTTAAGAGATCGCCTTGAAAGGTTTTGTCGAAGTGGAATATGTTAATCTGAAAGATTAGGACGGAAAAGAGACATAAGTTGGCAATCTAAGCTTTCTCATGTACATCTTATTTAAGTACAACTCGGTTGTAAGATATGTAAAATTTAAATTTTACAAGAAGAATTGTAAACGAAAAAAAAAATATTGTAAAATTCCACAATTTGACTAATCAGTTTTAGTAATATCGAAGGTTCAGTCGCCGTACAATTATGAAGTCACTAAATTGTAAGTTTTTTAGTGATGGTCTAAACAAAAATATTGACGACTGCGTTGTTTATACAGTGTAATCAGTTTAACGTAGTCCAAATGTGTAGAGCTTACGGAACTATTCAACAGACTAAAAAAAACATAAGTTTAAAAAACTAAACTTTAACTTTATTTTTCTCGGTGACCGGTCGTTTGCGCCATCTGCTTTAAACTTTTTGTGTAGTATGGTAAGCTTTACACGCTCTATAAGTTTGGACGAAAGTAGGTTAAGATTCTATAAGTAGAACATCTTCACGATAAATAGGCGGCACAAGTATGAAGAAGCGGTGCTGTGGAGCAGACGACGCTTGCCGTCGATCATTATGGCGAAGGCCGGCAGAGCAGACAGAGTTAGCACTATGGTTAGCACGTCATGCGGCTCACGCGCTCCCGTAATAGAGAGATATTTGTTCGTAGCTATGCGATGTCAACATCGCTACACGCGTCTCGCAAAATTTTAGTGAAACGGTGCCAGTAGGGAACATGTCTTACTTACTAGGGGCCGTTGTTTAGTTTTAAGCTTGCCATGTGTTGTGCCATGTAATTATGACCTAATTGCTACGTCACAATTATGATGTTGCGTAAAATTATCAACTTCTTCTTTAAATATATATTCAATTATTATTATTATTTTTAAATAAATCTGTGGTATATTATGATAGTCGAGTTCCGTTGAGTGTGTGGCTTCTATCGCGGTTCAATGATATTAAAACTAATAATTTGTGTTTAAATCATAAAGCCTAAAAACAGATGTAAATTTACATATAATATATTTACATATAGTACACGGATATACGTATAGGCACGGATCCGAATAAAAAACATTTGATACATATTTTATTGTTTATTTAATAATCCAATTCAAATGTCATACTAAAACGTATACATTTTTCTTAGCAATTCTTATCTGTTCTTCTCAAAAGTCCATATAAAATATTTGATCTTCTACTAACACTAGCTTAAAATAAATGATTTGTACATGCATTGGTACTCTCGATTAAAACAGTTACTCTTTGGTATTAAAACTTTGCTAATCCAACCGACTTCTGTTGTGACATAAAAATGCATAAGCTTAATTACATTAAAAATAAATATATAATAATACCCGTACTGGCTTTTATTTAACGTGAAATAACTTCACTCTATAGGTGGTATTAATATTCACAAATCACGAAAATACTGTGATATTTAATTTAATACGCTAAGAGACTCAATAATCGACAACAGGAATTTCCATATAATAATCCAAAAATGATAAGTTTTTTACGAATACAATTTATGCAAAAGCTAGAAACAACCCGAATCCTCCCGAATGTACGTACACCTACACTCGACATACGATGAATGTGTTGCAAATCTTTATTTGATTAGCATTCATAACCTCTTGACTACGTGCACACATGTTCCCGGAATATAAATTCTATTCCCTTCAAATTTAAAATTTTCCTTGTGAGAGGTTTCCAACGGAAATTAAGAAAGCGTTTTTTATTTTCATTTTGTTTCCAATATTTCGTTGAGTGAAATCAACAACCGGTTTGCGTTTCCATATCGTCGTGATGCGGCGTCAGTTCAGTTTCTTGGTGCGCGTCGCTTTCGCTTATGCTCGATTCCGATTGCTCTGTAACGTTAAAAATATATGACTTATCTGTAGTCGAGTGGTTAGAGTCCCTGACTGCAGAATCAAAGGCAGAGAGTTCGATCCCCGCCTGGAACACATATTTGTATGCTGGAATATTTTTATTTGCTCCATTTTAGGTGCATTATATGCGTATCTATGCAATACATGACAAAACAATTGACCTATATTGCTATTCATGCTCCAAAAATTACAGAATAAAGTAATTTTTGATTATTTAATGTCTTAGACATAGAAAAAGTTTAAAATGTAATGTAGACATACATTTACTTTAAATGTTAGCGATTCGCCCCAGCTTCGCGAGGGTAGTTCACAACTTGTCTAGTGTAGGTAATTTTGTTTGCGGTCTTCTGTGCAGAGCTATGATTAAAAGTCAGAGAACGTTAGGTAACCGTACACTAACTCCAGTGTATTAACAAACTAAACAATGCAAAAAAAAGATTTAAAACTTTTCTCTGAAAACTGACTTTAATAAATTCGCATAAAATGGACCTTCCATAACAAATAACAACAGATAGATTCAATTTGTAAAGTTTGATAAATAAAACTCGTTTCATTTAACCAAACTAGTATTTTAAAATCTTGCCGAGTTATATGTAGTGATAGAGTTATATATTCTATGCCATCAGAGCGCTGGTAAGTGTAATAGGTACCGCGCGAAAAAACTCATTTTTGAAAAATCCATTTATAAGAACTAAATTATATTTTTTGCCAAAGGTTTGCGACACAAACTATTATATACGTAATATAGATGAAACGTACAAAAGTACGATCATATTTAATTTCATGAAATTCGTATTTTGTTATCCAGGATCCCAAGACTCGCCTTTATAGGCGATATTATTTTACTGTCACTTGTTTGATCTATTCTTTCACGTCTAATATAAAAACGATACACGAGCTTCTGCCTGTACCCGAAACAAAAGGTTGCCTCAAATGGTATTTTAAAAGAAAAAGATACTACTTCATCGATTAATTCTTTAGATACCGGAAGTTCTATAATATTGGCTGCTAATTCCTAATAAATGTAATAACTTTTTCATAGAATTTTAGGCGCGTATCGAACCGGTGACCTTTAATTTTGCAGTCGGAGTATTCGGTCATTCGACTAATTGGTCAGGATACACCGGAAAGCAAAGCACTCACCATGCGGACGAGAATCGAGTGCCAGGACTGCGAGCGGTGCTTCATCCAGCAGCGCTGACCACCTTGCCGCTAGCACGCGTGAAGTGCGACGCCCGTTGACCACCACGGTGGCCACCGCGGTCGGTGGTAGGTTGCCGCTATACATTGATACGCCCACGTTCCGTCTGGTTACCCTGAATACATATTACAATTGCGTACTACAGTATTTTTCGTAGACTAGATGCGTAGCCGACTTGGAAAGAAATGACGTAGGATGAAAGCAATGCTATGCTACTACAGTGCCTTTCAGTTCAAATTCATCACATTATATTTCGAATAATAATACTAATCACAAAGTGGAATAAAGTAAATTGGGTTGGTTTGGCCATAAATTAAATTAGAGTGACGGAAGACATCTATAGAAAGGATGCGTGTGGTTAAAGGATTAGTGAGGAACGTGTTCGAAAAACGTTCTGTCAATCAAATTGGCGATATCATAAACCGACGAGCCAGCACAAAACGCTGATGAATCTCGATGAAACGAAAGTAGTATATGAGGGCCGTATACCAAATGGAGATCCATATATCGTAGGATACTTTCAGCCTACAACCTGGACAACAGGTGTGAATTATGTCTCTATGTATGTCTAAGCGAAAAATTTAATGTAACGTCAATAACTATGAATGAATATGCTAGATTTGAGCAACCAATGTAAGGCGGGTCAGCGACTTTCGATGTTTCTCAGTGAGGTTCGTATTGACATTTGGCCGATAATATGAACGATTGTAATTTTATTGCGTCCAAAGTGTTCTGGTTGTGATTCCGAATTTGTTGTGAAAAAAAAATCGTTTCTACGTGTAACGTATGACTTTCGTGACAAAACAAGTTACTTTGGCTGATATATTTGAGATTTTGGGTTCGAATGCTCCACAGTTACTAAGGAACAATTCCATATTTCTTGATAAACATTTACTACTACGTGAACCAATATAAATTAACAATTAATCCTGTTCTAGTGTACAAATCATACTTGAAATCTCTTAAAATGGATTTAAGCCAAACTTACATTTGTTCCGGGTCAGGTCGAGAGCGGCCTTTCTTTCTACACATCACAACGAGAGCCACGCACAATGTGGTGAGAAGTGTCAAAAGGACAAGTGCCAATGCTGCTCCCACCATCAGCGCCACGCTGTTGTCACTGGGAGGTACTGGTTGCACTGGTGTCATGGTTTGAAGTGATCCTATATATTTTAACCATCAGAAAAAAATATTACTCATAAACTTAATAAGTACAACATTTCTTTAGGAATTTTATTATGAAAAACGGATACAATTTCTCCTGAAATAATTATTAACCTTTGAGAGTCTGAACCTGGGAATCGATAACATATGCTTATGCCTTGTATTTAAGTTGTGGCCATCACCCACCCTAGAGAAAGCGTTTAAGTTTTTATGTACATAAATTTTATTTTTATAAATGTACTGACAAGGGACTGTCAAAATGTTGCTTTCTCTAAAGTGAGCCTTTACTATATCTCTAGATTTTAATTTATACACAGCTCGAATAGCCCTTTTTTGCAGAACAAAAATTGTTTGAATGTCAGCGGCCTTTCTCCAGAGCAGAATGCCATATGACATTATGCTATGAAAGTAGCTAAAATAAACCAGCCCCTCTGTAGGCACATCGGTTAGTCTTCTTATTTGCCTGATTGCAAAAACAGCAGAGCTCAGTTTACTCTCATAACATGAGGACCCCATTGTAAATTTGCATCTAAGTAATGCCCAAGAACACAGTTTCATTAACCAAACTTAATGAATCCCTACCAAGTCTCAAATTGACATCAACTTGCCTAACATGGGGCAATGTACATTTCAAACATTTTGTTTATTTACGTTTAATAATAGGTTATTAGCGTTGAACCAATTCAAGACCTGCAAAATTGAAGAGTTTACTATTGAAAATTCCTCTTCATTTCTATTAATTTTAAATACCAGAAAAGTGTTATCAGCATACAACACTATCTCGGCAGATTTTTCTACCAAATAAGGTAAATCATTATTATACACTAAAAACAGAAAGGGACCCAATATAGATCCCCGAGCAACTACTATTTTTACAATAGAACCCTTCGATTTTACTCTATTAACATCAACTTTTTGATTTCTATTACTATTCTATTACTATTCTATTACTAGTATGATTCTATTAGATTGTTGGCACCATTATTTACACCATAATGGTTTAATTTAAGCAACAACATTCGATGATCAAAACAATAAAATGCCTTTGATAAATCAGAGAAGACCCCTATAGCATTTTTAGAATTTTCTGATGCATCAAAAACATGTTTTAAAAGTAAAATGCCAGTGTCTGTTGTGGATCTTCCTTGTATTATTATTATACCACTATTATTGTTCCGAAAATGGCATTATTTTACTAGATAGTGCTTTATTAGATTTTTTTCGTATTGAGCGGTAAATTTTCGCGTTTTCTATATTTTTTTAAACTCTGCATTTAAAATTTTTATTTTTTATTTCTCATGATAAGCAATTAGGCTCTCAAAATGAAATTTTTTTGTCACTCAGGTTTTCTTGTATAATACAAGGAAAGCCCTACATTTGGTTTTTTTTTCTTTTTAAAATTTTAGGTTCAATAGGTTAGGAGGTAACGGGGGAATATTAAATTTTCGTATATTTTCTTTAATACATTTTAAACTATGCATTTTGAAATTATTAAACACAGATATTTGTATTTTTCATAACAAGCACTTTCATTTTATTTAATTGTCTAATCTAACTCCGAGAGTTGACCCCAAAATGAAATTTCGTTAATTTACGCTATACGTCCATGATAGGGTCATCAATAGTCTATGTTATATGTTACGAATGTCAACTCACTTCGTCCAGTAGTTTCGGAGAAAATAGGCTATGACAGAAGGACAAATGACGGACGAATATCAGAGGGATGCTATACGGAACCCTAAAAATAAGCAATTTATGAATAATATTTTGTAAACAGACTAAGAATAGAATATAATAAGGCGGTCCTCCCACGCAATTACGTATTAAACAAGTTTTGATGGATACCGATTACGAAAATGACCTATTTGAATATTGGAAATGTTTAAATGGTGAAAATGTGAAACACGCATGCGTGAATGTTAACAATCTTAATTTAAATGCGAAAGTAAGGTATATAAGAATTTCAAGATTCAATTTAATCTTGAATCTTAATTTTAAAATATTTTAAAATTAAATCAAGTACGTTTACAATGTTTTACCTACTGTAATTTTAAATGCGCTTAATTTTTTACACATCAATTTTAGTATGTATTCCGTTTCTCACTTCATCAGCCCATTTTTACCCCACTGCAGGAGCTTAAGTTTCCCCCGGGTTGAGGAGGGGGGCTTGGAACTTAAATCCACCACGCTGCTCCACTGCGGGTCGGGGACTGTAACGACCGCCATCTATTGACAGCGTCCGGGACCGACTGCTTAACGTGCCCTCCGAAGCACGGAGTCAGTGATAGTTATGTACTTAAGTCAGAAAAACTCATTGGTACACGCCCGGATTCGAACCATGGCCCTATGGGGCCTTATAAATTTGAGACAGGTTCGTTGCGCTTTGGGCTATCACGACTCCGTTTCTCTCACAATAATGATATTAATTTTTAATTTCGATGTATACATTTGTGCTCCTAATATAATTAATTACCAGCTCTATCCAAATCTGGCTCGTGTCCTATTGCCACACTGTGTAACGCAGCCGGTCTCGGCGACCTCCCTCTTGGCGTCTCCGAGTAAACCAGGAATGTGTACCTGCCGGGAGAAAGAGCGTCCAAGGCGAACAGCGGTGCATCATTGCTGGCGCGGTATATGGCCTCAGTGAGCCCCCGGCCTGACACGTCCTATGACGAAAAAATAATTTATATCTTGTGTCACATTATACAAGGTATAAATCTGAGACAGGGTTGTAAGTGCAGCTACCTAATTATAGTTATAGAAAACCGTCTTTTAGAAACTGTCCCTAACTTGTTTATTTAGTTCAATAAGTTTCCGTCGATTTTGAAAATTTGGTTTACTCTGGTTTTTTACTACTTTATCTTTTTTTCAATATCAATCGGTACTTTTGCTTATAAGGATTAAATTAAAGACTCTGTTGGAGCAATCGACATTAGACTATTAGGACATCAGAAATCGCTATAAACTTTTTCTATACATTTTGTAGGACAATTAGTTGTAATTCCTTAGATTCCGTACAAAGTATAGTTATTAAAAAAAATTAAACACAAAAATGAGGCATTACGTATTTATGTTAAATAATAATAATGTTATATACATTTACGATCTGATCTAAAATCATATAGAAAATAAATGTGACAGCAGCGTTTGGTTTTAAAAGAGTCAGAAATGTCTTTTGACAGTATCAAAAATGTCAGAAACAATTTCGCGGGGGTGAAGACCAGCGCGCGAGGATCTCGCGGACTGAAACTCGCCATTTTGTCCCAGCTAGCTAGAGTATGAGTAGTTAGACGGTAGACGCAGAAGAGGGCTTCCAGTCGATTCGTACTTTTATGTTCTAAAATATAATAATTTGTACGTGTGTCGACTAGATCCATGCATTTAATTTCATACAAAATGTATGTGATAGGTTTCTTTTCTATTTTTGACAATTCCAGTATGTAACCTTTGTTGGTCTCATACACATTTTTGATCCATGTAAAGAACCACACACTAACCATGTCGACCCATAAAAAGAAAGTTTTTTTTTCACTGACAGTGCCATTTTTTATAAGTCTGACCTACAAGCAAAGAGAAATAGAAATATGACATTTAAAAACATTGTCTCATAGCAATAATGTTGGATAGGTAGTAGTGCTTTTACTGACAAGTCCCTAATTCAGACCTCGTATATAAATAAATTAGAAAACAAGTAGGTAGGTATATTATTCAGAAAAACGCACAAGCATGTTCGATCACACGACGAGGGACGCTTCAACAAAACAAAGTTAAAACGATTAGTTCAAAACACTGCCATCGATACTGTAATGAAAATTCGAATTAGTCGTTCTGAAATTCAAATATACAAAACGAAATTGAAAATAAACATTTAACTTACAAAACAATAAGAAAAGTATTTACAAAACATTTTAACCCTCCAGTCTGTCTTGGGGCATTATGAAATATGCATAGGGTTAACTAAGTCAACAAAAATGTAAGAAGACAATACAAAACAATGCAATCAAATATCAAATTAAGAAAAATGGTTTGATTAAAGTGAAACATTTGTTTTATCGTTAATACACGCTGCATTTTTCATGTTGGACCATTTTAGAGAAGGACAACTGTCGTTGATAAACTTCTCTCTCGGTCTTTCTTCCCGAGTTTCTTTTATTTAAGAAAAATATGATCATTATATTCCATTTAAACTTAATTACAGCTAGCAAAACAGAGAAAAATCGTAACTGAAGGAAATAGCTTCAAAACTAGTCTCTTCGGCTTATTGTTTTGATTAACTGTATTGTTTGTAGATGCGATGTATACGAATTACTTTGTGTGAGAGAAATAATGTAGATATAATATTATTATTATACTACTGTTAACGTCACTGCGTAAGTACACCGCCGTAGTAACAATAAATAATTGTGATTTAGATAGCAAATTGTTTTTCAATATTCCGACATTCGTATCAATATGAGCCCACATTAAAAAGACCTCATGCATATCACGAGGCAATTAGTTGTTCAGAAGAAGACAGCGCAAGGAAATGACGTGCGGGGGAGAGACGGGCGAGCGACTCTCACCTGGTCGCCAAGAGTCGGGGTGTCGTCTGTTGGCGCGCGGACCGGTGCGCTCAGCGGCCTCACCTCCAGCACCTCCAGGAGGAACCGCTGAGGAAGTCCACCGTCGTGGCCGGCTTCACATCTTAGCTCGAGGTCGTTTGTTATTAGCTCGCAGTTGCTTGGTGGTTCTGGCAGACCTGATGCAAATTATTTCATGAAGTTACATAACCGAGCTAAGAAAAATATAACAATAGAACATACATGGAGTAGGTAAATAACACATTATATATATAGTTTTGTGCTGTGAGACCTTGATGCTAAATCTCGAGATTCTAGATCAACGGGAAGTACTCTTTAGTGAAATTGCGAGTACCGAAATGTGTGATAGAAATGGTCTTAAAGTTTGATTCCGCTGAATTAAAAGGTTTAATTTTTCACGTCTCCAAAAAACCCGTAGACCTTAGGGTTCGGCATCGATTCAGGCTGTTCGATTCGGCATCAGACGAACAAACGCACGAACAGACAACATAGTAATCCTTAAAGGAAGCGACTGACCCATTGGCCAAGTGGTTAGAGACCCTAACTGAGGAGTCAAGACGCGGGTTCCATTCCTACCCGGTTAGAATGTTTGTGTGCACGAACATGTCCGTGCCTGGGTGTAAAATATCTATTTACGTATAAAATATAAAAAAATAATATTTTATGTATATCAGTTGTCTAATACCCATAATACAAGCTTTGCTTACTTTGGGACTAGATGGCGCTGCGTGGTATGTCCCAGGTATTATTTCTATCATCATCATCTTTATTGTTATTATTAAAAATATTATTAAATATCTGCTGTTCCTTGTCGTTTTTTCTAAGTAAATCCACTTAGCAGACCAATCGTAGCTTTATGTATGGTAATTTTGACAACTTAAAAGTACTTATAAAAGTTTAGTTTAATAAAATTATTTTTGAGTTTGAGTTTTATGTGTCAGGCATGTCCGGTTCCATGCTTATGTAAAATTAAACAATGAAAGTGAGGTACGAACCTGCGGGTACAATCCTATAGAGGCAGGGTTCGCGCTGGTTGCCAACATCGTTGCTAGCCCAACAGCCTAGCCAACCCAAATCGCTGCCGTCATCTTCAGGTAACCCATGGAGTACTGTGCTCGCGCTTCCACTTACTGTCACGTTAGAAGCTGGGACCTAAACGCAAGTATGAAGACATTGTTAATACCATTGGTTGAGACGTAAAAACTGATTTCAAGCAAATTTATTTTCTAAACATTTTTTTTTTTCGATAAGTTAAATCAGTTTTTTCCGTTGTCTTTAGACAATTAAATTGAAAAAGGCAGTCAGCAAGTTTTTTATTTCATTTAAAATGAAATTTACTTAAATGCCCAAGTGATTTACAATTATACAACAATATTTGTCGTCAGCATCATCTTCTTCCTCTACACTCAAGAAGTACTATCGTGGATTTAACTTTCTTGGCTAAAATTGTCTGGGAAAGTGTGGACTGTCCTGATCTCTTAACAAAAATCAAATTCAACTGTCCTGTTAGGTTGTGTAGATCTCTCGTAACTTTTTATTTACCAAAAGTGTAAAAATGTAAAGCGTGTAAAAACTATAATGTAGGATCGGAAACCAGGAAACTCGATCTGTTTCATTCAAGTTCCTTAATGTACGGCGATTATTTATTATCATCAGCATTTTTTTAACCATAATTGGTTGAACTAGACGCCCGCTGTTTGATGTCTGTAATAAGTATCATATAATGTAGGTTATTCTAGTTCTATCGGAAATTTAAGTGAGTAGTTCGTAGTTCCTAAGTGTATAAAGTTATATGTAAGTGGAAACCTGTAATAGGCTAGATTATCATTTTACTTTAAATTAAAATTGTATCTAACAGCTGTTGGATTTCCCACAGAAAATAAATAAATTTATTTAAATATATTACCAATAAGACGTCTTTGGTGGCATTGTATGTCCAATAGAATCGCAATGGGCCTGCGACCTCGGCGTCGGGTGCGTTGACTGCGCAACGTGCACGCACCAGCCCTCCTGGCGCTGCTGCCAACTGCTGGACCACGTTGCCCGTCGCGCACTCGGGGCGAACTGAGACCATGATTGAAGGTTTTAACATTGGTATTTGACTACTGTGTATGTCTTATTTTCTTACTACACTGGTAAAAACCAACCAAGTGCGAGTTAGACTGGTGCCTGAGGGTTTTGTATTACGTACATCACCAGATAAGCATGTAAACGAATAAATTAATTTAAAATTATTGTTTGTCTCTACCCCATTGTAATCCCTACCGCAAAGGGAAACAGGCGTGAGTATATGTATGTATGTATGCAAATTATTGTTTCAACAATAATTCTTGCCAAATTCTATAATTGTACGTCAACGGAAAGTACTTTAGAGGTAGACTGAAGTACCTATTTGATATAACACAGACAGGGAGACAGACAGTCAGACGGACAACGAAGTAATCATAAAAGTGACCATTATTACTGACCAGGCAAACAGTAAAGTGACAGCATTGAAGCTCCGTTTTTCTTTTTGGGCACGGAACTATAAAAATTTGCAAAACCCCCGACACGAAAATAGAACAGTCCTTAAAAGTTGCAAATAGTACCTGTTTATTATTTTTCAAATATTATTCAAAAAATTTCTGATCCTTCAACACTTCAGGGCTATTAATTTAGTGCCTCAATTTGTGCACTATATTATCTCATGCCAAAACAGGTGCTGCGCATAGGTGCTTGTCTATAAGATTCTTTAGCTGCCTCGGATCAGAAATCATTTGAAAACAATTTAAAAACTAATGGTCAGGTACTATTTTACATTTTACAATGGTTAGTTTAATTTTTGTGACGAATATGGTTTAACTTTTATTTGTATTTAAAGCGTTTTAAATTTATCTACAGTTATGTATATTTTAATTTTATTTTAGATTTATGATTCCGAGTTATTGGCACCGATCCTAGTACGATATTTCGTGACGTTAACTTTCTATGATCTTGAGGTATGGACACATTGGCACTTGAAAAAAAAACCATTTCATAGAACTGTTTCCATATCAGCCTATTATGCCCCACTTGCGGGGGCTTGGTCTCCTCTCGTTCTGAGGATGCTTGGAGCTTAATCCATCACGCTGCTCCGGTGCCCAGTGCAAGCTGGTGGATTTTAACGACTGCTATCATCAGATGGCAGTCAGGACCGACGGCTTAACGTCCTCTCCAAGGCACGGAGTCAGTGATAGTTATGTACGATACTTAAGTCAGAAAAACCCATTTATACATGCCAGTTTCTGTGATTCGAACCACGACCTTGTAAACAAGAACCGGGCTCACCACAACTCGGCTATCATGACATGGAATTGTATTACACTTTTCAAACTTAGTGCAAGTAGTTTCTGGTTGTATAAAATATCAGCAATTTAATAAGTTTACGAGCCGAAATCAAAATCGGCAAAGAACTGATATTTGTATGGAAAATATGAAAATAAATCTAGCTGAATAAGAAAGCCGGCATTCAGCTACTAAATCAACAATTTACGCTCTTCGAATATGAATTTTTTTTATTGAGTACCTATGTATCGATTGTATTTATAATAAATCCCTTTTCGAAATAATAAGCTAATACTGCGTTTTAGCTAGTACTGTGTTCGTGTTATGTTAGTGTTCAGGTTTTACATACATATAACTTTTTAGTTTCACCATGTCTTTTATAATACAGGTGCGAAATTCAAATTACTTTTCTTCCAAGGAGCAAAAACGCATTTTGGTCCTGCATCAATGAATGATGTTATTTACTATGTCATTTTTTTTAGAAATTTGTCTTTTAGACTGAGTTTGACCTACTGCGTCTCTTCCACGCCAAATTAACTTAAGTTAAATAATACATTCGTGAAAAAATTTTAGGCTTAATATTGAATGGAAACATACGTTAAAATGTGTCATCTAAAAGATCTTCTAATAGAAATAAATTACTATTAATTGTCTTTATTAGGCCAGTATTACACTAGTTCTAAACTCATCTGTTATTTAGCGGAAATAAAAAACGTATCA
The DNA here is from genome assembly GCA_949709985.1 of Luffia ferchaultella. NCBI lineage: Eukaryota > Metazoa > Arthropoda > Insecta > Lepidoptera > Psychidae > Luffia > Luffia ferchaultella. The sequence goes on along the minus strand of OX453256.1, from coordinate 581,297 downwards.
CTCGCGCAGCAATCGTTTGAAATTTGCGGTCCGTTCACTTAACCTCACTAGCCCTAATGAACGATATAGCAAGATGAAAAGTGAGGGACAAATTAGTCTATTAGATGTTTGTTGACAGCAGTCATTTTTAAATCATTAGGCGTGCCTTTCTACATTTGACATTTTGGAAAAAATTACACTTGAAGAACAGTGCATGCACTGTTTGCTTAAACGGATTAGGATATATGACTCGGATTTAACATGTCCCTTTTCAGAACTATTAATTTTTTTTTAGATGAAGTGAAGATTTCCCTAACGTAATGAAATAGCATTATAGACTATCAAATATTAAAAATCAACCAATCAATTAATGCATTCGACCTTCAGCCAGACGAAATGGCTGAAAAGGACAAGTTTCGATGCACCGTAGGGAACGTACTGTCTATGTTTTACTGCGTAAATATATGGACAGTCAAATGATGATGTGGTTTCAATACGATAAAAAATCCCGAAACAATAAGTACATCTCGAACATTAGATAATAATATTTGATTTTACGTGAAAACCGGCAGCCGATTTATTAAACCCGCACACGCTCTTACTGCGGGGACCACACTAATTGTAATATATTCTATGAATGTATGATATCAGTCTTACACAGTACGTTCAAAGTGAGCGGGTCACTGAGGACATTGCCTTCAGCGTTTTGAACTCGGCAGCGGTACTGCGCGGAGTGGTGACGTCGTAAATCACGTATGCGCAACTTTGCACCCGACGTAGAGATTCCGGCCAAGGGGTCGTCGTGTATCACATCCTCCTGTTAATCAAAACATCTAGGTACCATAACAAAGTCAAAAGACACATTTTTAGGATTTATTTTCATAGAGCAGGTCCTTATTTAACAGAAAAAAATATGACATTGTTTAGAAAGGTAATAACAGAGACATAAAAATAAAAAATGTATAGACCTTCCTATAGGTAGGTATCCCGCTCAATAATATTTATTCACTGAAATAATTATTTTTTCTTTAATTTCATTACACCATTGTTTAGGGATCCATAAATTACACATACCTTCCAAATTTCGTATAATATAGTTTCAATAGTCTAAGAGTAAACGGCTGTAAGAGACGGACAGACACACAAATAGGACAAAACCCTAAATGTTCCGTTTTTAGTCATTTGGACACGGAACCCTAAAAAAGAGATACTTGAGCATTAAAATTTGATAAAACTATTTATTCTGATTTGATTGCAATTGAAAACTGTTTGTAAACTTCAGTATTCGAGTTTCTATACGAATCAACGTCACCTACTTATAAATAAAATTTTACTTCTCAAGAGTGTACGTTTTTTTAACACTGAGTTTATGCAAGTTTGAAGTTTGAAGCAACGCTTACGTCACAAATTACTTTAGTGATCATTAAAATATGGATGATTCTGTAATGGAACTTTAAAAGTCAACAGCATACCAATAATAATATTAGGTATGATAGATATGAAGCATGAGACATTTGCGTGTAAGTTAACCTCTTTGTAAAATGTGTAGTTTGTTGGCGGTGGCACCGCGTCGGCAGAACACAGAAACTCGACATCGGCGTCTTCCCGCAGCAGATTTGGACCCTTGGGCTCCAGTAGTAACAGCTGGACTGCAGGGGGATCTGTTGCCATAAAGGAGTTGTTTATTTATCATGCCTGACCTAATATTCATTTATATGTATTTATATTTCAGTTACATTTCTAAAGAAAATGGAACTTAATTACATAATTTTGAATATTCATGTAAATTGGTAAGAGAAGCGTACAGACATATCGTTGTATACACATACGTACTTATTTCTCAAACTTTCAAACCCACTCGATATGGTCGTTATATTTCTTCTTGAAAAAAAAATTCGTTAACTTTGTTCACATTCTTACTAAAATAGGTATATGCGTTAAGTAAAAAATTATAAAAGGAAAATTAACTTTTGTCTATATGTAAACAAATAAAACTAATCTAATAATCCACCCCTCCGCCTACCCTTCTCCCACGGCACCAAAGTCATACCATCAGGTCTTTTGCTATCGGAACGGCTAAGACCAGGAGGATCCAACACGCATGGAACATTGGTCGAAATTAAAGCCCTGCGGACTGTGTTGTTAATAGCGTGGTGTCGCGGAAATCTCCCCGAGCAGCGACGACTACTCAACACATGGTGCCCGTGGGCCTCCACCATGGAACCACAGATGCATAAATGTCGATCACCACCATCGCAGCCCAGGCGGTGCCCCACTGCCACACGCAAAGGCTCGCCGTCCAGTTGGGTACCCATGTGCGGGGAGGGCAGTGCGTTTAGCCATGCTCCAGACTCCGCCCGTTACACTGCTCGCAGCCTCGCTTAGTCCACCCCTACCGAGACGTGGTCCAAGAGACATTTAAAAATCCTCCCAGCCCTCGTTTCGTCCCATGCGCGCTGGCTATGTAGCATCGCTGGCAACGGCGTGCTGGGTTGAGTGCCACCCAAGAAGCTAAAGCATCGGTTGCGTAGGGTGTGTCCGCCTTGCCACCCTTGCAAGATAGGATATCAGTGTTGTCACTGATATCCTTTGGTCGGCAACCACATGCACCGACGCCAAGAAGGCCGGCAGGCCAACACCCTGCACGCAATGAACCCCCAGCCTTCCATGTCGGATTGGTAAGATAGCTTGAATCCAGTGGTCCGCCTCGAGACGGACGTTCAAAATCTCTTCCAGGAGACACTTCAAGACGTCAAATATGCGTATTATTATTATAATATTATTCTAGGTATGGTTATGGTTAGGCAAAATAATAATAAAGATCTACACAAACAATTAAAAAGTAGATGACAAAATAAATGCAAAATTGCTTAACTAACAATTACAGACAACATTGACAACCATTTGAGACAATCCATTCAACCGATGTTAACGCTTATCAGATTTTTTTGATAAAAAAGTTGATTACTGTCTGATCATCAATCAATTGGCACAGAGTTCTAAATATTTTACTTTGGTAGATGTTATTTATTGGCGTTCAGTTACAACTACAAGTAGAACAAAACAAGCTACGTAGCTGATCATTTATTCATTGTAGAGTTGAGCGTGACCGTAACAAAGCCGACTCGCTGCAAAGCAGGAGCTGTCGTGACCAACCCACGAGAATGTATTCCCCGGACGAAGCGTTTCGAACGCGCCACAAATATCAAAGGCTTTCCTTGCACCTAGACTCTGTATTAACTATATGAGGCTTAATGTCTGACATCACTGAATTAGCGCACAAATAAACAACTGATAATCTGGCATGGTCCATGAGTAAATTAACATTTGATACCAGGAATACATGATTCCTAACTTGTACAGTTAGATAAATAAAAATATGGAAAGTGCATTCATAGATGCCGGGAAGCGAATTCGATCTCGATTTCGAATTTCAAAAACTAAATTTTCCAAGAATAGATAATTCTAATGTCGAAAACTAATTCGTGAAAGCGTTCATGGTTGTCGGGAAACGAATCCGAAAACCGGATTCGAATTTGATTCGGTTTAGTCTCAGGTTTAGTTTAAGTGACACACGTAACGTTCGTGTCGCCTCCACGTATTTGTTAGCTTGTACTATTGTAGGAGGATAAACATCTTTATGTAGAATAATATTTCAAAACTGCACCGACCAAAGAACAGTCCTTGGTGTTTACTACTCATACGCACATTTATGGCTCCAATATGGGATTATATTGGAGGAAACAATTTGGATATAATTAAGTTTTTCCGATTACAGAATAAATGCTTAAGAATGATAGCAGACATAAATGTAATGGCTAGTTGCAAACCATACTTCAAAGAATTAAATGTACCAACTCTGACATCCATCTAAATGATAAGCCTATTTGTTAATAAAAATAATATTCACCTCTTTCCAGAACATTTCCGCCCTCCAAACCTTAGACCTCGCACACTAGACTAGACCTGCCTTTTTAGAGATGGTGTTGAAGAGGTATCTATTACAAAATGTTATTACTGTATAGACAAGTTCTTTATAAATTCTAAGATAAATTACCTGTAGTTTGACATGATTTATTTGAATACTTTTTTTTAAATATTGTTAATTTTATTTATTGTTAATCGTTAATTTATTTGTGACTGACTATTTTAAGAGGTCTCACATTCCTTTTGTTTAATTTATATTGCTGTGCCCAATCCGGGCTCATGTTAAAACTATGGACTGAAGATGTTATGTTTATACATGAATGCAATATACAATGAATAACAAAATTCTATTTGACATTCTTTTTCAGTATCAGTTGTTTAGCTACAAAAACCGTGCAAATAATTCGAAACGATACTTATTATGTGCGCCAAGTATATGAATGCATACAGAACTCTACAGTTTTATACATAGCGCGATACGCTCTTGACTGTTTTTTTTTTTGTAACTTCTCAGTAGTGTAATAGGTAAGAAGTTAGTTTGTTTTATGACCAGATCAAATTATAAATCCCGACGTGTGGCAGCCACCGCGGCCGCAACCGCACGCACTCGCTACTAATGGCTCGTGCACAACTTTAGCACCAACGATCTTATTACCGCTTAATTACGTCTCGGCTAAATGTAATAAAACCGTAGTAGGTAATTCAACTTACGTGAAAGTTTCATCTCCCGGATCCATTTAACTTTTTTAGATACGAGGTATAACGAGGCGGGGCAGTAAGTTGAAGTATTTTCATTATGCATTTGTTAGAATAATTATACTCAGAAAAAAGTCTATTATACTTTTTATGGCGTCAGTCGATCCTTTTTCATACAAAAATCAAGAGATTATGAAACCAACCGAAGGAAGCGTACCAAAAATGCGAGATTTGTAAAAAACTATTGCCATACGTAAAATGCATTTTAAAGACCGCGTACTTCTCTCAAAAATGTTTTCATGTAGCTACAATTAGGTAGGTAGGTATCTTTACTGCCTTAACTGAAATTCATACATAAGATAGAAATGTACTGCTGTGAAGGCAATTTGATTTAAACAAACGTACAAGATAAAAAAAATAGATGAATTTGGTGGTCCTAAAGATAAAAGTTGAGGCCATCAAGGAAGAAGGATCTGTGTTGAATGTAAAAGTGCTGAACGAGCAAACTGAGTTGTAGGTAAAAATCTAATCTGTTACTTTAATATACAGCTATGAGAATAAACAGAGCACAAGTTAATGGCGTGTTTTAGTTTTGAAATTTCACAGTTTTCGCAATGGAGCGACGCACGCGACTATCCCCTCACGGTGCACCAATGATAGTGAACAACTAATTATTATTCATTGCATGCAAGTTTTGCTTGAATAAAACAATCAAAACTTTATAGCGCATGATAAAGAACTCATAACTGACAAGCCACAAATAAAGAACATTTTTCATTTTATTAAATAATGTGTAGAAATAACGAGTGCTTAATAACACTTTAAAAGCTTTTTTTTATTCATATATTTTCAGTTACGAACTCGTATTTATTACGCGCTGTAAAGTTTTGAGTGTTTCACTGAAGCAATATGTTCGTGCAGTGAATAATGTAGGAGCTGCTCACGGCTTCACCCGCCACGGCTGTACGCTTTTATTAACAATTTCATTACTCTTGCTTTTGGGGTAATATGTTTCAGTATATAAATAATGTTATGTTGATATTATTGAAATTAAATACAATGAATCAGCTATGTACTAAATAAATTACGTTCATACCGCTTCAGTGAATTAAAGGATATTAATTTTTGCTTATCTCTATATGTAAAATTTATTAATCACTTCAAAAATTTATAACAGATTAACTCAATAAATGTCTATTTAGAAAGGATTAACAAAGTAGAATGACGAAAGTTTATGGACCGGATATATTTGATGGAAGAGATAGTGAGGCGCGCCTTAAAAAACGTAAGGGACCAAATTGGTTAGATCTCGAGCTTGCATGAAATATTGATTAATGTCTATGACGCATGTAAGGACCATAACAAGCGAATAACTATAGATTTTACCTACTCTGAGCTTCTTTATATAATCACGTTATGTCGATACCCTTCTTTTTATATTTCATTATTCCTATAAGCTAATGTGGTAGCATTGGTAAATAATTCACTCCTGTAACAAAAAGATACTCACACATGACTTCCATAACGACAGAGTCTTCCAAAGTATGCATGGGGAACCATGGGTTGGAGACGCGGCAGACCAACGAGCGCCCGTTGTCCTCGCGTCGTGCACGCCATGTCAATACGCTGCGCGTCACATCTCTGTCCACTTCCACCTACACCAGATGAACTTGGTTAAATTGCTACCACACTTTCAAGACGTAGATTGATTGATTGATAAACAAAACAAGTCCAGCGACAGTTTTATCTGCTCAGCAGTTTTATCACATCTAGGCGATTAGCTTGATTGCTCAGTACTCAATTGATTTGTCATAGAATATCGTTCGATCGTGGGTGAATAGATCGATATAAATCGATACCCATCATCAAAGCTATCACATCAATCGATCAACGTCGATCTATTTGAGCGATCTGACTAGTCGCGTGGGTATGTTAACTCCCAGGTAATATTCATAGGTACTCCACAGGTAATAGTAGCTCAAATTTCTCTTCTAGGTAAAAAAATATAATAAACTGATGCATTGAGTGTCTAAAATGTTGGTGTTTGTGTATGTATATTTGGAAAAAAAACACGAAATTTGTAATTAAGACAAAACCGTAGAACTAAGATCGAGCCTTACCTAGCTCAGTGTGATATAAAACTGAATAAAATAAATTGCTTCTTTCAATCGTATTGAATCATTAAAATTGTTTGCTAAGTGACTGTGATGGAGAAAACACAATTTATTGATTAAAATTTCGGAAATTAAGGAACAAAAAGAGAAATGTTGTGAGGAAATTATTTCTCATGATTTTATTAATAGTAAGAATATAATTTATAAACTGTGCCGCCAAAACTCAGTTAATTTATCTAGTTCAGGTTTGGATACGTATATAAAATAGGATGACGCATCTATTATGTACTTGACTAATGCAATTTTTTTTCTTTTTATTTTCTCTTACTATCCCAGGTATAATGGTAATAAATTATAATAATGATCTTTATTTCTCTCTCACACAGAAAATACACTAATGATGAAGAAAGATAATTAATCTAAGTACAAGAAAATTTATCTCTATGTAAAAGACTGCATGGTGTCTGTACTAAGAGGCCTGTATGACAGATCAGCAGTCTCTCCATACTCCGGAATATGGGGATTTCCAATATATTTGATTGATTCTACTGAAAATACATTATGTAAAACTACCAGTATTTACTATGATCTGAGTACATATCTGTGGATGCGTTTTTGTATTTGAGTGTTGTTTGGCTTACATGTTTATATTGATATACTTATGTGGAGTGTGCGGAACAATTTTATCTTCTGGCTTGTGCTAAGATAACGTATCTACGTAATAATGGTTTGCAGTCTTAAATAATTTTCTAAAATGTCAAAAAAAAAACGACGGTGCCTGTGTGAGGGTAGAATCCACGATCTGTGAGTCCAGGAACCAATCGATGTTTGGCGCTGGCTTGGATCCTCGTGTGGTACAAACAAACGCGTTGTCGCGGCCTGCGCGGGTGCGCCCACCGCCCGCAACGCGCACGAACTGTGGTTTCACTGGAATAAAATAAATAATTTTACTGTCTTTACATTTATCAATCGTTTCATGCAGGCCTGTCGGTTTTAGGAACTTAGAATATTCATTTATGTGGTGTACCCTTAACCAGGCCCTTCTTTTTCATTCGGCTCTGTGGGCACGTGTTCAGGCCCCGCGATCGATGGGGCTCCTCTATAGTTCCTACAGATCAGCAACCGATAAACAATATTACCGATAAATATTGTAACGAGGCAAAATTTACGACTGTGTTATGTTTCGATACTTGTTGTAGTTTTTTAATTTGGCTGGTCCTTGTGCGCACTAGTGCAGACGCTTCGCCTAATTTTAAAGACTGGGCAAACCTGGAATTTTCTGCGCAAATTTTCTAACAATAATTAAAAGTGACAATAATTTCAAGATATACTTGTAAACTAGCGGAAGTACGATTGAAAAGAAAAATATATTTTCTGTATATTTGTATATGTTTTAACTTCCATCGTGTCTGAGTCTATCCCGGAGAATACCTGCGTAATACAAAAACCCATAGAGTAAATAAATTTGACAGCAGCGTTTGGTTTTAATAGAGTAAGAAATGTCATAAAAATATGTTCATAAAAATTGTGCCTAAAGCAGTAATCACTTCAAAAAAATTGCGGATTCAAGCTCCACCCGGAACAAATATTTATGTGCAAGAACACGTCCTTTTGTTTTGTGTGTGGTTATTGAATATTCATATATATGCTGTAAAAAAGTATAATAAAATATTTAAGTAGCTATTCAAATCTGTAGTTAAGTACACATAGTACAGATTCTGCTTATTTGGAGAATAGATGACCGTGCGTGAGATGTCCTTGATATTAATTATTGTATTTTACTTTTAACATTAGAAAGGCAATGGAATTATTAAATTACTGTTTTTTTTTTCATAATAGACCTAAAACAAAAAAAATTAAGATGATAATAAAAGGTCGTACATGGCCCGTAGACTGCATCGGTATACTTTAGTCAACGTAGACACACACGATGTTTTAATAACATCGTAAAGGTAAAATACAGTTACTAAATTATTTCACGGTTTTTAAAGGACCACCTTTTAAGGGTGAATTAAGAAAGAGCATTATTGGGGGCATATAGTTTATGAAGTCGGTGTCAACTCAGATAGATTAAATAGGCACATACCAGGTAATAACAATATTATAACAATTTTATATTTAAAACTATAACAAATATATGACACAATACAAAAATGAAATGAATGACTTGGCACCGATTTCGTTAACTGTATGCTACCATTAATCCTATTTTATTTAAGGAAAATTATTATTTTTGAACTACCCGCTATCCAAGGGAAGTTCTGGAAGTTCAAGGGACGTCCTGAGTAGCCATTCTGACCATTTTCGGCTGGACGGATGTGTGTGTGTGTGTGTATGTAACTTTTTTTGTCTTTCGATATCTTGACCGGATTGACCAACTAAGACCCACGATACAGCGTTTGAAAGGGTTCATCGAGACTTAGATCTGGTTAGATTTTGAAGTCAATCAGTCGAGCTGTTTCAAAAAATAATTTAAAAAAATTTTACGTTTTTTTTAAAGTAACTTTGAGATTTTCCAACTGTAGGTCAGTATTAGTAGTAAACCTTATATACGTTTTTTTTACATAGAAAACTGCGAGTACCGCCAAAAAGATCAAAATCGAACGACGCGTTCAAAAGCATTCACAAATTTCCGAAAACGTGTTTTTTTTTGACATAATTTTGAGAATTTAATATCAATCGATTTTCGGTTTGTCTTAAAAATTTTGTGCTTACAAAATTACATATAATGCCGTAAACTACATTAAAATCCAACAAATCTTTCAAAAAATATCGCATTCTACAAATTTCCGAAAAAGTGTTTTTTAACATAACTTTGAGATTTTATAACCAATAGATTTTTGACTTTACACAAAAGTTTTGTACTTATAAAATTGCATAGAATGCCGTAAACTGCATTAACATCAAACGAAGCGTTCAAAAGATATCACAGTTCAAATGTATCCAAAATAACATTTTCTTTGATATGTTCCAGGTTTCTGAGCTTGAAGAACTCTAAATGCATATAAATTCTGTTTTTGGGCTTGGAGAGTGTGAATTTTCGAGAACTTTGAACTCGAAAATAGAGGGATGTTTCAGAGATGGCCTGCATGGTCAACCAATTTTTTTAAAAGTTTTTAGTTTATGTTTTATTAGTGGGCTCGTGTACAATATATTTAACTTACGGTACAGTTTCAGTGTGACTTCTCTCTCTTGTGGCTCTAGAAGGGGCATCTCTACGCGACACCTCAATTTCATACCACTCATGTTCCTCATGAGAGCAGGCAAATGCAACTGGCAGATGGAGCCGTGCTTCGTCAGCGCCAAACGCTCGTCGCCGCGGTACCACGACACGTCGGGCTGAGGTTTGCCTAGGTCAATTTCATTTATGAATAATCAAAAGAAATGCCTAAAGGTTACTTTAAAATCAATGCTAATATAAAGGGCAATGTGTGCTCGGCTGTATAGACCATAAAGCAGGTCATGCGTGGAAGTATGAACGTCGTTTTTGCATGCCGCAACCTATGGAAGGAAACATAAAATAACTTCAGGGAGGTCAAAATAAATTAAATGTGCCTCCCAATAATTACGTTTACTAAAGTTGTCTCGTTTTGTTGCACGAACTCCATTTCACCCCTGGAATAATGGCAACACGTGTTTCGATGAGGAAATTGCTTTTTGTTTGCTCTATAGGACGCAGCGAGAAAAAAACTGCTTTCATATGTTCAGGGACTACGCGAAGCAAGTCATTTGACTCATCTTCGGTTAGTGTTGCTAGGATCGGCGAACAAAATTTCTTTATGCGTAATTCTAAAGTGTAAATGTAATAAATTTGTGTAATAATGTGATTTTATGTGTTTGTATGAGCATTTTTTCATTTGTAAAATACGTAGGTATTGTAAACCTCATTGTTTGAAATTATTTGATGTTGTATTAATCTTCTAAAAAAGAGTACAAACACTTTTTTTTTAAATAATCATGATACAATAACATAGAAGTCATGAGTTATTTATTCTTACAATTTCCTTGCTTTATTAGTTACCTCCGGCAGCCTGACAGGAAAGTAGCAGCTGTTGACCCTCTCGGATGGGACCGGCCACGGACCCCAAGATCTCGCGGCCTTCTGAATCGTAGATCCGTGGTGGTTCTGGTGGAACTGCATCAAAATATGAATATGTTTGTTTCGATGATGTTATTTATTTATTACACATTATTAAACATAAAAGTTATTTATTATTACATTACAGATCAGTAAGCCACTTGATTTTATATCAGGTGTTCGACTGAACGTAGTCCAAACTTACAGAACATGTAGAGCTAACCAAAGTAAACAAAAATTTTTAACTGAGTAGTTGGCGCAAACCAACAGTTACTGAGAAAAACATGTTTAATCTTGTACTACGTTAAGCCGAACACCAGGTATAGTGCATACTTCTTCAAGAACACAGCTCACCAAAATGAAACAGGATAGAGACAAGATAGACCTTTATATGTAAATTGTTTCAATTTACTTCAGCCCGACAGTTGGATGACATTACTCCTTTGTTTAGTCGAGTTTAATCACGTGATGTGGGGAAATCTATAGCTCATGACGTATTATTACATCCTACTATGAAATTACTGCGGACGCTTGAGGTGCTTAAGATATTTGCTGTGTCATATACCTATAATAGTATTCGCCGAGGTCTTACTGAAGCACTAAGTAGAAAATTAGTAAACTACTGACCTACGACAGTCAAGTTGACCCTGTAGTTGCGAGTGGGCGCGTCTACGTAGTCGACTCGGCAGCGGTATAGACCCTCGTCGTTGCGGCTCACTCGTGACACGGCCAGATGCGCTCCTGACGGATCCGATTCGTTCAGAACGAAGTGCGCCCGTGCATCGAACTCGCCAGCCACCGCCCAATGGACGGGCGGCCCGTTCCGAAAGTCCACGCTGCAAATGATGGATTTTCTCAATGATGCAAATCAAGACATATGTTGACAGTATAAAATACTCTTACACGGTTAACAAACTAGCTTTTGGCTCTAGGATATAGGCATATATAACGAGATCATTATACCTATCAGCGACTAAGGTTGACCTATAAAAAGGGAAGCCAACCGCGACATTCTAGCTAGACGACAGTCTATTGTAATGTTTAGGGTTAGTTAGTATGTAAACATCAGAATAGACTATCACAATATCAGTGACAGAGTGTCTATCGCGTAGATAATAGTGGCCATTTTTCCTTTTTATCGCTCACCCTTCGCCACTATGTTTTCCCATTCCCATTACTGCTCCACTACACATCTTGAGTCCTACTCTTACTACTATATCATAGTACAACTCAAAGCTTTGTTCATAACATCGTTTCGTTGCTCCGTTCTGAGGCGGAGAAAGTACAAACGAACAAACTTTCGCATGCTGTTGAATACGCTGTTTGTGGCTATAATAGTTTACTCCGATTACCTTGTACAATATTAAACAATACGCTTTGATTATTTATTTAATGCGATATTGAGTACCACGCTATTTAATATCTTTCGGATTTAATATCTAATTATAACAAAAATTTTGCTAATATTTCTAACATAAACAAAAGGAATGTATAAATTATATGCTTATAACAGTCTACTCAATAAAATAATACTAGCATAGCATACCTGCGAGGAAATGTTAATCGTCCTACATTTTGATTAATTAAAACATAACTACGTAAAACAATCAATATACGTATATTATTGTAAATAAACATAAAGTATGTTTAATATAGACAGGCGTACGGTATTTTCCGTATATTTGCGTGCCTGAGTTCAACAGGGACACCGCACGAAGAAAATATTGGTTCTGATTAAAAATCTCCGCGAAGTTTTCACGTCGCCGGAGCTTTGACGCGGCTGCTCTGCGACGACGGGTTCCCGAACGTCTCGTTAATAATTCATCGTTTGGATGGCATTTATTACTTAAACGTATTTTCGTTTCAGTTGTCTGCCTAAATCAAATATTGAGCTTTCATGTTTCATCCCCAATAACGTTGTTAACAGGTTATTATCTTCACCATGCAATATCAATAATTTATTGTAAGTCAGTTGAAGGAGTTGAAGTATGAAATTTGGTTTAATAGAAAGCAAAAATTAAACATGAAGTTACTAAAAAAAAGATATTTATGAATAAAATTACCTATATCCTCTACACATTTCTGCCAACTGAAAGGGAGATCATTAATGCCTTTGCAATAGAAATTTGAGGAACAGTATTCAAGAAAGCTCGTCAAGGCTTTATTGCTGCTTGGGAACCAAATTTCTTTCCATGGAAAAAGTTGTTCATGTTGTGACTTTGATTTGAAATGTGGTCTTTCATAGGAACTAAGTCATGGAAGTACGGAGGGTGACGGAGGATTTCTAGTGTAACTTCTCTAGCGTTGAAACGGTTTCAATAATGGTAAAGAGCGGTTGGATAATCGTTTTGGTGCAACATTTGGTCGACATTTCCACTGCGAAACCGATTAAAGCACAATCGCAAGATGCGTTCACTGGTCGTGTTTCTTGCAAATACAACATTGATGATACGAGCTATAGTTAGTGCGTTGCCACGATAGAAGAGTGTTTAAAAATTATATCGAATTTCTACCTGTTCACGTTCCAGTGCAGGCTCAGTTCTGAGTAGGTACAATTGGAAGAAATTGTTAAACGGATTTAATAATGAATGGTCAATTTATAACAAAAGGGCTTTTAGTTAAAGAAGTCCTAAATGAAAAACTTTCAGCATGCACGAGTTTTTTCATTAAAACTTTCCAGTATCTAGAACGGCAATTTCATTCTTAAGCCCTAATTATGTCATCGTTAAGTTACAAATACATGCATTTTGTGCTAACCTAAGCAGACAATAAAGTAAAATAAGAAATAAAAGCTCTTCCAAAAGCATGGGCCTCGAACCTATGGAAAATTTTAGTAATTCTAATTAAAAAAAAAATACTCAAGGTAAGAAATATTTTTGTTGCTCAAATGGTCTTAATTCATTTTGACCACAGATTCGCCTCAACTATGTTCATGCAGAGTTTGGGCTTGTTGTTGTTCTGTGTTTCCCAAATCGCAACATCTCTATATATTCTCTTGCTCCTACTTTTGCTTTCACTTTCCTTTTTAATTTTGACCCAGTCCTTGTATTGCAGAGTACCGTTTCCATGTAACAGATGATCTCTAACTATGCTATTTATTTTTAGATTTTTAATTATATGCACTCGCAGCTAAGCCGAAATGCAAAACAAATAGTTACATATTACTGTTTCCACAAAAAGTTTACTGTTAAATGCAGTTTAAAACAATGAAAAACTCAATGACACATGAATTAAAAAACTGATTGGCAGAGTTATAATAACTACCGATAGAAGTGAAAACTTAGAACTTTTAGTATTAAAACTTAAATTTTCATAATGTTATTAAAATTATCAATATAAATCTGGTTTTTCACGGTTTTTACATCTATTGACACTCCGAGCAATGACGCAGCTACCAGCGACACAAAACTGAGTAACGCTCTGGCCTTACTCCCCACACTCAGCAGTTAGTAGTGGGGATATATGACGCAGCTGCCAGCGACACGAAACTGAGTACCGCTCTGGCCTTACTCCCCACATTCAGCAGTTGGTATTGGGGATATAGGGAACAACCGGCTTCTCGTATCAAAGCCGATTGTTCCTTTTCTTCCTCCACTTACACTATTTAGCGTGACGCATTTTCGTTTCGTTTTAGGCTCACCCCGTGCGATAAGAAGTTTCACTCCAAAAGTGTTTGACCATCTACTATGAAAGTACATCGAGAAATATTGATCAAAAGTTTGTTTTCATTGTTCAAGTTTTATTGGGATAGACTTCAATAATCTAACCTCATGATTAGCCGGGAATCATTTCTGACCGATTAGTCAAAATAGTTTATAGTTATTACATGATTAAATTACAAACAATCATCACCTATTATTTTTTCAATTTCAATTTCAGTTTTCATTACTAGAAGTAGATGACAAATTTAATTCAATTTACGTTCAATTTCTCAGATCCTTTTTACCGTTAATTTTTTAATATGAAACATTCATAACACATTTTTGTAAGATCTTGAAGCACAGCTGGAATTCCTATACCAGTGTAAGGCTTTGTAAAGTCAAGCCAATCGATAATGACCACCTCTATTACTTCCCAACGGAAATGGATGGAATTACTAATAATATTTACCATGGGTGATACCACGGCGATACTGTTACTGAACCCTAATAAAAGTTCTTCCCTGAAGAATATACTTTACGATACTTTATCATCACAACTGTCGGTAATAATTTAATCGTCAGATAATGTGTTCCAAAATTGGTTTAAAATTTCACCAAAGCTCCCTAATGGGCGGGAGATCGTAAACCGACTTAGGAATCCCCAGACGGTTTAATGCCGCATCCGTGCCGCAATAAACTAGATGGAGCTGTCTGTATATTTTTCCGCATGTCTCTTTGATGATAGTACCTACCCAGAACAAAGTGGAATTGCCGTGCTTTTTTCGCTTGTACGCTGCCATTTTATTAAAATAAAAAAAAATGCGTGTATTAAACCCACGTGTTAGAAGTCAAAAATCGGTGTACTTAATAAACTAAAATTTTATCTGTCGGCCTCGTTAAAAAGACCAGGGTTGCACAACGTGCTATGAGGAGAACTCTAAGATAGCAAAATCATCAAGATCATCTCAAATTCAAATCATCTCCAACTTAGCAATGACCAAAAACGTGAGCAAAATGACAAACTCAGATATTGGTCAGACCATACGTCATTGCTTGTTTTAAACATTTTATTAAATTACATACAAAACGTAATTTTAAGCATTTTTATTTGCTTTTCCGGTACCTATTTTACATGTGCGTCACACATAATTTTATTTCACAGTGAATACCTATGTCAAACGCGACGTGCCGCCCAGCATGTTTTTAAACAATTAAGAAATAATCCAATCCATCCACAGCCCATTATACCCCATTGCAAGCGCTGAGGCTTCCCTCGGGATGAGGATACTTGGAGCTTAATCCCTCACGTTGCTTCATTGTAGGTTGGTGGATTTTAATGACTGCCATATGATTGTGGCAACCGGGACCGACAGATTCACGTGCTATCTGAGGCACGGAGTCAGTATTAGTTATGCATTTAAATAAAAAAAAAACTCATGAGGACCTCCTAAACAAGATGCCGGCTCGCCATCACTAGGCTATCAGGACACTGGTAAAAAGTTAAAGATTTAAATAAAATTTGCCAGTAAGAAATTTACAATCTATACTAATATTATAAAGCTGAAGAGTTTGTTTGTTTGTTTGTTTGTTTGAACGCGCAAAGCTCAGGAACTACTGGTTCAAATTGAAAAATTGTTATTGTGTTGGATAGTCCATTTATCGAGGAAGGCTATAGGCTATACTACATCACGCTACGATTAATAGGAGTGGAGCATCAATGAAAAATGTTGCAAAAACGGGAAAAATTGTTCCTTTTGGGAGCTTCTTTCCCGCGCGCTGCGTAAACGGTTGATGTTAACCAAAAACCATGTATTACGGAATTGTTCCCCTTTAAAAGTTCTAACTAAAAGTCCGCGACAGCATTTGTGTATCTTTTAAGGTTAACTTACTATAACCTTTTTTATGATAATCAAATTTTTTCTGACATAATGTACTATTTGCGAAGATGTCTTTTAAACGTAATATTAATCCTTATCCCCCCCAAGGTTGTCTTAAGCATTTCATGCATATTATAATTGCCCTGTACACCACACAATTTCAATTAATATGTTAGCAGTTTTTATCGAAATATGAAAACTATAGCGGGAGAAAATAAATTCGCTGTCTGTCTCTGTTCGTTAACTTTTTACTTCCAAACCACGCAATAGACTTTGATACGGTTTTCAGTATTATTTTATAATCTATTAATCTATATAATAGAAATGCTTATTATAAAGCTGAAGAGTTTGTTTGTTTGTTTGTTTGTTTGTTTGAATGCGTTAATCTCTGAAACTACCAGTCGGATTTGGAAAATTATTTTTGCCTTTGATAGCCTGAATCTAGCGGAGGGTTATATAGGCTATATATATATATCAAGACGAACTGTCTGTCTATTCGAGCAAATCGGCTTCGGGCAAAACGGCTTAAACGATTTTGATGAAACTTTACACATATGGAAAGGATGTAGTCAACTTTTTGTATGTCCATCTGTCTAAACCGATTTAAATGAAACATCACAAGTATGAAAAAAATGTCATCAAAACTAACAAATGTTACTTTTTCTCCATCTGTCTATCTGTACGTGTACCTGTCTGTTTGAGCTAATCTCCAAAACGGCTAAACAGATTTTAAGGAAACTTTGCAGACGGGAAAGAAGGTTGTCAAGAGATTTGACATTAGCTACTTTTTGTCCGTCTGTTTGTCTGTACGTCTATGTGTCTATTCAATTCAATTTTATCTATTCGCGCTAATTTCCAATACGGCTGAACATATTTTAATGAAACTTTGCAGACGTGAAAGAAGGTTGTCAAGAGTGTCATAAGCTACTTTTTGTGTTTGTTTGTCTGTCTATCTGTCTGTCGTTTGTCCACACTGATCTATCAACGTACAGCCAAAACTACTAAGTCTAGGAAGCTTAAATTTGGAACATAGGTTTATTTTATAACGTGAACACGAAGAAAAGCTTTTTTAGAAATTTCAACTTAAGGATGGGAATGGAGTAACTTAAATAATGACGTGTTTCAGAGTTTTTAGATTTCCACCTTTTAAGGGTGGGAAACGGGAGATGAAAAATTGTATCGGTTTTTTTAAAGGGTGGAAGGGGAATGAAGATTGAAAGTTTGAATGGGTGTAACCAAAATTGGTTCCAGCAAAAACTATGTATAAACCATCTCGAACATTAATAGTACCTATAACAGGAATTTGTAGTCTACGCAAGCGAAGCTGCGGGCGGTCGCTAGTAATTTTATATAATTACGAGTGTTAGGTTACTTACGTAACTAAAATTAAATTAAAAATAACAACTTTTTAATTATAATTAATTTTTGCACTTAAGTCATTGCTGTATGTCTGGCTTGGCATCAATAAATGAGTAACTAACGACAATTTTCATGAATCTATACTAATAGTATAAAGCTGAAAAGTTTGTTTGTTTGTTTGAACGCGCAAATCTCAGGAACTACTGGTTCGAATTAAAAAAATTTTTTTGTGTTGGATAGTCTATTTATTGAGGAAGGCTATAGGTTATATGTATAAAATAATACTATCTGTCTGTCTGTCCATTTGAGCAAATCTCCAAAACGGCTAAACTGATTTTGATGAAACTTCACAAATATGGAAAGGAAGTGGTCAAAAATGACATGCACTACTTTTTGTATGTCTGTATGTACGTCCATCTGTCTATTCGAGCTAATCTCCAAAACGGTTAAACCGACTTTAATGAAATTTCACGGGTATGAGAAGGAGGTAGTCAAAAGTGACATACGCTACTTTTTGTCCTTCTGTTTGTCTGTACGTATATGTGTCTATTCAAGATAATCTTCAAAACGGCTCAACAGATTTTAATGAAACTTTGCAGACGTGAAAGAAGGTTGTCAAGAGTGACATCAGCTACTTTTTGTGTCTGTCTGTCGTTTGTCTTCACTGATCTATCAACGTAAATAAAGCCGAAACTACTAAGTCTAGGAAGCCGAAATTGGAACAGTGGTTTATTTTATAACGTATCAATTTTTTATGAAAGGAATATTTGGAAATTTAAAGTTAGAAACATAAAAAATTTCACATAAATAAATAATGATGTCTTTCAGGGTTTTTGGATTTTTACAAATTAAAATAAACCACTGTTCCAGTGGTTTATTTTATAATGTATCAATTTTTTATGAAAGGAATATTTGGAAATTTCAAATTTAAGGAGGGAGGGACGGAAGGGCTTTGTATGAGTCTTTGTACTTTAAAGTTAGAAACATAAAAATTTTGACATAAATAAATAATGATGTCTTTCAAGGTTTTTCGATTTTCACATTTTAAGGGTGGGAAACGGAGGTGAAAAGTATGGGAGTATGGGTTTTCCTAAAGGAGTGGGGAGAATGAAGATTGAAAGTTTGAATGGGTGTACCCAATATTAATTTCAGCAAAAAGTATGTATAAACCATTTCGAAAGTTGATACTACCTAAAACAGGAATGTGTAGTCTACGCAAGCGAAGCTGCGGGCGATCACTAGTCTTACTATATAATGATTATAAACTAACTGTTTTTACAATATTACGGTGACACATAAACCGGAGGGGTTATTAGGTACTTTCGAACGGACAAACGGGTTTGCGTTTTTTTTTATATTTTTTGGTTCGTTCGATTATAATGCTATTCAGTTAAGCTTTGTCGATGACTCCAACCAAATGAATGGATTCTGATGTATGTAAAACTATAAATTATTAAAAAAAATACTTTTACTAATTTTGAATCTATTAAATCGATCTATACTCAAATCACATCAGCAATACTTCAAAATGGTTAAAGTACGTGAGATATCTTTGAAAAAATCTCAAAATGAAACATCGTTTCAGGTTATAGTTTATTTAGGAAATGCGTGACTAGGTTGAAACCTCTTTCCAAAAAAAATCATCTAAAAGGAGATTTCTAAAATTTCATTAAACAGTATCAAATACTATTACGTAAACCTTTATAATAATTTTAGCCTATATGTAGGCATATATTTGTCGTTGTATTTGAATCCAACTCATAAACCTAAATCCTAAAGCAACAACTAGAACCGATCGATGTGACCGCAGCTCACTACGAGGTTGCGAAATCAAAGCGAATTTTGAGGACAGTGGTAATTGTTGCTATAGTTAATTTTGCAATGCTGACTTAGGACATCAGGACACTGTCGAAGGGAAATTGAACTTTCAAAATAATGTCATTGTCGCCAACGGATAGGTTTTTTTTTAATAATATTGTTTTTATATCATTATTGTTAAATAAATGTATTTTTTTTTAGTTGAGAGCCGAATCTGCATACAGACACCTGCGCAGCCGACCTACCGCGCAGATAGTGCCGGGTTGGGATTTGGGGTTGGGTTGGGGCTAAACGACATCCTCAACATATACTCCGTAGAGTGTATAGGGTTTGACATGAACAACGACCGGACGCATTGGGAATGTTTCGGTGCGTTAATGCCTTTGATAGGCGGTGCCTTAAGGGCGCCGCCTCGTAGGCGTATGAGTGTTCTAGGGATGAGGGCCGACACGTGTCGATCTCTCGGCAAGGGAGGGCAGTTTGAGCTGGACAGACCGACTGTAAACAAACAAGGCTCAGATGCCATTCGACCAGATTTATTACGTTAACTAGGTGATTTCGGGTGGTAGGTACTGCATTCCTACGTCAGACTGAAGGTCTGATCTGCCTGAAGCCCCGAGACTTTCAACCTTGATGGTGATATCATCAGGTAGAACTGTGAGTATCGGTGACAGTAGCGTGGCCGCGGGGTGGGGGTGCTAGTTGCGGCGACGATATCGGCCCTAAAACTTGTTTGCGCGGCGGCAGATCAAACACAAGCTCTTCACTATTATTTGAACTTGAAAAGGCTTACAGCGCAAGTTCCGAAGCAAAGAACACGATCGCGAAACGCAACAGGTCAAGAAGCCAGAAGGCAACCTAACTAGTCGACTGTCGGAATGAGCAGCAGGTGCACAGAGAAACGTCCGCGCGAGGCGAACATTCAGAGCAGACTCAAATAAATGTACGAACTGGCTGGCAGATATAAGGCTTGCGTAGTCTTGTTCTAAACGAACTAAATGAATTAATTCACGTAACTGTATAATTTCGCTAATTATTCACTCCAAACCTAGAAGTTCACGAATTATTAGTTCAAACTCGCGTCGCGTCGGCTAGCTCGCAGCTCGTGGCTCGTGTCAATCGTCACCTACAGTAGTTTAGGCTGATGCCACCGGCGGCCGGCCTGCGGTGCGCCCGTTCATTATTTTTTATCAGATGATGATTTACGAGTGAACAAAATAAAAATTTATTGCTAATGCAACAGAAGTGATATTACAATGACCAAGTAGCCATGACAGGGTGTCCCCAATAATCCATCCTAATATCACTTCTATTGTAATAAACATAAAGACGTCTTTCGTTCGTTCATTGCTAAGCGAGCAAGTGAATAATTAGTAATAGCAGACAATGTTTCACCAGTCGATCGGCTGAGTCGATACATTACGCTTGTACGAAATCATATACCTAACTACGGCTTGCTTGCGCATGACGTTAAGTTAAAATATTTAATTGTTTTTGTTAGTTAGTAGAAAGTTCTTTTTAATATTGTTTAAATGTTGAGTCTATTAGTATAATTAGTAGGTATTTAGTGTTTAGTTTTAAGTTTCGCTGTCTGCTACGTGTTTATGAGTTAATTAACAGTTTTATTATATATATATATATATATATATATATATATATATATATATATATATGTATATATACAAAATAATTGAAAATGAACCAAATAAATCAAAGAAAGAAACAAAGTCCTATTTGGGACCATTTTACTCAAACAGATAACCAAAAAGCCAAATGCGGGTTTTGTTTACAACTGATGAGTACCTATCAGTCAAGGATCCTTAGGTAATTTGCCAAGACATTTATAAACAAAGCATCCAACAGTCCCAATTGATTGATTTATAAGAATAATTACCGATTATTGTAAATAGGATTGATTTTTAAGTGTGCCAAATTAATCAATGCTATAATATTATTATCTTTAAATCGTTGTTTGTATCATCAAAACATTTGTCAAAAAATTTGTAACTTTATCTTCATAAAATTATTATTTAGATTGACTGTCCTAAGCCTGTAAATAAGTACGAAGGAAAATCAATCTTAATTAGGAATATAGTTATGTACTACCTAGGTATATCAGTGATGCGCTAATGCTCTGATATACTTACTATATAAATTAAGTAGGTACACCATAAATTAGTATTTATGATGTACTTAACTAAGACAAAAATATTATGTAAAATAATAGGTTCCATTTGTCTAATTTATTTTATTTTTTGTTTAGACATTCTCGCTAATACATTGCTTTGCTTTTAAATAATAAATAAACATGTCTTTCAGAGCCAAACGATAAGCGACCAAAGACATAATACGGTGAATAGGGAATAAATGTATCTTCTGAGCTAAGCGAGCAAGTGAATATTAAGGCAATAATGAAATGTTAAGGTGAATTAGTTTGTTGTATTGACTGAATAAATAAATTAATTCACATCAGTGAATTCAGACTAAACATGCCTAGCAGATATAGGCCGCCTAAACAATAAAAAAGAAGAAAGATTTGAACGATTGCTAGCAACGAGTTGTTTTAAAAAATACGCTGAAAACGTAGAAAGATTAAAAATCAAGTAAAAGTTTGAACTAGCGACTATATCTGCCGGCCTGTTGAATTTAAAACCAGAACATTTTTTTTGAACCTATATAGCCCACATTCACTGACTATTATTATTGAGCTCATCTTTGTAACACAGTAAATACTATTGTATTTCAATATCAATTTTTCATTATTTTTCTGATATTATTCTCATCTATAATATGTAATATTAATTATTAATAATTAATAATACATTTAATTGGTAAGTGTTTAAATAATATTTACAATATAAAAATATCATCCAGGTTGGTCCCGTGCGGCATCGGCATTGACATGAATACTGAGGAAGAAATTATAATTTCCGCTAGTAAAACTAATAAACACTTTAATGAGATTAGTTTTTAATATTTATACGAATTTAGGTTAAGTGTGAATTTAAATAAAAACGAATGGCAAGTTCTTTATGCTTTGTTTAGCTTTCCAACTATTTTTAAAAACATTTTCACTCTTATAAAATTTGCATGCCGCATCATTCGTACACGAACTACTAGTTATTTTCACCTCTAAACTTGACATTTCCCTTACTGATTCAAATCTCTATCCTTATATTACATGTTTCACTTTTCAAGCTGCCTTATATATTCGAAGGTTATAACGTTCTATAGTCTTGTAAAACACCCATCTACCTAAACTGGTCGTTGCTTGTTTCCCATCGTTCTTTCTGAAACCGAATTAGAAACGAGGAATTCTCATAGAGGAATTGAGGAAAGGTGTGCTCTTATCGATATACTTGAACTGCAACGTCTTTGGCATCTGTTATCCTTCGACTGTCTCTTGTACTTAAAGACATATGACAGAAGACAAGGGCAATACAAAAATCATACTAATAATAATAATAATAATGTATACATCATAACAACGTCTACGCGCCAAACTAAGCATTAGCTTGTATTTTGGGTACCAAGCGAAGACGTCACATAGGTACATATAACAACCAAGACCCGGTAGCAGTATCAATATTGATCATATAAATACTGACCCGACCTGGGATTCCAACCCGGGACGTCCAGCTTTGTAGGCAGGGTAGCTACCCACTAGGCTAAGCGGTCATCATACTAACACATCCTACGACACCGGTTAAAGTAATTACAGTATTTTAATTATTTCGACTCCAAAAAGCCAACACACGATAGCGTCAAAGTGTTATTCGTACAATGTATTAATTCAACTGTTGTTCGTGTGTAAGAAGCACTTAAGTGAGGAAGGAAAGAAGTGAGACAAACAAAAACCGACAATGCTGCATCGAGCTCGGTTTGTGCGCATCCAGCCACGGGGAGACTTTTAAACTGAATCGCAAGAAAAAGGATGGACTTCTACTTGCTATTATTATGAAAACAGAAATCGTATTTATTGCTAGCCGCTATTTTCAGGAGCAGAACAATACTGAGCTACGTTTAAATATTTATCACTTAAAAACACTAATTCAAAATCGATGAAACAGCAGATTCAAATAGATAATATATTAGTTCTTTAAATAAAATAGTATTATTATGTATTAAGACAACATATTACCGTACGAATTCTGACTGACGAATTCTCTAGTAGAAGTTAGTCTGTTTTAAAACCGATGAGTTACTTCGGCAAATCTTATGAAATTCTAAGTAGAAAATTCTTTTGTGACTGATGGATTTTTCAAAATAGGACAAAAAATGAATACTACCTGGATTTATAAATGCAATCTCAATTATCAGCGTGTGAGGCTAATAAAGCATATTTTTGCCAGTAGTGGTTGGAAACACGAATCGCGACCTGGCTCTACGCCAAGCGCCCCGTCGCTCGTGAAGCCACAGTAGCAGTTTTGCTCTCCGCATGACGCTTAATTGGATTGAGGGGGCTTTTGAATTATTCAAAGGTGCTCTTATTTATTGTACTGTCATAAAATCTAAGATATTGCAACGTATCGTCTATTATCGGATAGACATGGTAAAAGACGATGAATCGCGAACTGCGGCAGTTCTATTGTGCAGACTCAATCGTGAGTGTCGTGGATGACACGATTTAGTTCTCTAACATAAACAGATTTAAGATTGTGAAAGTCAAGAACCAAAGAACGAGAACCAGAAAGGAATATGGACACCGGGCGTAGCTGGACTATTGCCAGCCAGTAACTCTGGCTACGTGTTTATTAATTATTGTTTATATTAATCAAAGTCAATGTATTTTACCTTTAGTATTAAAGTGCACAATTTTCCAAATGTTAAGAGGCCAGTAAAATAAACATATTATAGCTACGATTTGATTAATTGATGCTCGCTGTGTTTTCGCACAATATTATTCTCTTAAATTTATATTTATCAAAGAAAATTTTCATTGAAAGTTCGTTATATGATTTTATTCTGAAATATTACAATCCCATCAAAAACAATACTTGTCAAAAAAACCAAGTCTCGCAACTCAGTTGTTCTGCGGTAAAAAGTTGTGAGATCCATGTAATACCAAATCGGTTATTAATTTATTCGGTTATAAATATATTGAGACTTGGCCATCGCCTGAAAACACGTGTAAATTCAATCGCCTGAAAACACATGTAAATTCAATTATTTAGTGCGATGGCCAAGTCTCAATATATTTATAACCGAATAAATTAATAACCGACTTGGTATTACATGGATCTCACAACTTTTTACCGCAGAACAACTGAGTTGCGAGACTTGGTTTTTTTGACAAGTATTGTTTTTGATGGGATCTCATTTCTTTTTG
This sequence comes from Luffia ferchaultella, assembly GCA_949709985.1. Lineage (NCBI taxonomy): Eukaryota > Metazoa > Arthropoda > Insecta > Lepidoptera > Psychidae > Luffia > Luffia ferchaultella. The sequence continues at coordinate 556,479 of OX453256.1, read as the reverse complement.
TATTTTGTAGACAGTTCTATTTTTTTCCTTTTCGGTACCTTCTACTTATTGTATATATGTATATCTATATGTATATAGTTTTTCTAAGATATATTATACAACCTTACGCACTCGTAATAAGTACGAATACGCACGTAGGTACGTTTTTTGCATTAATAAATAATTTAATACACGTGTTTTCATGACGGGAATACCCATTTTTTGCTCGATTTGGCAGGGGCACTACCATGCGCCTATATTTATATGGGACTAGCTTAAACCCGCGGCTTTGCATGCAATATAATAATAACTGCCGTAATAAAACATCGTTACGAATAAAGCCAATATTGAAAAATTTAACTGAAGACTTGGCTGTATGGGCTTAATTTTTTTTTTGCGGTCTTTTCTAGATTTTTTAGTTTTTCCTTGATTCATACACCAAACACTACTTATACTCCAAATTTGAAGCTTCTAGGTCTGCTAGAAGTGCCTTAGAATTTTGATGATCGGTGAGTCAGTGAGTGACAAAATTAAGAAATTTGACTTGTTATAATTTCTTAAAAATACTGGTTCCAATTGAATGAAATTTGAAAATATGCTTATATAATATGCCTGCATGGTTACTGAAAATTTCAGTCTTCTAGTTTTATCCACAACGAAGTTACAGGGGGTCGAAAATGGTCTGAATTGCTTCGAGAAAAGGATGGTACGGCCGTGACGCTTTTTCGCTCGACTTGGTGGGGGCACGGCCGTGCCCCCAGATATTCTTTATATTATTTTTATAAAATACATCGGAATACATTCTAAATTCCTCGGTGAAAAGTCGCAAAATTTGTAAAAGGCATGATGTGTTAAGTTATTTATGCTTGGTTTAGTTGGTTAGATTTTTTTTAAAGGATGTAGACTGCTTAATCAACAATACAATTCTGGATTCTTTATTTATCAGTTACTGAGTGACATGTATGAACTCACCGCTTTTGAGAACTCCTTTGGTTAGCTGCGATATCACATCTAGGTTTCGGCACCCGTCAGTTCATTGACTTACTTCGAAATACCTTTACCCGTTCACGTATTTCGACCAGCAATATTTTGAGAAGTATGGAATCCATCGTTCATCGAGTCATATACTCATCAGCAACACAATTTAGATTTGTGATATTTACTACGTTACGACAATTAATCCGATTACGACAAATTCGTACATTGTTTAATATATACGCAAAATTGATCAAAATTACTATACCATAATATATATGATACGTTATATACGACAAAAAAAAAAACAAAAACTTTATAAAACATTACGAGAGTAAGAGCTAGTGGTAGATACGAGACAGTGAATACGAAAACGTTACACACGAAATTTTATTTTTTCTACTTCCTACCTTCGAAAAAATTATCAAAATTTTAATGTATTCATTTCGCCGTGAACCATTTGACTTTAGAACTAAACATGATGTATTTTTTCATGCTTCATTGAACTTGTACTGATGAGTTTTTATTAAATCTAATCCATTATACATAGTTCAGCGAAATTGATTTTCATCATTATTTCACCTAACGACCGTTACACTTTCAACTCGGAATCTCAAGCCTACCCAAAATATTCTCCAAAACGAATATAATTTATGTAAGAATAAAATAGCTGAGTCGAGAAAAACCACTTTACCGCACATCAGTTTCGTAATTAACTCTGGTCCTAGTCCGCAAAATTTTATATAAAACAACGTTTTTCAGGTTAATTTCGGGAGAGCGGAGCATTATTTATGAAAGTGGGCAGGTTGGCTCGCGTAATATTGCCGCACAAGATGCATTGCGTGGTCTCGCGGCCCGGGACGCCTCCACAGATGTCGCGTGTCGCGGCTTTTGGCCAAATTATACTTAACAGTTTTAAGACTTAAATTATTCATATTACAATTTTGTTGTTCCTGATGGCGAAAATACTTCAGTCCCTATTGTGATCACATTTTGAATCAGCTGTGCGAAAGTCGATATCGCGGTAAAGTTCAAACATCAGCTATAGTTTGACAGCGATTGCGTTCCAGTTGCCGAATAGTGTCTAAAATATATAGTCATGTGATAGTATTAAATTGACAATTTATACACTATAATAACGATACCTACTAGCCAATTTTATGTACTAGAGCCACGATGTCTTGCTGTTTGATCTACTATCAAAATCTATGTCGTAATAAAACCCTATAACTATTGGCATAAAACCATGTATGTCATAGATTAGAGTTTGCCCCTAGCATTTACCAATTACTCATGAATGCGTAGAATATCTCTAACCACTCTGCCAACCTACTGATCGTATAGCCGAGTGGTTAGAGACCCTAACTGCGGAACCGAGGGTTGCGGATTCGATCCCTGTCCGGGACAAATATTTGTGTGCATGAACATGTCTATTTATTCCGTGCCTGGGTGTAAAAGTATCTATATATGTATATATTATAAAAAAAGATTATTTAAGTATATCAGTTGTCTAGTACCCCATAATACAAGCATAATACTTGCTTACTTTGGGACTAGATGGCGCTGTGTGTGATGTCCCAGATATTATTATATATTATTATTATTATACGATCTTTCTATGTCGTAAAAGAATTAGGCTTTGCGTTTCCTGGTGTTATCGTTGTTAAAATGTAAGCAAACTAGGTTAGTGAGTTTAGCAACAAATGAAGGACATCATAATATTCTGAATTTATGTTTCGCAACTTAAACTTGACTTGTTAAAGTGGTACAAATAACAACTTAATAAAGCTAAGCTATCTATATATAAGCTATAGGTGACAATCTGCAAAAAATTTAAAAAAATATATAAAATTTATTTGACCATAAAGTGGTTAGTTGCTGTAATATTAAATAAAACATCTAAGTACATAGCTTTTCTTCATTAATACTATTGCTAATATTTTTAGATATCAAGGTATCGGAGTCTGACTGACAAATTTTAAATTTATTGGTAATTGCACTTTTGTGCCCATATTTTTTTAACATTATTCGAAAATACAATCCTAAATTTGTATGGCGATATTACCTGAACTTAAAATATTACGACCAGAGTTACTATTTTTATATGTTACTAATATATTAATCTACCAATCAACCACAAAATGATTTAGTGGCAAAACGTTTGTGAATTTAAATATAGGGTACAAAATTATTTGTAACTGCCATAAAAATAACCTATAAAAATATATTAATTTCAGGTTAAAGATATGCAAAATTCACCATCATTATCAAAATAAACGTCATTTCGTTAATTTATATCTATATTAATAAAATTGGAGTGTCTGTCTGTCTGTCTGTCTGTCTGTCTGTCTGTCTGCCTGTTCCGGCTAATCTCCGAAACGGCTGAACCGAATTCAATGAAACTTTGTAGACGTACAGAGGGCATTACCGCGGGTAACATAGGGTACTTTTTATCTGTCTGTCTGTCCATCTGTCTGTCTGTTTGAGCTGATCTCAGAAACGGCTGAACCGATTTCAATGAAACTTGGCAGACGTGCAGAGGGTGTTATCATGGGTGACATAGGCTGCTTTTTGTTTTTCTGTCTGTCCGCCTGTCTGTCTATTCGAGCTGATCTCCGAAACGACTGTACCGATTTCAATGAAACTTCGCAGACGTGTAGAGGGCATTATCGGGGGTGACAAAGGCTATTTTTTGTCAATCTCAGTCTTATCGTGTTGGTACTCAAACTTGATGTTTTGACGAGATCTATGTGACCACGTGACCACATTTTTAAATGCTTATATTTTCGAAACTATCAATCGCAGACCTATCGTGTTGGTACTCAAACTTGATGTTTTGACGAGATCTATGTGATCACGTGACCACACTTTTAAATGCTTATATTTTCGAAACTATCAATCGCAGACCTATCGTGTTGGTACTCAAACTTGATGTTTTGACGAGATCTATGTGACCACGTGACCACATTTTTAAATGCTTATATTTTCGAAACTATCAATCGCAGACCTATCGTGTTGGTACTCAAACTTGATGTTTTGACGAAATCTATGTGACCACGTGACTACATTTTTAAATGCTTATATTTTCGAAACTATCAATCGCAGACCTATCGTGTTGGTACTCAAACTTGATGTTTTGACGAGATCTATGTGATCACGTGACCACATTTTTAAATGCTTATATTTTCGAAACTATCAATCGCAGACCTATCGTGTTGGTACTCAAACTTGATGTTTTGACGAAATCTATGTGACCACGTGACTACATTTTTAAATGCTTATATTTTCGAAACTATCAATCGCAGACCTATCGTGTTGGTACTCAAACTTGATGTTTTGACGAGATCTATGTGATCACGTGACCACATTTTTAAATGCTTATATTTTCGAAACTATCAATCGCAGACCTATCGTGTTGGTACTCAAACTTGATGTTTTGACGAGATCTATGTGATCACGTGACCACACTTTTAAATGCTTATATTTTCGAAACTATCAATCGCAGACCTATCGTGTTGGTACTCAAACTTGATGTTTTGACGAAATCTATGTGACCACGTGACCACATTTTTAAATGCTTATATTTTCGAAACTATCAATCGCAGACCTATCGTGTTGGTACTCAAACTTGATGTTTTGACGAAATCTACGTGACCACGTGACCAAACTTTTAAATGCTTATATTTTCGAAACTATCAATCGCAGACCTATCGTGTTGGTACTCAAACTTGATGTTTTGACGAGATCTATGTGATCACATGACCACATTTTTAAATGCTTATATTTTCGAAACTATCAGTCGCAGACCTATCGTGTTGGTACTCAAACTTGATATTTTGACGAAATCTATGTGACCACGTGACCACATTTTTAAATGCTTATATTTTCGAAACTATCAATCGCAGACCTATCGTGTTGGTACTCAAACTTGATGTTTTGACGAGATCTATGTGATCACGTGACCACATTTTTAAATGCTTATATTTTCGAAACTATCAATCGCAGACCTATCGTGTTGGTACTCAAACTTGATGTTTTGACGAAATCTATGTGACCACGTGACCACATTTTTAAATGCTTATATTTTCGAAACTATCAATCGCAGACCTATCGTGTTGGTACTCAAACTTGATGTTTTGACGAAATCTATGTGACCACGTGACCAAATTTTTAAATGCTTATATTTTCGAAACTATCAATCGCAGACCTATCGTGTTGGTACTCAAACTTGATGTTTTGACGAGATCTATGTGATCACGTGACCACATTTTTAAATGCTTATATTTTCGAAACTATCAATCGCAGACTTATCGTGTTGGTACTCAAACTTGATGTTTTGACAAGATCTATGTGACCATGTCATATTACCTCATTTCATAAAAATTTCATAAGATTTCTTAGGCAGTTAAATTTCAGAACGTTCTAGAAAGTTTTACAATGTTCTAGAGCGTCGCGTTCCTTTGACTGTCCCAGTACAACTGCGCTCAACGCGAGCGAAGCCCGCGGGCGGAAAGCTAGTTAATTGAATAATTTTGTAAGCACATAACTCATTGTTTTTTTCATTTTCTTTGACATATTTGACAATAATTTTTTTGGTACCAAAATCACAGAGTACAATAAACCACAAACAATCACAGTAGGTACGTTTACATTACGCTCCTCAGTTACGGTTGTCCGGCCTAATGTTAATCACAATGAATACCAAATGTCAATCATTCAATCTCAAAATATAATCGATTTATTAGCTTAGATAAAAACAAGGAATACGTAATTTCTCGTAAATTAGTTTTATCATTCATCGTAATTAATTATAGAGTACTTTTTATTATAAAATACTGTTTATACAAAAGAGAATTATAATCAAATAGCTTAAAAATTTGTTTCCAGCTCACACTAATTTTAAAAATACGGTATAAATTCATCATGGTATTGTGTTCATCACGTTTCAATACTTTTTAATTACTATTCTTCCCTTCAATGTATTTATGGTATAAAAACATATATAATAATCAGGATCAATTCCAATATTTTTTTTTATAGATAGCATGGATTGTTGGACGTTATAGGGACATTTCAATTGTCCTTTATCACATAAATCCGTTTATGGAGTTTATAGTTTCATCGAAATATCTGAATCGTAGCCTTTACGGAAAGTCAAGGAAGAATTTCTTGTCTAAAAACATTTGCGTCACTTGGGTCGGCCATCCTGTATCCAAAAAAAATCTGTACGTTTTAAAAATTCAGGTCAAAACGAGAACCTTCTTTTTTTGAAAGCGTTTAAATGCAAAAACGCTGGGCCAGAATCAAGTATATTTTTAATCATTTCCTTTGTATGGAAAACAGATTCGGAACATACGAGTGATGACATAGGTACGATCTGTGTAATGGGGATGTACCTTACTACAAGCATCAACAGCCTATGAGTGGCCAGTGATGGCATAGCCTCAGGGCGCATACAGTCTGCCGCTCCTTTGTTAGCCAAATTTCTTCAGATTTCCAAATCGTCGAGTGTACGGAGCGTCGTAAAAAGATAACAAAATGTGCAATACGATTTATACCATTTCCCCGCTCACCCCGAGTTGGTTCCGGAACTTCCCGCGTGGGGACGAATTTGTCTCTGTCGAGGGACACAAATAGACCGCGGCTGCGACCTCTCCGATAAATTAAGTTCGGGGTCAGGTAAATATCATGGTCCTTGGTGCACAGTCGTCACTACTTGTGCACTCGTCTCGATCGGACAAGCAACTTACTTAGCGTTTAGAGGAGTACGCGATGTGCCTTTTTATGTGATATTCCTATAGCTACGATAAAAGCACGGAAAGCCTTTTTTAAACAGAGGATGTAAGAAAATTTATTTCTTAATTTCAATTTGCATTTTTTTTTCTTGTTATTCATACCAGAACAGGTCAGGCGTACACGAATTATATTTCCGTTTGAGTTTTAACTTTTCCATCATTAACAGTCCGCTGGACGCGTACGCGTTTATCACATATGAGTCATCAGTCATTTTCAGTTTGGTTCCATTTAGGTGATAAAAAATACATTAAGAAGTTTTTTTAATTAAAGTAGTACTATATAGGAAATAACTAATTAATAATTTAGGATGACAAAGAAACGTGAGTAATCAATAGTGACAATTTTATTTATTATCCACCAACAAACAAAACAAACCAAAATGAAATATTAATAATATGTTGTATTTTATTGACCAATTTATTTGTAGGGAAACATTAAAAAACCGGCCAAGGGCGAGTCGTTATTTTTGCTAGGCAAACTTGGGAAGTCGCTTGGGAATCGTGGGAAAGCCGCTTCAAAGTATTCGTACATATAACATTCACACAACACCCGGAACACCTGCATTGCATCGTGATCAATAAGAGCGAGGTGATTCCTTAGTCCAATATCGCTGCAACGCTCACTTTGTACCCATATGTGCACGCTCTCAGTGTATTAACAAATACTACGGAGCGAATCATAACTACGCTCTGTAACGTTTGGCGAAATCGCATACGATTAATAGACAATGCAAATTACGAAAGCTCTGTCGCGTCCTATGTAATGCAAACAATCCAGAAATTAACTGTTGCAGGGCTTAACGTTAGTGAATCGTTGTTCCATTTATTCAAAAAATAATAATTAAATACTTATTCACGTAACTCGGATTTTTTTTTTATATTACGTTATGAAAGCTAGGAATAATTTTAATTTCTACATTACCTTTAAAAGTCACGTCTGTGGGACTGACAGGTGGATTAAGGGATGAAATGAGAAGGGTGTCTATGTCGGTATTCCCTTTTTTAAATCATTAAATATTTTTAATACGTGATATGTTTACGTTTTAGTTTATAGATAATTCCCAAACATCATCAGCATTTGAAAAATTTAATCTCAATTTAGATTATCTCAATTTATATTGATTCATATGGATCAAATAAATTAAAATCATCTATGGAGTTAATTAATATAAATACAATATTATAATTAACTATATACATATCCAATAAATATGCTATAGTCAAACACAATAACTACAATATTATCCTAATTGATCCTTAATCCTAATTGTTAATCCTAATTGTTCCAGGGAAAATGTTATTCTCTTAAAAGATTTTGCAGCAGATCTAAACATTTTCAACATGTTACAGAGGATGAAATCTTATGCAGTAGCATAACCACATACAAATGCGTCATCAAAGATTCCTTCTATTAAAAGGTTTACTTACTGATTACATTCAAAATCACCATAATATTCAATTACTAATGAACGTAAAATATAATTTAACTCATTTACATTTTAAATGATTTAGTACACATTTTTCTCGTGGGGGTTGTGAAAATCAGTATTTGCCACAGGAGAAAACTTTTTTCCCTCGAAGGTGACCTTCTATCCCTTGCTACGCACAAAATTTAATATTTACACTCCCTGGAATTTGTTTTCCACTTGAATACTAACAATGTACTATTGATGCCTGGAGACTGTGTACACCATGTTCGGCAGAACATAGTCCAAACTTATAGAGCGTATATAGCTCGCTGAACTAAAAAAAAGTTTCAAGTGAGCAGGTAGCGCAAACTGACAGTTACTGAAAATAATTTTTAGAGTCTAATTTTGTTATCGCTCATCTTATATTTTTTATGGCAAACGATAGTAACTCTAATACAGAATTACAATTTGAAAGTATTATTTTTTTTATTTCATCAGGTTCACTTGTAAACTTAAAAAAAAAAAAAAACACCGCATGACTATCTCGCGAATCGTAAAAGTGGAGAAACACTTTTCATGAAAGAGCTGACAAAGTCAACTAAACAGTCAGTTGAATAGCCAACTATTCTTTGAATTGAAATGTTAGTGGAATTTTTGTTATTTAATTACTGTCAAATCAGTGGTAAGCGATAGACTGACTGTATCAGCGTATTAGATATCTTACAGTAACAGTAAAGTGACCAAGCATTTATATTGTCCGTATTGTCATTTTTACTAACCGTTAGTTTGCGCCATCTGTTTATTAAAAACTTTTTTAGTGTGTTAAGCAATATGTTTTTTTTTTAATTTGAACTACGTCCAGCCGAGCACGGCGTATCTTTTCGAAAAAAATATCGACGCGTACTCTACGTTACAATGGACTGCTGTCGATTTAATCTAAGGTAATACTAGTAAACATAATAAAACTATTCAAAATTTCAAATTCAGGTTTATTCTATTCTACCGAAAAAGTAGTGGAAATAAAACAATAAACACAGTGGTTCGGTTCAATTGTATTGATTCGGAATCCCGCTGTGTGGAAAAGCCGCCCTGGACACTTTCCAAAACGTACGCCGCTGTTTACTCACTGACAATATTGGCACTCCCGCGCAAATTGCTTACCAAAGCAAATAATCTAAAATATTCAGTAAAATTCTTGATTATAAATATTTTATTCCAACCAGAGACCTGATACGTGACGCATTTCAAAAGAGGGCGGTTCTCTTAATTTGAATATTAACCATGAACTGTCATCTCGACTACGGAACTTTTAACTGTACGTGGTCTGACACACACTTTGACCATTTTTACATGTGAAATAAATGATAATGTGGCTATTGTACCAACATCAATGTTTTTAAGATTCTCAATAAAATATTCACGTGACATTAAGGCATAGGGATGTGGCGGCGTGTTACCTAAGTGCCACAAGAATTGATACGAAACAATATTTCCATTCCAACAATAAATCCGTCACGTATCACGTGGACGACCTCCATATGATAACATTGTATTAAGGGTGTTATTCTTAATTCAACAAACAACAGCCTACAGAAGTTAATAATCCGAGTACAAAGTACTTAACTCCCTAATCTGGACTGAAACTGAAATTTCTCTAACTCCGCAAAGACAATCTTTGCAAATTTAATAACCCTTTAAGAACTTAGTCGAGTTACGTGAGCGGGAAGAATATAATTTGTTACCTTTGGGGGACGCGTGCCTCTATCGACATTACTAAATATATGCGATGTTTGCACAAATTTATGTACCTATATATTTCCGGTTGCTTTTGTACATATTAATTAAAAAACTAATTAATACACTTAAATATAATTTATACCAGTTTGGTTCTTGCGATATCAAAAGGAATCTACTATAGACATAGAGTAAATTAATTTCTCAGCAGCGAATGGTTTAATAGAGCCATAGGTGTTACTTCACAGTATCGAAGTGACATAACGCAATTTTACGGGGTCGAAGACCGGCGCGCGGGGACTTTGTGCACTGAAAATCAGACGGAAACTTACACGAACTTGCTCGAGTATGGGTGATTCGACAGTAAACGCAGAAGAGGGCTTCTAGTCAATTCGTATACTTTTATGACTATAGATGTAAAAAGACAAACTTTGATTGATTCATCATTGCCAAATCGTAACTAAGTATCTACTAAAGCTATAAACATGAGAACAAGGACACAGGTTTCTTTTTAAATAGAAAAATGACAATATTTGCTAAGTCTTTAAAAATGAAAAACCCAATTGAAAGTCCCCACTTTAAGTGGTTTAGATGATTATATAGCTTGAATTTTTTTTTATATATTGTGACGCCTATCTACTCTCACGACGACAGGTTATCGAACTCACTAGAAAAAGCGTGACACCTATCTACAATAGTACGAAAACAAGTCATCGAACTTACGAGAAAAATTCCCACAGCCATTCAATAAAACCGAAAAGTCTGGATAAAGAATTAATTCCATAAATTTAAAATAGAGGCGCTTTTTGTTCAAAGAAATACTCGCGATATTTCGAAAAATCAACGCTCATTTTCTAGACGCCAGGCGCCAAAATTCCGTTCCCACGGTCGAGGAAATTAAAATGTAATTGATAAATTTCGAGAGATAGAATATTCGAGACGGTGACTAGTGGAAGGGAGAGAACTATATAAGGCGATGGTCGGAGGCGTCGAGCTGTTGATTTTTGGAAGTAAGTCAAGCGCGATAATTTACGAAGTGCGGAGTGCTTTAACCGTGTAATTAGTGTTCAATATTGTTTGCTCTTGGATTATTTTGTGATTTGGAATTATAATAAAGTAAAGTGAACTAAAATCAGTGTTTTAGTGCATCATCAATATCAGAACCGGTAGTCCGTAACATTTGGTGTCAGAAGTGCGATATTGAAGATGCCAACAACACCTCGGGAGTTGTCTCAGTCAAGAAGACGTCACACGAGACAGGCGGCAGCGGATCAGCAGCACGAGGTCATGGACGAGGTCAACGCTGAAAATGTAAGTGTGGACGCCGGGGCCGCTGCTGCTCAGACCTTCGACTTCAGCGCTCTTATGCGACTCATGGAGGAGCAGGCTCGTCGCCAGGAGGAGCAGGCTCGTCGCCAGGAGGAGCAAACACGCCAACTTATGGAGGAGCAGGCTCGTCGGCAGGAGGAGCAAGCTTGTCGCCAGGAGGAGCAAGCTCGTCGCCAGGAGGAGCAAGCTCGTCGCCAGAAGGAGCAAACACGCCAACATCAGGAGGTGCTGGAAAGAGCCCAGAGAGCTGTTCTAAAGGTAATCCTGAGGAAACCCCGACGTTACCCCACAACGGACTTATACAAAGAGGCCCAGGTTCTCACTGTTCGCGGACTGTTTTTGATGAGAGTTACAGTATATATGCATAAACAGACCTTAAATCTATCAACGTATAAGGATATGACAAAAAAAAAGAAATTTCAAGCTTCCGACTCCTGAGGTTTTGCTCGGCGCTTTAAACGATTTTCGTTTCCTCACATTTATGACAAATTGGTTAAAATGTGTGATATCAAGTGCAGCCCGGTTTATGAAGCCAAAATTGTAATTAAAAAGGAACTGCTATGCTAGAACTACGAAAAGGTTGAAAACATTCTCAAAATTACTGGTTCTTGAGGTTATTTCGGAGTTTTCATATCTTTCGAAGCTTTCATATCCTTGCATGCGCAACCTTACGATAGGAATATGCAGACACTCATAACATGTATGCACACCTCGCAAACACGCATGCCCGCACACACACACACACACACACACCCACACAAACACACGCGAACAAACACATGCACTAACACCTACGCATTTACACCCACATTCATCTCCTCACTCATTTACATACTTTGGAGCTGCAGCTACTCTTGTTCACTTGTAGTACTGGAGGACCTTTGAATTATAATTAAATATCTATTTATTGTCCACTTATTGTCTAGCCGCATCTTTACTGTGCCATTTGTCAATTTGATTTTTGACTCCCACAGGACAGGCCTAGCCTAGTGTAAGGGTCATTGGTAAAATTATATTGTATAAGCATGATGGTTAAATAAAAAAAAAAATTATAAATTATACATTTATAAAGACTTTTAGATCTTTATAGACTCTGAACAAATAGGCATGTTCATGCCTACAAATATTTGTCCCGGGAGGGAATCGAACCTACGACCCTTGCTTCCACAATTAGTATCTCTAACCATTCGGCCAATCGGTAATCGGATATACATAGAGATACTGCGTTGTGACCACAAAATGTTGCCAGAAATTTTATGAAATAATAAATATGATACCGGATAATGTAATAAATATTTTAACTACATGACTATGCTTCATATAATAGAAAGCAATATCAAAGCTTAGATGAAAAGCCCTAACTTTTTATGCTTATACATAGTATCAACATAGTATGTACTTGTTTTTGGGATGCTTTTGTATTTTTTTTTAAGTGTATCCTTACTTACCAATCAGCGATACTAGCAAAATTATTACGTTTGACTAGTTTTGTCTTCATTTTGTGCGACAATAGAGGCTGCCTTAATATTCATTTCGCAATTTCTATAAATAAAATATATATCAACTTATAATACTTGTTGTAAAAAAAAAACAATTTCAATAAAAATAAAAATGACACCAAAAGCTGAATATTACTAGTAATGGTAAGATAAAGCAAGAAATCAGCGATGAAAGTAAAAGGCAGAACGGCTCGTTTCTAAGTAAAATAACGTTGAGCATTTTTCTTTGCCTTTGACGAGTTCTTTTATGAGTGTGTACGAACAAATAAAATACGTAAGCAGTAAACATAATACAGTAATATCACAAAAGTCGGTAACTGGTTTTTTTCAGTTACTGAGCGTTTTAATTTATATTCACAATAATTTAAAAAAAATCAAGTATGTGGTCTTATGTACACGGCGTTAGATATCATCTTTTTGGCGTGATTGAAAAACTAAGGTTTGACATGTAACTATTTCAAAAACTCATACTATCAGAACAATTAGATATGTAAAGGGAGATGGTAAAAGCGATCACCAAATCATTGAATTTTCACAATGAGCTACCCATGATTTCCATCCTGTTTGTTTGTCCTTTCTTCACATCGTAATGGAGCAACAAAAAGATATGCCTTTTAATTGGAAGTGTCGGAGAGTAACATATGCTACTGTCTATCTTGGCTAAAGGTTACCTTAAGAAAAAAAAAATTAAATTTATAAATTAATAACTGGCAAAATTTCTAGTTTTAACATACATTATATTAAGAAGTTCTCAAGAAGTTAAACAGAAGAAGGTTGCGGGTACGGTAACGGGATAACATCATTGTAAATATTATGTACGGCTACTAAATTTCACGCTCAGTGTGCCGAAAGAAAATAATTTTAAAAATCGGTTGACCCTGCTGGCCATTCCTGAAACTTCCCGCTATTTTTGAGTTCAAAGCTCTCGAAAATTAGAAAGTTATTTAGCTCTTCGAACTCAAAATATCGATTTTCGTGGTTTTTGAGCTCTTCGAGCTCATAATATTCGTTTTACGAGCTCTCCAAGCCCAAAAACAGAATTTCTGTACATTTAGAGTTATCCAAGCTCAGAAACCTGGGACATCAAAGAAAATGTTATTTTGGAAATATTTGAACTGCGTTATCTTTTGAACGCTTCGTTTGATTTTGATGCAGTTAATGGCATTCTATTCCATTTTGTAAGCACAAAACTTTTTTGTAAAGTGAAAAATCTATTGGTCATGAAATCTCAAAGTAATGTTAAAAAACACTTTCGGAAATTTGAAGACTGTGATATTTTTTGAACGCTTCGTTTGATTTTAATGCAATTATATGTAATTTGGATCGGTTGGAAAATCTTAAAGTTATTAAAAAAAACGTAAAAAAATTTCTAACATTTTTCTTGAATATTTTTGAAACAGATTGACCGATTGACTTCAAAATCTAACGACATCTAAGTCTCGATGAGCCCTTTCAAACGCCGTATTGCAGGTCTTAATCGGTCAATTCGTTCTCAAGATATCGTACGACAAAAAAAAGTAACATACACACACACCCACATACGGACGACGAAAATGGTCAGAATGGCTTCCCAGGACCTCAAAACGTGGAGATCTGATGAAAACTCAATTTTGGAAAATCGGACCCAAATCAATAATTTCCCTTGGATAGCGAGAAGTGACGTGAAATATAGTGACGGCGAACAATTTTAATTTGTATTTTAAAATCCGTAAAATCCGTTCCTTTACACGACGCTCCCACGACACTGCCTCGGGGCGTACACAGCAAATTAGATTATCGACACAAAAGGCAAGGCTAAGTAGTTCAAAAGTTACGTGAGCGGCAACACAAACGAATCGGGCAGGTTCGCGCCTTTAACCTCCCCCTCCCCACGAGATTCTGAATAATTCGGGTTCTCGCCAACTTTTCTAATTGCCATTATCAGAATCCTGTGTGACCTCTGACCGTACGAACCACGAGGTTTAATCACTACATTTTATCTGTTTCAATGGGGTTTAAAAGTAAAGCTTGAAGCAAATGCCGTTACTGTTGAGTAATCCAAAATTCTGGCATTTTGTTTTTTAGTAAGGTAAAAAATAAAATATAATTTATATAATTACTTAACTTACATAAAATATAATTTCGAATGGAGTAATCATTTTAACTCGCGCCGCCTCTAAAACAGAATTTTATTTATTATTTATTAAGGAATTTTTAGTTATTTCTATTTTAAGTCGATAGGTTTGTGAAGCCACGTGATCATTCGTGTACTTTCTATAACATATCGACGTGCTTTTACGCATAGACGTCACAACATAAATCCGGTTTCAAATTACTTCCGCATAATTTAATCGCATCTTTTAACCTTAAATTTTTCTTTGGAATAACTTTTTCTCTCAGTTTTCTGCGCGGCGTTCTTTGTTAATACGTGTTCCTATATTTTTATAACCAATAGCTGCATAACCAATAATTTTATAATATAATTAAAAACTAAATATAATAAAAACGTTTTGACTTGTCCTTTCGAAAATCCTTTGATATTAGACAGCTATGTCAAACTCTAGAATCACTCAACGATGTGATACCTGAACAAAGCGAATTTCAGGTTTTATTCTCATTTAATCTCACATGAAAGACATACCAAGTCCATGGAATTCCTATGCAAAACCATGTAGTTTCTAGACCCAGCGGTTTGGGCTGTGGGTTAATTTGCTATTGTCTTGTAGATTGTATGTTTAATGTAATTGTACAGTGGTTATATACATGAGAAACGGAAAACTAATTAAAGATAGGATGTTTTTGAAAAGCACAACAGCATTTATACCTTCATATATACAAGACGAGACACGTGGCAACTATAAATGTCACTCAGATTATAGTGAATAATGACAACAAAGTTTAGAAACAAAATAAACGAGACTTCCGTATCAAAGTGACGTGTGGATTTTATTTATTTCGCTATAAGCAGTTGGATAAGAAAATAAACGCTTAAAATACTTGTTAAAGATTTTACTCGGCATCAGACGGAACCCCAAGTTGTAAAAACATATATTCAATATTCGGTGGTGCATATATTATGGCGAGTGAAAACGAAATCGAAAAAAAGGTGAAAGTTCTAGAAAAGAAATTGAGAAAATGTTAAAGGAAATATCGTAGCGCAGCACCGTTCTTGCAGTTATTTTTAATAATAATAATAACAAAGGCCCGAAAACTTTTATTTTTTTTTTGATACCGGTAGTCAAGAACTTTTTGTTACCGCTACAATTAAAGTAACCGCTACGGTGGTAACCAAAAAATAACCGCGTTACCTTTATTTGACTTAAATAACGAATTAGATCATAAAGTAAACATAAATAACATCCATGAATTTGACTGTGACTTTTCCGACGGCTAGAGCATTTTTTTTTCAGTTACCAATTTTGATACGGATATATTAAATTAATAGTAACCTGTAGTAATCCCTAACAATAGTAAAGGGTATCGCAAAAGCGTAGGTAGAGATATTTAATCGATTTAACCCCAGGCATAGCCAAATATGTAGTCTGTTTAGTTAGGTAGTTGGATAAATAAATGTACACAAATCAGAACAATTTAAGCATTACCAGAATTGATTTTCATAGAAGAACAGAATTCCCTGAAGAGTACTTAACTGAATAGAATATAAACTCGGTAACGTAAGCTCATAAATACCAAAAGCCCAACCAATCAAGCGAAAGTTAGAGCTGCAAAGTCAATCCATCAGAGCAGTGCGTCTGTCGCGTGTGCGAGGCGCCAATCGACTCGCTTGTACTTGCTAATGATCGATCATCGAAATAATGGTTTTGGAACCACGCTCGCGGCACTCCGCGCGTCTTTGATTGACGGTCGCGTTTGAATTCTGTTTGATGTGTCGTTCACAACGCTCTGTGGCTGAGACGACGCAGGACACTTTAAAGGGATGATAACATTTTAATAAAATAAGTCAAATCACTGAGCTTATCAATTCCGTATATGACAAAGTTTCGATCGTGTTGTCACGTTCATTTTATTGGATTATAATAATTTACAACTTAGAAAAGAAGTAGCATTTACAAAAAAGTTTCAGAGGGTGTTTTTATTGGTCTTTTCAAAACTCTGACGACTTACGACCCCGCAAACAAAAGCCGTAGTCTTGAATGCAACGATGAGGCTCTCCATCTGCACGTTGACTGGAGAGGTCCATTTGGCAAGTAAAGACAGTTTTTGTCTACCTCTTAAATGAAACTGGCGTGAACTTATGTATACATGAAGTTCAAATGCCAATCTTAATCACGGCGTGTTATGTGCACTAATATAGTAAAAGGTACGGTTGTCTCAGTCGTTTCCAGAAAAGACCCTTTGAATTAAATTTACAGTAACTAACAATTCGATTGTTTTTCTGAAATATTCCTGGCATAGGTACTACTATGTGAAACTGAAGAAATATAGGGAAAAATCGACAATCGATATTATATATTTCATATCCACAACGGAAGGGAGACGGTAAATGCTCTTGGGGTAAGAGATTATGTGTCCGTTTGTGCGTAGGCCTGTTCCCATTTTCCTTAAAAAGTTTGAACTGATTTCGATGCAGCGCAGCATTATGCTGCAATAAACGTGTTCTTCTAAAACAGAAATTATTTTGTATAAGTATTTTGATGAGGTTTTCGTAGTACATAGGTATCCCTTAAGAGCAGCTACTTATATATGTTTTACAGTTCTGGTCTGTGGTTGATTTTGATTCGGTTTATGGTGTTATATAAATATTACCTCAGAGCAAGTTATTAGACACGTTTTACGATTATAGACAACTAAAGGACACAGTAGCACATGAATACAACTCATGTGGCTCTAGGCTATTTAATAGATGCGTATAACTAAAACGACTAGCCAAATTTTGATGTAGTTTTTTGTTTTACATAGGTTCTACGGGTTCTAGGCCACTAGAGGGTGCTGCAGTAGACATCTCTCTCAAGGGGCTGGGCTAATTTTAATGATTTTTTTGTTTCAGTTAGGTCTCATTTTAGGGCTGCCTTCCTCGCCTGCGCGCCCACATAATAGCTTTTTATACAAAACGTATTTGAGAAACCTGCTAAGAGCTTAAATTCTAAATTCACTATTTATAGTTTAAATGTTTTGTACATTCATATGTTCTGAGCCGTTTATATTTCGTGAATACTGGCATAATTGTTTGAAATTAACCCTTTTTTCCTACCAGTAGGGTTTACATTTAAAAAATCGGTAATCTACGTTTTGGATCATTTGTTTAGTAGATTATTTGTGCTATTATGTCTCGTGTTATTTACGTTTTTACAATAAAAACGTACATTATTTGTATAAAGTATTGGGAGTTGAAATTACGTGTCTTTACTTTTCATCCGCATGAAATTGAATATTTTGTAGCCCATCGAAGTACGAATCGACTAGAAGCCCTTTTCTGCGTTTACCGTTTAACCAAGCATACTCTAGCTCGCTGGTGCAAGTGGCTAGTTTCAGTCCGCAAGATACCCATGGGCCGCTCTTTAACATCGTGAATTCCCCGCACGCCGGGCCTCACCCCTGAGAAATTGCGTTTGACATTTTCGATACTGTGAAGTGCCATTTCTGACTCTTGGTTTTCATAGAGTCAGAAATGGCATTTCTGACTCTATGAAAACCAAAAGTTGCTGTCAAAAAATGTATTTGTTAAGGCAATGAATCGATGTTTCGATGTTTTACACGGAAATGTTTGAAGGGACGAAGTGTAACATTTGTTACTGTTTATTTAAATTTATTGACAAGCAAAGTTAGGAGATGGAACTCAAAAAGTTAGTGAGAAGAAATGATATAGCTGCGGAAATGGAAAGACAATAAGTATAGATAAAGAGACGACGATAAGTATGTCTACGTGCGTAAAAACTAATAATTATATGTTTTTCAGTGACTTCTATGGGCCAGTTTGTATTGTCTCTTACTGCATATAGATTTTTCCTATTTTGATAAAGTGATATTGCAAAAGTACAGTCTGACAACGTTGCCCGCACGCGTGTCGACAAAGGCCGTGTGTTAATCTGGGTGATATATGGTCCGCGGTGCGATGACATTGCCTTCATCAACGGTACCCAGTTAAATAATGATCTATTGAGTACATGTCTGAGCTAGCGTAACATCAAACGGCGTAAGGGCGTGACTGACACGACGATCCTTGCCACATCTTGGTACTCTAGGCAAACTAGCTTTGTGTGTATATACTCTTGTCCTCATTTCAATGGTATTAAACAACGAGCTATATGTTTGAGTAGAGTTCGCATATTGGGCGTTGTCTACGTGAAATGAGTATTATTCATTTTTAGAGAGCTGGGATGAGTCGTTGCTGTACCTATTGCAAACTGCGTGGAGCCTCACGAAACTGTAATTTTTGGTTAGTTCATTGGTATTTATCAATTTTGTTTGAGCACCGAATCATACAAATAACTAAAGCTGTATTTAGGGAATAACAATAATAATTTTTTTTATTTAGTAACAAATATAGTTCTGTAAATTGCTATTGTAACATTTTATATAACTAATATAAATATTTTTTAGATTCTCATAACAACATAAGAGCTTGGTTGCTTTATTTTTCTTTTATGAAGAATTTTTTCACTTATTTACTTTTTACTTTATTGTAGCACAGCGTATCCGACAAGCAGTTAACTTACGGACGAGATATGGACGTCACGTATAGAGCGAATCCGGCTTTATCACTGATTGATTAACCCATTGAGCCATATACAATGGCTTTATTAACTATACAACTGACAGCACTTCGCTCTAGCTCGTTATAATTGGGACCGTGTCTATGGCGTTTCGTCATTGTCTTTGATTTCGAAACACATTTGAACGAAGTGGCGTAGGAAGTATCATTTAAAAAAGTAATAATCCGTAATATGATAAAGTAATATATAATGAAAATGCATTTAAAATTACTACATAAATACTGTTCACCCGATGCAATGCGTTATAATGTTTCACAATCTGCTGTTACAAATTTGATTCTAAATAAACAATATTGTTTATCGATACTAATACAGTAAGTTAATACTAATTTATTGTGTTTTTATAAAAAAAAATTAAAGTTCAGTTTTATTCATCAACTAGCTAGTATTTAATAGTGCTTTATCGACTATTAGTGCTACAAAGAAGGATTTAGGCTGTACAGTAAAAATTTTACATGGTCCTGCAATTATGCATTTTAATAAATTGTTTTTTTTTACTATGAAGACATCCTAAAAAAAATAAGATATGCAAATACATGCAAAATGACGGTGAAAAAAAATATTATTACCTGTCCCATCGGATAGGATCTTGATGAGGTGGTTTTTCGAAATTAGGTGTCGTTTACGAAATATTTACTACGATATATTTGGATATACCTACGTGGCTTGGTTATGTGAGTTGCAAGTTCCTGTCTCTAATTTTAAAATGACTGTTCTGAAAAAGCTGAAAAATCCATAATAATAATAATACACACAAGGTACAAACTTACAGAAAAGTTGTTATTGCCTTTGAACAAACTCGTAATTATGGTTTATGATAAGGTATCGTCGTTGGTATGGTTACGTATACTGTCTTATGCGTAATTCGACACGCATTTAAATCCCATATTATATCCCATTGATGAATGTCAACGAAACGAAAGAGATATGCAAGGACCGTATCAAATGAAGATATATGTGTTTCCTGCTGACTCCTCGGGAAAACAGGTCTCAAGTCATGCATATTCTGGTTTCTGATATGTAAACATATGATCTCTCGATCGACGATAAGAGCTTCTTGGGAATACGAGCGAGCGCCAATGTTAGCATCAGAAGAAGACGTAAATACTTGTCACCCATCAATAACATGTCACACGCATCTTAGCACGGGTGAAGACCGGCACGCGGGAACCTCGCGCACTGAAACTCGGCCTAAAACTCGTCATCTTGCAACAGCTAGCTGAAGTATTAGTGGTTAGATAGTAAACGCAGAAGTTGGCTTCCATTCAATTCGTATTTTTATGGTTCAATGTGATATGAACGTTCTCAAAAAATGTTGACAGAAATGGCTGTCAATGCTAAAATAGTAATAGTGTCATTCGTTCCTCACTTTTACAGACAACTAAAATGACATTACTTTTGAAATGGTTACCAACCATAACAAGCACTTCAAAATGAAACAAATATGAGTTCACATGTTTGAACTGCAACTCCTCGTGAGTACAATTTCAGTCATACAGTGTTTTTATTATTAAAAGACGACAAATTTCATCTACCTGAAATGATGTAGTAAATTTCTCACTCACGTGTAAATGGGCATCCGCGCTCCGTCCTTGAACCAGAGTAGCATGCCGACATCCTGCGGGTGCGCAGCCAAGTCGCAAGGTAAGTGCGTGTCGCTGCCGGGCGCAGCCCACACCTCGATCACTTCTAAACAGAAAAGGTATCGTAAATGAATCGAAAGCTAACAAAGTTATTAAGTACCGTTGATTAGAAAAATTAAAACTGTTGAATCTAGTTTTTGCTGATATGAATCTCGTATATAATTTTTTTGTGGTAATAGATTAAGGTTTAATGGGGTACAACCGTTGAAGTCGTTTATATGGTGCAACTACATAATCCTCTTAACACTTTACACGTGTCGAAACCGGTTCCAAACCGCTTAAGAAAAATTAAGAATCTTTGTAGAAATTACTTCACTCGCATATGCGCTTTTTTGAAAAACAAAAAAAAACAATTTATTTGCTTACAAATAAACATATTCGTTTTTGCGCATCGAAGCTTATACTTTGCTGATTTACGTAATTAAACTTTACTATACAGCTCTTATAGCAAAAATCAAAATGTATTGCAGACATATATATTTATTAGGTTTTATGGTAATTTAAAGTATTTGTGTAAAACCGTATTGCTAAGGCTCCGGTGTCCGTCCGTCCGTCCGTTCTTCTATAACAGAGGTGTATCGTCTGAACCGTAATTGGTAGATATATGAAATTTTCACTGAGTGTGTATTACTATGGACACTACATCAATAAATAGTAAATATAAAATAAAGTTGAAATAAAAATAAAATTGAATGGGTCCTCATACAAGAAACGTGTTTTTTAGTATTTTTGGTGAATAGTAATGGTGAGATAATTGCTCACACTTGAAATGGAGTGTGTAATACTATGGCCCCTATAACAGTAAATGATAAAAATAAAACAGTTAAAAATTAAAGTGTGCCCCATACAAGAAACGTAAATATTGTACAGTTGTACGGAACCCTTCGTGTGGGGGCCTGACTCGCCTTGACCGGTTTTCTAAACCTGAGTGTCACAATAGAAAGATATTTATACAACATATTTAACTAAACTGGGCGTAAATAAAAGTTCTGTATTGGAAAGGAAGTTTCTTAGTTTTAAGACCCCCACATTGTTAGAGTTACATTACATGACGAAACAATTGTTTTTTTTTCTGAGGAATTAACGACAATGGCAATATAACTGCCTCAGTAGCGAACCATAAAGCTTTTCAGTACGACTGCCCTGAATGCAAATCACACGTACATCCATTAAAGCGGCCGTCTGCCCGACATATCTTCTCGGATTTCAGAAACAAAAACTTGGAGCAGAACTCGCATTATCAAAGAAATCTGCCGGTATATTCGGTGCGAGGTTACGTTGCGACAAAAAGCACAGATTTAATGACGCTTCACAAAGCTTTGTGCTGGTCGGCACCCGCGGAGGCCTAACTCGATTCACACGTTTGATCCGCCACGCCATCTTATGCGGCCTTTGAAGTGTAGCCTCCCCGCCATCGCCGTGTTATTGCCTCTCAAAGAAGCCCACGGTGGCGGCACTGTCTTGATTACTACGAAAAATGTATATTGATATTGCAGAGACCTATCTGAGGGTAAATAGGCAAAGCGACGTCGAGTACCGCTGTATTTTTACGAAACACAAGTAGAAATCGATTTTCTTAGAACAGTGAAACGCCGTAAATATTTAATCGGGCGGAGAATAAACGCCGTTCACGGCCAATTGGTACTTTGAAGAACGAACGTTATCTCACGGAGGCAGTTAGCCAAAGGATTTCTATGGCAAGTGTTCGTGACCGAGCGCCATTAAATCATTTCGCTCGGTGCCGAGATCTGTACCTACAGCGCAAATGGTACATTGTTCTTGTAGATAAAGTTTATCTTTTCGTTATCTGTCTGAGGCACATCTACGATGGCCTGTAATTGTATTGCTACAAGAGTGACACTTGATTGCAATGCAATCGGTGTGTCGATCACTGATTCACCTCTAATTAACTCACTAATGAGGATGTCTTAAAAGCGGTTCGGAGGTACTCGCATCGGAAACCGTTGAATCGGATTCGAGATATTGTACACGTTTTGTGTAGAGCAGAAAGCGTACTACTATATTTAGACGTGTCACCGCGTGCCGATTACATATATATTTAGAGATTGCTAACACCATAAATATACATCACTACATGTGGCTCAGTTGTCACCATAGGTAAGTATGAACCAAATTTCATTTAAGAAAACATGGCTATGAACGAGACTACTAGAACTATGGAGTTAGTGACGCTACGTTCAAACTATGGAGATGCCGCATCCATTTAATATATTTTATCAATAGAGAAAACACTATAGACAACACGGTAACAGTATTTTTCGCCTGACTTTACCGAATAATCCTATTTTCGTTTTTATTTCAATTACAAAACAGCTATTATTAATGGGTTTTTTTCGTTTTTACAAAAAACAGTGCGACCGAGAACAATGCATTTTAGTAGTCATAAACTAAAAATGCTTGGTCTGTCTTTTATTTAGATTCCATTTTAAGAAAGAAGTCATTAACGTACTTAGATATATCGAATCCAGTCCTATATAAGAAATATATTTTGCTTCGGCCTAACCTTATTTGATAAATACTGTAGCGCTGGCTAGTTGCAAGCCAGGCACTCGATTTAAAATACATAATTTGAATTTGATGAAATTTAAATAATGTATGTGTTAGGAACACGAGCCCGGATGGCTCGGTCCTTTGACATAGATCCACAGAGTATATTTTGTATTACTAGTTTTACATAGACGATTTTGGGTGTTCGTCGAGGCGGGCGTTCAGAGTGTAAAAAGATCGAAGTTTCGTACGAATATATGTGTTATTGTAATGTTGCAATCGCAATTACGAAATACAAAGCCTTTTCCTTTCAGCATTCATATTTTTTATTTCAGCTCTATTAAGCTACGACTCCAAATAAAAAGATAATTAATTTAGAAAGAATATACAAGAGAGATTACAAAAATGTTACTCTTTACAATACACAACTTTAATTGTATGAAAAATCACTCTTTTGGCTTTTTAAGGAGGTAACACAGACACATTTTCAGTTGATAGCTTTTTAAAACTTGCCGTTGCTGGATTCGAACGGCTCCAATCGAAACAACAGTTTTTTTTATTTCACATCGATGTTTTGCGATAGCCGGCGGGCACCCCTTTTGCCTTCCCCGTGGTGGTTTAGGCGGCGCAGTGTTCATTTCATTGGTTGTATCCAACAGAGCCGTGACGCTGATTGCAGTTTATTGCAACGCGGAAAGCTCAAGGGAATTTGCATGCAACTACTGCAGTCGATCCTATAAACGTGGTTTATTACATTTTAATAGTTTTTTTTACAAACGTTAACCGAACAAAAATAGTATTATTCTAATTGTCGGTAAATAGTACTGAGTATTCAGAATGGCTAATATTTTCCTCTCTGATGATTAAAGAGGAAAGTGGTACGTGGAAGTGGATTGACTACAAGGAAATGATGAGAACAGGCTGAGGATTGCGGATATGTGTGATGGGGAAGTTGATAAGAGGACCCGAGAAAAACTTGCATAACAAAATTGACGAGGTATTAAAGAAGGGCTAAATTTTAAGCGATCGAAGCCGATGAGGCCGTACGAAACGGCTGATGAGTGCAAATGAAGAGAAACAGGTATGCAAGGACCGCATCAAATACAATCTATAGCACTCACCTACCTCTCTGGGAAACGAGCGCAAAATTATGTGTGTATATATTTTAATTTCAATTCAAATAAGGACTTGTGAATTAAAGGCGCAATCTATTTCAACGTATAATAACCATCAGATTTTGGTTGTAGGTATTACTTACCTTTATAATTTACGCTTATTAATAAAAAAAATCAGGAACTTAAAATGGTTCTAAAATATATATTAGTATCTGGTATCAGTCGATACGACTTAATGAATATTACGGAGGCTGTGCTCAGGCTGAGCTCGCAATATGCGGCTCCGAGACACACGGCAATTAAATCTTAATGAAGGCGACCCGACATGTGTTGCCGAAGAATGCCGCGCCCTAATTGAAGGAAGACAAATGGCTCAGCCTAAACACAAGAGATCACTCCATCTGCACACTAATTAATTACACGCTCCATATTTACATACACTAAGCCTAGAGTTAACTGCTTTCAGTATCAGCAAAGAGTTCAACTTCTTATGATTGTTATTTACTATTTACTAGATTTCGTCCGCGGATCCACTTGCCTAGTTAAACTTATCGTCTTCATACTTATATTTTTCTATTTTCATTCTCGCGGCCGTACCTAATTATAATTTCAATGCTTGAGTTGCGCTCCCACTATCATAGCATCTCACAATACGAAGCTTCGCCCGTCAATGATTTCAAATCTTGATTAGTTTTCCTCCGTCCCTTCAAATATGTGTTCTAAAAATCACGTCGTATCGATAAAGATAAACGATTCCCATCAGATTAGAGCTCTATTCAATTCTGTAAACCATCGGCTCAACAAAACCTAGGTCGAAACAAATAGAGGCTCCATTTGGATCCGGCGAGGTTAGTGCGCGGCCAATTTTTGTGCCGTTGATCATTCATATCGAGTATTGATACGGGACGTTGATACGTATCGTAGCAACTTACGCTATGATATTACACGTACACACAACTTTACGCACAAAAAAAATATTTTTCATTTCGAAAAAAATCATTTGCCCGGTGTTGTACTGTATTACTATGAATACGGGCCATCTCAACTTTTCAATTCTTCTAAGTTCTAGAAGAAACAAACTTGACAACAGCGTTCATTACACTAGCGTGATCGCCGCGACCCGTGCAACCCCCTTCCCACGGCCCACTTGGGTGCATGTTCAACACATAATTCAAAGTGTGAATGTGTACTTCATCTACTATACGGTACGCTACCGTCAGTTATGTTACTATAAACTTTAAAAAACATAAGCCCGGTGTAAATAAATATATGTACACCGGGTTTATTAGTGGACTAGCTGACCCGGCGAATTTCGTACCGCCTCAGAACTCAGTACAGTTTGAAACGTATAATATGTATTGTAGCTTCCCTCCCCTGGTAGCCCGTAACCACAATCCTTATCTAAAAACTTTCTTTTACGTGATATCTATGTAAAGCGAAAAACCACGTCAAAATCTTCTCAACCGTTGTAGAGAAATATATCCATTGCAGTGGCCCCTGGTGGCCCTTACCAGGTAAACCTTATCGTAGAACACGCTCTTAGATGATATCTATACATATAAAGCAAAAATCGCTTACAGATCCAGCCGTTTTGGCTCATAGCCGCAATATTTATCTAAGAACCTACTCTTAGGTGATATCTATGTAACACAAAAACAACTTCAAGATTCAACTGTTTTAAAGTAACAATCTATCGCAGTGCGCCCTGGTGACTCATGGCCTTAGCTAAAAACAAGGTCTTCACTTCACTTCATCAGCCCATTTTTACCCCACTGCAGGGGCTTAGGCCTCCCCCAGGGTGAGGAGGGGGGCTTGGAGCTTAAATCCACCACGCTGCTTTACTGCGGGTTGGGGAATGTAACGAATGTAACCATGGCCCTATGGGGCCTTATAAATTGAGACAGGTTCGTTGCGCTTTGGGCTATCACGACACTCTTCTCACTCACGACTAAAAACAAGCTCTTAGGTGATAATAATAATATGTTTATAACGCAAAATGCAGCGTAGAAATCCTCCTAGCAATTTTAGAAAAACGTATTTACTACAACGTATTTATCGTTTTATATTTTATATTAACAAAACATATTTATCGCAGTGCCCCCTGGTGGCCCGTAACTACATTACTTATTTAATTATCTATTCGCAGGTAATACTCATGTAATGCAAAAAACCGAATCAAAATCAGTCCAGTCGTACAGAAGATACACATTTACTGCAGCGCCCCCTGGTGCTTAATAATCATAAAACCTATTTAAAAACCTGTTTAGGAATATTCTCTATGAAAACACAAAATTTCATATAAATCTTTAGAGGCGTGTCCGAGATAGCCTATAAAAGAGTAAGGAAATTGATTTTTGAATGCACCCCGTTTAACAGGTACGAACAGTTTGTGTGGGAAAAAGAAGTTGTTGTTTTTACCATATTGTAGTTTTTCATTGCAATTTCTTCATATTTTCTCACCTTTTAAACCTTCCTTGGACTTCCAAAAATATTTCGAAACCAAAATTAGCCAAACCGGTCCAGACGTTTTTGAGTTTTAACGAGACATGTAATAAGTTTCATTTCATTTTTATATGTAAGATAACAATTTTCTGAACCGTGGAGTTTCCTCAGGTAATCTTTTTAAAAAAAAAATATTTCCTCTAATATAACTCTTAAAAAAAATTGTAACAATATTAATATCTGGGACCTCTCACACGACGGTTATCTAGTCCCAAATAAGGTAGAGGCTGTATACTATAGTTACTAGATAACTGATATAAATACTTAATACTTTTTGTAATACATACATCCGCGGATATTTTACACTCAAATATTTGTCCTAGACTGAAATCGAACCCACTACCTTTGGGTCTACAATCGGCGTCATCGACCACTAGAGAATCGGTCATTCAGTATATTTTCAATATTGTCTAGCAATCGAATGGCATGCATGGCATGTTTTATTATTTGTATCGTTTCATCCAAATTGTTCAAACTCCTGAACTCAGTCTCTAGGAAGAGTTTTACTCCAACAGTGAAGACTTGAAATGATGACGATTAATGTTTTTATTACAAAGTCATTAGGTTAAGATTTGATATGTTCTGCGCCACGCGATAGCAGAGCAGGAATATGACTTGCAATTGTTAATATCTAAGACCAAGTTGTACTACGTCCTCAATTGGTTAAAACTGCTATAAGAAAATTACAATTGACATCTTAACATTTTGTTGTCACTTTCAAATATGGAACTTTGACTTTATAAACGGATTCAATATGTATATAATACATCAGCATAATTTTAATATTTTTGAACTGAAATTGTCCTTTGTAATATTTATGGTCAACATTTCATTAAAATTTGTTTAAGTGCTTTTTGAGTTCTAAAGGTACAAACAAATAAACAAACGAAATAATTAAAATGCTTTTTTGGTTGAGTGGTGAACAATACTTTTCTGTATATTAATAGCACTTCTTTACGCTTTCAATAGTATATAGATTGTTTTGGAAAATGATTGAGCTTTTCGATTCCAGATCTACAAAATGACAAACAAACCGTAAAAGATTATTTTCCAAACGGTAGAGAAAATCCGCCATCAAAAACACGCACATTTCATTATTAAATTGAACGTGATCCATTTAATTTAGATCGGCCGCTAGATTTCGAGGATCAAGGTTCGTTCCCGATTGTAATACAATTTCGAATTGCCAATTCCCTAAAATTTCAATCGAAACCGATTAAAAGCGCCAATTATTCTGGATTCATTAGCGGTTATGACGGAATTACGTTCCGTTTCGAATGTTGATACGTCGTGTTGAAGCACCCCATTTAATATATTAAATTATGTCAATTAACTAACTTTCGGTTCCAATTAATAATGGTCGATTACCTATTTGTAATTTATATGAAAAAAAAAACCTTAGTGCACAGAGCATAAAATTGTTTTTGGTGTGTGACAAAATATCTTGATATTTATACCCATAATAAATAACAGTGTTGTCGGTACATGAAATATTGATGGAAGGAAAAAGGCCTAAAGTTCTTTGTCTGTGAGTTGTTTTAAATGAGAGTTACTCTCTGCGAATACATACATAAACAGAATATAAAATTTACCAACGTACAATCTTTTATTTCCTCATATATTTAACATAATGTTCAAAGTCTGTGCCTCAATCAATTGTTGCCAGGTTAACGAAGCCAAAGTCTCAATTCAGAAAATGCTGCTACCTGGAACTATGAATTCATTGAAGAATGAAGTTCCTTACATGCGCAACCACACGCTCAAATGTATACACGCATACACACCCCTACACGCACAACACAATTAGCAGCATAATTTCCATTTAAATCCGGTTTTTGACTCCAAAAGGACAACGCTAATTTAATGTAAGGTTCATGATGACGACGTTTCACTATTACTGCGTATGGTTAAATAAATATAAATCATTTCATTTTGCAAATTTTAAATTTTTTCGTCTAGTAAATCAAACATAAGTAAACTTTTTCAATTTTATACACTTATGTACCTAATTGATGTGGTTCAACATATGGGGTATGCGTTAATAAGGTGAATTTTTGAAGGATAAATAAGAACAAAAAATATATATATATTTTGTTCGAATCCCAGGTCGGGTTAGTATTTATATGATGAATATTAATGCTGGCACCGGGTCTTGGTTGTTATATGTATGTGGTGTCTTCGCTTGGTACCCAAAATACAAGCAAATGCTTAGTTTGGAACCTAGACGTTGTTGTGATTGTGTGTGTTATTATTATTATTATTATTTTTCAAAGCGGATACGTGCCTGGATGAGTAAATATCACCAGGTAAGACTTAAAGAACTATATAATGTATGTAAAATGCAGATGTTTGAATTATCCAGCGGTGCGTGTGCCGTGCCTGCATCCGGGCACAGCCTCTACAGTAATTACGCTAGAACTGCGCTATTCTGCAATTTCCGTTGTGCCAGCTGTCACGGCGGGCCACGAATTTCTCGCCCCAGATGTTAAGTGCCTTTGCCTACAGTTTCAAGAGAGCCAGAACTATCTTAGCACATGTCGAATAATACAATAGACAGTTTACTTTGTGATTAGAAATACATATTATAATTCACCTACTCGAACAGCAAAAGTAGTATTTTATCTATGTCGTTTATGTCGCGAATCTCGTGTAAGATGCGACCTGTCCTGTAACACTATGTCTCGCGATTGCACGTCACGTCGCCCAGTCTCCGTATTTATTCACATTTCGATCGTTTGTATGATGATACATCGACGGTGAACAGGTATGGCCATTGATATATTATTTCAAGGATGCGGCATCATTCATGGTTGCGCATGGGCTGCCAATTTTTTAAACAAAGCGACACAAAACTCCATAGTTTCTAAATTCAAAAATTTAAAATTCTATTGGTCTTGTTCATAGCTTTTTTTCGTTTTTTTAAATATATATAATAATAATAACGTATACATCACAACAACGTCTAGGCCCCAAACAAAGCATCAACTTGTATTTTGGGTACCAAGCGAAGACACCACATACATATAACAACCAAGACCCCGTACCAGTCGAGTATAATAATAATAATAATACAAGGGACTTCCCACACGGCGCCATCTAGTCCCAAAGTAAGCAAGTATTATGCTTGTATTTTGGGTTACTAGACAACTGATATACGTACTTACTTACATACATTTTTTAAATTGTGTATACACATATAAATACTTAAAAATACAATAAAATATAAGTATCACCACTTGCCGTTTTGACATGGTACTGCAAAGTAAAATTTAATGTGACGCAAATATGAAATTCATATGTGTACTTGAAAAACAAATAAAGATTCTGAAAATTACATTACTTGTGTAATTCAACATAATACAATAAAAGACTTCAAAACATCAAACAATGAAAACAACATATGATCTGTCTAATCTCTGAGTCCGTCATTTTGCTCGGCTTTTCTTCGTAAGTCCGCTATGCAAGTCCTTTTTTTTTTCGTTGTAAACCCGTACGATTCTACAGATAATTGGTTTAAATTTTCTGTTCTATTATAAGATAAGTCTGGCTAGTTAGATTTTGACAGATTGTAAAAGTTGACGGTTGGAACCTTTTTAGTTGGAATTCTTCGAATTATGTGGAATCGTTTTAATTTTTGTATTAGGCACATTTTTTATTCCACGAAAATTCATTAATTCAACCCAAAGACGATTAAAGAAGACGCTATAAAGAAATATTTAATCTTTTTTAATACATTCGGCATATAGAAAATCTCTGTGTACTTCCTGCATATTTCATGTGATCAAATATCTTATCGTATATTTTTTTTAGAATAAGAGTGGTCGAACAATCGTTAACGTTCGATAAACAAATGCTTCTTCAACAGTAAATGCAGAATAGTCGTGACTGCTCAGTTAACGACGACAGCATAGAAGGGCGTCGCGCCATATCCTCATTCCCACTGTGTCTACACGATTTCATTCTGCGCTTCCACTAGTCACAGACTGTAAACTGGGACAAGAGCGACGTTAAATGTCGTTGTGACTTCAATTAATGTAGTAATCTAACATGTCTTTAAGCTCATAATTTCATGAATAAAATAGACACTGCAGGTAGGTATAAAGAAATATAATGTGGATCCGCTAAGTTGAGTTTGGAACACGCATCGAAGGTGATATCCGTACTTTGCATACGATGATTAGAATTCTTAAATAGCATCGAAAATATTATTAGTATTGGCGGAACCTTAGGTGACAGGACCCAATACAGTAAGAACCGCAGCGACGACGGCGACACGCGATGTGACAGGCAGGTGCATTGCTTAGAACGGGTATACCCGACAGTGAAGATATCAAGCCAATCCAGGAAAGAAGCGTCAGGCAATGGAGGCGCTAGGTATGCGAAGAACAGGGTCGTCAGAGCAGGCATGGGCTGGTCCATATAACATTGTCAGCCCCAGCACGACACTAAACGAGCGAAACCACTGAGTTAGCGTTGTGAGCTACAAGAGCTGCGCAGCGATTATGTTGATTAGAATTATTAGCTTTTCAGTCAGGGTCAATTGGTTTCAAACTATTTTCTTGTGGCCAAGCCTGACTAGACTGCCTCAAATTCAAGAATAACTATACTTTTTAAAACTTCCTTTTTGGGTTTTGTAGCCAAATGGCAAAAAAAGAACCCTTATACGATCGCCATGTCCGTCCGTCCGTCTGTCCGTCCGTGTGTCTGTCTGACTGTCTGGCTGGCTGTGGTTTTTCTCGGAAACTATTGGCAATATATAGATGAAATTTGGAAAGTAGGTGTCATCCATGAACCGCAACACAACGACGTAGTGAAATTAAGCAATTTTCTTTTTGGGATAAGTCGCTATATATAACTAAAGTACGAAAAAAAATCATCGTATATTAACGCGAGTACTAAACGATAGGTCTTAAAAAATTATGTTAAGGTTTCAAACAAGTTTTTTTTTATTTAAGTCAACAGATATGCACTTCTAAAGTCTTAATTTTAGTAAGAGTCATGTGTCGACGTCGCCCCCCCCCCCTTCCTCTACCAGCTAAACCGTTGTTTTTGGACATGTGGAAAAAAATTATGACATTAATAAGAAAATTTTCACAGCTACTGTCTGTAACTTGTGTGTGTGTCTCACAGCAACTAGACTGTATTATTTAACGAGTAATAGATTAACTTATAAAATTTACCTTTATAAGTAAAAATTTTGTAAAAATTCCATAGGAAATGACAGATAGCGTTTAGCCAATAAGCGAAAACTAAATGCATTTTATTTTGTGATATTATTGTAAAAGATAATTTTAAAAAACATTTAATGACGAAAACTACATTGTATTACTAAGTACTATAAATTTATGCTTTCCTTTGCAAAGCTTATTTTCATCACAATCGATACCAAAAGTCAAAAGTTAACTGTAATAAAACAAGTAATAAAAATTGTCTCTAGCTATCAGTGCACTCATGTTATTACTTTTCGGATTAGCCAGAGAGGACCGAGCGCCTTCTAAATAACTAACGAAATAAAAATGAAATGTATTTATATTCTTAAATTATACAATAATAACGATTAATGAATAAGTTCGATTAACGTCGCGCTCGTTTTTTATTTTATTGTATGGTGGTACGGAACCCTTCGTGTGCGAGTCCGATTCGCACTTGGCCGGTTTTTTAATTTCGGATATACATTAAGTATAGAAAACACAGTCTAGTTGTTGAGGTTGGACGAAGATTCAAAGATGGAAGTTGAGCATGAATAATTGAAATTCAATTGATATGGCGAAATCGATACGGCCCCCAGTATTTGAAAACGGAGCTTGCCATTCGTTGACATGTCTAACATAATTTTATATGAAAAAAAAAATAATCAAATTTTGCCAAAATATATAGTGAATAAGATAATAATATCCAGCACATTCTACAGGAAGTCATCTAGTCCCAAAGTAAGCAAGTATTATGCTTGTATTATGGGGTACTAGGCAACTGGTATACATACTTAAATATTCTTTTTTTTATAATATATACATATTTAATTTACATTTTTTAATATATACATTTTTTTACACAAATAAACAAATAGACATGTTAATGCACACAAATATTTGTCCCGAGTGGGGATCAAACCCGTAACCCTTGGCTCCGCAGTAAGGGCCTCTAACCCCTCGGCAAACGGTTTGTCAAATCTACGAAGTAAAGGTACCAAACGAAAATCTACAGCATATGAATTCATAAAGTGGTTAGTCCTTAAAATGCGCATAAAGACCGCCATTACAAAAATGCATCCGGAAATAAAAAAATTATCATTAAAATCAAATTTGAGGTGCGTGTCAATAATTTGACAGGTATAGTTCGCTTCAAACTTTATGGCGGTTCGGGTTACAATGCTATAAGCGTGCTTGCGCAGGCACAGTCATGTACCCCACGCTCCACTGCGTCCCGCTACACCTAAAACTGGTTACTGCGACGCGACTTGGCCTATGTTCACATCCGCCATAAAGTTTGATTAAAACTGTACCCAGCTTATTGTACACTTAGTTAACTCATATTTGAGATGGACGCGCCCCTACTACGCTCCGCGAATAACCCCCACAAACTGTGAGAAATCCGCACACTTGAGTGTACTCTCATGTTGTGCGCACTACATCTATCTAAAATTTTTATTGTTTTTTTTAGTATAATCTGACCGCCTATCTATCTACTGTCTAACTTTCGAAGCAATATCCTCAAATGCCAGTGGCTTGATTGTATTGATTTTGTGAATTATTGAGTATGCTTTAATTAGAAAAATTTAAAAAAACAGTTTGAAGTAACTATTAATTAACAGTTTTAGGATTTTCTTTTTATTTGTGTTGTGAAAAACTTGCTTTTTTCCAAATTTCTTGATTATAAGTCAACGGAAAGGTACTCTATAGGTTTTAATTTATTTGCGAGAGCCAAAATATAATTTAAACTTTCTACCTCACGCGTTCCTGAGAAAAAGGGCTTTGACAGACAGATGGACGAACAACAAATTACTAGCTCCCTTTCTTTGACGTACATAATGTCTCTAAAATTTATGTTTTTCCCGTAGCTTTTCCATTTCGTCTACTCCACTTCTTGAGTTCTAATGCGACTACCGTTCTGTTTCATAGCTCCAAGTTTGATTCCTCATTCATATCGTACCCGTAGTAATTTTGTATCATTTGAACCTTGCTCTCTTGTTGGTTCACTACGACGCCCACAAACTTATTAATACACTTTCACATTTACAAAATTACTGGAAGTATAGAGCTAACAAAATATTTTTCTCTATATTCTACAATGTATTATTTTGTTGGCAAATAAAAATCCGTTTCTTTCCGTAAACGAAAGAGCGGCGTTCACATAGTAAACATACATTGTACCTTATCTTATTGAGGTGTTTATAAAACACAAAACAACTCTTTCCATGCTGAACACTAGGGATGAGTTACTGCGTCCGTATAAACCATAATTTGCTTGTTCCTCAGACGATATCTAAGAAAGTCTAGACTGTCCAGTTTCCGTCGTTCAACTCGAAACTAATGCAAATTCTGTTCCATTTGTGCGAAGGCACTCGGCTCTTTGTGGATTGTTGCCGCGACTGGCTTGGAATATTGCAATTTGATAGGACCACAACGATTTTCTTTTAGCTTTGTAATTAATTAGGTGTAAGTTCATTTATTAATATTATAACTCTAAATTAGATCGATTCGTCGGCGTCACCAAAAAAATTGATTTACTAATAAATTGCTATGACTTATAACAAATACATAAACAGTGAAATCGTATGTAATAACGATTTAATATAAATAAACCGTAATGTTGTCCACAGCGTTATGTGATTACAATTAATACAAAATTAAAATTATAAAACCAGAGTATAATTGCATTGCGAGGAGCCCTTTCATTCGATAAGTGCTAAAATGAAAATTAGTTTGTCGTTTAGGTTTTCTTCTAAAATATAGGTTTATTCTATATATATATATTTTTTTTCAAAATTTTAGGTGCAATGATACGGATTCGGCCAGGGGAATCATCGATTTTCAGATTATAGACCGTTAGTTCCATAATTTGACTCCACTAGCAGGTCCAATAAAATTTAGAAGTACTTATGTCTTCACTACTTAACATGGGTAGATCTATAAGAATTTGTTAACCCAATCGTCTCCACTATATAGTTCAATATCATAATTTTAATATTATCAAACTAGCGACCCAAGTAGACTACATGTTTGTAGATATCGTAAGCAAACTTAATCACTTCTTATTTAAGAAAAGGAGAGATCCATTTTTTTCGTCCTTTCTATATATCTATTACTTTCGCTTAAAACTGATGTGAGAATCCCACGATAATTAAGCACATATTTCAAAAAAGCCTAGAACCTAAAATCTTCTGTTTTATTTCTTTTATTTTAACTCTGTGTGGCGTGTCCCAGGTTACATTATTAATATTATTATATTTATGTATAGAATAGATGAATATTTCCGTAATAAAACCTAACCTAGATTACAGTCAGCAAAGTTCTGTATCTGCTAATGAAAGTGTTATCAAAATCGTTTAAGCCGTTACAAATCTTAATCACAATAACAAACAGACAAATAGACAAAAATGTTAAAACGCGTGTTTGAATTTTAGTTATTAGTTCAGTTATTACAAAGGTTTATTTCGAAATCACAGGCGAAATCGACTTTACAATTGTATTTCCTAGTACATATTAAAGAGGCTTTTATTAAAACTGGTCAGTGGGGCCATCGAACCCAAAATTTTAGTTGTCGAAATCGAGATCGTTGGTTCCTAAGTGGAGTTAAGAGTACTTGAAAATCCTACTGGATCCACTAGTGGAAAAAAGTAGTAGAATCGACAGTCCCTAACCGGTTTTTAAGTACTTTCATTAATATCTTTTAAGCGAAACACTTTGAAATTAAAAAGAAGTATATTTGTATTTCTCATCGCAAGCCCTTTAAATTTTAATTTTGTAATTTATAATTCCCCCCAAAATATGATTATTTTTTTCATTTACGCTATATATGTACTTACCTACTCTCAATTAATTTTGTCCAGTGTATTCAAATAAAATAAGCTGTGACGTACGGACAGACAGACGCCAGAGTGATTCCATAAGGGTTCCTTTTTGACATATCGGTATACGTATCCCTAGAAGTGGTTCCTAGAAATTTAACATTTTTTGGAAAGTCCTGCAATGATCTCGAACATCACGTCTACTCAGCGGTTCTGGTAAAAAAGTGCAGTCATAGTAAATATATGTATATATAAATAAAATATTGTTCCTAGAATTATATACACAAATATATAACTAAGCATTTTATATTCATGCAAAGGACCGAGATTATTTATGTCGTGATTTAAAACATATTCTATGGCGTGCCAGCCTCGAGGAGCTACTTGAATTTTCTATATTATACATAAAATATTCTTTTTTTTAATAAATAATTCAAGTAGTTGTTTTTAGGAAAATACGATACGGGTATATTCTTTTGTCGTTTCTTTGATGAATTTTGATACGTATTGAGTTTTTTAGCAAGTTTCTCTAGTCGGCAGAAGTCATTTTCTAAAGCGTTGGCAGACTTTGACATGTAAATTGTCTTAATCGGTCCCTTTATTAATTGAAGGATTTGAATTTCATTACGAATATAACAACAGAGTCTTTGTCGTGCGAAAAATTATCTTTTTCACGTGTATTTTAGATAACTAGAGTCCTTAACGCGATGTCTTTCATTGAGAGCTGCGTTATGGATTAATGTAACATAAGGCTATTCTATTGAGTACTTTAAAAATCTTGCCATTCAAATTTATACCATAAAAGATCAAGAAATATAAAATAAAGCCACGTTTACTGTTTGACTGTCTGATTCACCAAAATCAAGGTAAAATTTTGGATTCCTGAAACGAGAGATTTTGATCTAGATCAACTAAGGGCATAAAACTGACGAAGCACCTCGAAAAATTTTACTACGAGAGAGAGTTCGAACCATGAAAGGCAGGATAATATAAAACCCAAACGAGAACTAAACCAAATCTGTTAAAAAACAAATCTGTTACAAAATTAAAATTATTTTTTATAACTTGTGTTCATTATCGATTCACTATATCGGTGGTAACGCGATAAACTCTCTGATGAAAGCATAATAATCTTTAATTCGATACGATGTGGTTCGAAGTTCGAAAATATGAACCTAATTCTCATCAAATCCGGTAGTTTTATTGGTAAATGACACCCCTTTTCCCGAAAACCTTTTTTTTTAGCTGTCTCGACTACAAAAGAAACCTACGTTCCAAATAGAAAGTTAGACTAATATTAAATATATTGCATTTATCAAGTAAATATAATAGACGTTATACGAAAAAATACATATATAAACAAAATTATATTCGATTGAAAAACATGGAAATTTGTAAGCTATTAAAATGTTATCTCTGTCTCTTTCTTGCGAAACGCTTTTCTCTGTACCTGTCTAGACTAGGTACTAAAGGCACCAATTTAACGTTCCAAATTATAAGCTTTAGGATTAGCGATTTTGGCTTCGCGCTGATGGATTATTCGATTATAAATATATAGATAACATTGATGAATCAGCCACGTAAACAACAAAATCACTCGGTCGATGCGGTCGTCTAAATTTAAAACGGAAAACAGAGATGTGCAAACTTTTTAAACCGTGAGTCAGAGTGACAAGGCGCCATGTAATCAATTAACTTCCTGGAAGTTTCACTATCCGTGGCTAAAGCGTAGAGCACTTAAGCAAAATTATTAGCATTTTTAAATTCTCAGAATACGACCACTTAGTCATACACAAATGAATAACAACTACGATTTATAGTTCAAATTACGAATATACTTATTTGAAGTTCAATGGCCGTATTTTTCAAAGACCGCTGAGTCTGAGAGCCCGCCTCGTGTCTTATTATACGTCGTCAAGGATCGAGATAAAAAATTCATTTAAATCGGAGAATAAATACATCAAGCAGAGTTCTGTGGCTGAAAGGTGAATAATCATCAGTTGTCCTCTCGTACTTAGATAAATTGGATATTTGAAATACGTACAATACACAACTAAATATATGTGGAAATCGGAAAACCTAAGAGAGTTCATTTAGTAGTTTCCACCTTTGAAGTACGAATATAATTTTTCTTTACAGATTTACACACTCTACAGCATAAGGCGATAAATTTATTTCACATTGAATTTGGAATTTAAATTCTCATTGATGTTCGTATAGCTTAAATGTTGACGTTTCATATTTCACTCGATTTTGGCACCACGTTGCTCCTATGCGGGTTGGTGGATTTTAACTAACAGACAACTGATATACATATTTAAATATTCTTTTTTATACTTACTACTACTTTCCAGTTCTTCCCGACATTTAATTATATGAAAGCTCTCAAGAAATTGTAACTATTTTTACTACAGTATCTCGGTATTTCTTGGAAGAGTACCCATAAGTTCGGAGACGTCATCTTAAGTATAATTTAGAGTAAAATTTAAAAACTCATTTCGGAGAGTAGGTCGGAACCCGGGCAACGGTGCGGGCGGTGTGTCACATACATAAAACATACCGTTTCTTTTTGTCGCATCGTGAGGCGCAGATCTAATAACGCCGTTGTATGCCTTCGCCGACTCGGTTCCATTGCCGCACGTCACGGCATGGCATAGTACGTATATGAAATACAGTAATGCATTACTAGCACTAACTGGTTTCATCAGGATTGGTTTATTTGCTCAAAATAACCACGCCATGTACATCTTATCTTGCCGATGCAATAATTAATGAAATAAAGTATCATGAAATATATTTATTTTATTTGACGACAATAATGTAATTTATTATAATCTCGAGTGCAGTCAAGTGAAATAACAACATTATAACTACAAAACAGGCATAAATTAATTTAATTTATTTTATGATATTTTAATCTATTTTTTGTTTAAAGAATAACCATACATTCGTACTTATTTGACAATTTATGTAAAAATATAATTTTAAGTGTATAAAGTATTTTCAATAATCTATTGTACTGAGATGATCGAGCGTGACACTCGTGTGAGTGCTACGCGAACACGCAGCCTTAACTCGATTCATAGTGCTTGCCTCTTTTGATGTCGGTTGTGCGTCTTTCAGCTTCAAAGGAAATACATTTTCTTGCTTCTCTCCCACATTAGGAACCGGTCTCACAGTGAGAATCATTAACCAACCGTAATATAACTTATTGATACATTATCTATTCAGAGATCTTGTACCTAAAGTGTCGATGTGCATTGTTTCAAAAGGACGAATACACTGTTTGTTGTGATGATGTAAACGATGGGAACAACTGTATCCAACAAGGCGTATAAACACTTCTATTAAAAATTAAATCAATAAGCCAATCCGAATCCTGTCAAGGGCGTATCGGATTACGTAAAAGATAGAGTTCCGTAGCTATTCCAACAATTCATGTAAAGTAAAGAAATAGATGAAGCCGATTTCAAAACCGTTTCGAGATAAATTGTTTGTTGTTTCATAATTCATCACTCGTTTTCTTCACTTGACGAAGGCTTTCTGTGTCTTTTTCTACCGTTCGTATACTTCGTCGGCCGTATTTTTCCTTTCTGTTTTGTTTCGTGCCAATGTGGCCCACTCTAGGGCCCACTCCTAGTGGTCTCGGTTATAATAGCCCTATCCTATAATAGACATATCTCGTCTAGGTATAGATTCTGAAGACGCAATTAGTATATCTTTTATTTAAGACAGCTATTCAAGGCGACTCCACTTGAGAGCGAACGTATTAATTTTTTTACTTTTCATGAAGATTCCTCTCATTCGTTTATAAAGAGCAGAAGAAAATAAAATAATTAATTATATACGTTTATTTAACAACTTGATTTATTAGGGTTCCGTACATCTAAAGTAAAAAAAATGGAACCTGTATAGAATCACTCTGATATCATCTGTCACAACCTATTTTTCTCCTAATCCACTGTTTGAAATTGATAAGTTTGGTGACCCAATCAGGGACATGTAGTGGAAATAAAAAAATCTGATTTAGAGGGTTATTTTTGGAGATGAATTTCAAAACGGAAATTTGTCAAGAGTTTTATATGACAAAATTAAAAGACTCTTTTGAGAAATATTAGTGTAATATTTTAATGATTTTAAAATGCGTAGTTTTAAAGGATATCCCTTCAACTACACATTTTAAAATACTAATAACAATATACTAATAAATATATAAAGAAAATATACGAAAATCTTTCTCTTAACATCAAACCAACTGTGCCGTAAAATTTGAAAAATATATGGAATATAGGGCTTACTCATGTTTTATAAGAAAATATAAGAAATATACGAATTCTCGAATAATATACGAACAAATATACGAACCCGAAAATCCTAATTGGTTAAGTTCCCGGGAGAAACTGGAAATGTTCGTGAAGAGAAAATGGGTATAATACGTGTTGTTTAATTCCACCAAGGAATAATTAGTTTTTTAGTCTACGTTACTGTAGTAGCCTACTCATACAAAGGAATAGGTTTTAAATTCAAGATAAAAATTGGGTTACGATTATAATATTATAGATATAATAGTAGATAGTTATTGCAATAATTTATTGTACGGAACCCTCTTCATAAGAGGCCGACTCGCGCGTGACGGTTTTTTTAATATCAATAGCAGTTATAGTGATAACACTAGGCACATTTCTCTTTTGCTATGAGCCTCTAATAAATGTAAAGTATTTGTTTTCACGAATATACTAAACAAAAAATAAAATTACACAAGATTTTTTAATGAATCAATACACATTGTCACTATTTTCACCAGAAACGCCATCTGATCGACTTTGTATGTTATTATAAATGAACGGTAAATTGTTTTTTTATGAGAAATATTTTGTTTAAACCTGAATACTATCATAAATAAAAATATTAGAAGACACATAAATTGGGGGTCTAGCTACAGATGACGTGGAGATTCCAGTTTTGCCTTTTTATTTATACTAAGCTTTTAATTTTTGATAAGGTAGTACGTACAATAATTTTTGAAGAAACACTTTTACAGACGATCTGTGGAAAAGGGCAACACAAAGAAATCAATAAGTTATCTTTCATCCCTAGTTTGGCATTACTTCTTTGCCGGTTCTGAAGCTACGTTCGGGACAGTATTACTTTGAGAGGTTTGATTATAAAATTAAAAATTGTAATCGTTGAATTGCACCAAATGCATTAAAGGTAGACTTTTATTAATGCTAACGGAAAATGCTCAGAAAGAACCCAAGAAATGGGAAATTCACAGCTTCGTTTGAATATATCAGGTGTGCGGTGCAGGTGGGACACTTTAACGGCGTACTGATTTTTCACCTTCTGATGAAGCCACGATTCTATACAAGTTTACCGTGTGACTGACTTAAGCGATAATTAAATGACCTAATAAACTGAAATGGTCCACTAAAATATTTTTAACAAATATGCCCAGACTTTGAATCTCTTATTGAAGTACTTTCCCACATCCTTTACGACATGAACATAATAGTATAATTCTAGTGACAAAAGCCTTCTAAAGATAAGATAGTTTAAAAAAAGCCGGTCAAGTGCGAATCAGACGATCGCACGAAGGGTTCCGTACCACCATACAATATAAAAAAAACGAGCACGACGTTAATCGAACTTAACGATTAATCGTTATTATGTAATTTAAGAATTATTGTACAAATATATTTCATTTTTATTTCGTTAGTTATTTAGAAAGCGCTCAACCCTCTCTGGCTAATCCAAAAAGTAATAACATGAGCGCACTGATAGCTAGAGACAATTTTTATTACTTATTTTATTACAGTGGACCTTTGACTTTTAGTATCGATTGTGAAGATAATAAGCTCTGCAAAGGAAATCGTTAATTTATAGTACCTAGTAATATAATGTAGTTTTCATCATAATGTTTTTTTTTTAATTATCTTTTAGAGAAACATTACAAAAATAAAATGTATCTAGTTTTCGCTTATTGGCTAAACGCTATCTGTCATTTTCGATGGAATTTATACAAATTTTTTACGTATAAAAGTACATTTTATAAGTTTCTCTATTACTCGTTAAATAATACAATCTAGTTAGCTGTGATAGTTTTCCTTTTAACTACGTTATATATACTCCCATCATGATTTTTTCCCCATATCCAAAAACAACGGTTTAGCTGGTAAAGGGGGGGGACACATGACTAAAAAAAATAGGACTTTAGGAGTGCATATCTCAACAACTGTTGACTTAAATAAAAAAATTGTTTCAAACCTTGATATCATTTTTTAAGATCTACTTATAGTTTGGTACGTATCGCGTTAATATACGATGATTTTTTTTTCGTACACCAGTTACACGCATGGCGACTTAAACCCAAAAAAAACTCAATTTCACTACGTCGTTGTGTACCGGTTCATAGGTTATACCTACCTTCCAAATTTCATCTATATATTGCCAATAGTTTCCAAGAAAAACCACAGACAGACAGACAGACGGACGGACGGACATGGCGAAACTATAAGGGTTTCTTTTTTACCATTTGGCTGCGGAACTGTAAAAACGACATTATGGAAGCGCTATGCTACCCAGGTAGCCGCGTCGTGCCTCGTTGTCACATCGTAGCGCCCAGCGACGGCTATTCGTGTCTCCGATACCCTCCAATTTGAATATAAAACTGCATTTGGATACTGAGGTTATTTAAAGACGGCATTCTGGCACAATGCCAACTCCGCTGGCGCAGAACAAGTTGCCTGAGGCGCCAGAGCGCGTGCGCCCTT
The DNA here is from genome assembly GCA_949709985.1 of Luffia ferchaultella. Classification (NCBI taxonomy): domain Eukaryota; kingdom Metazoa; phylum Arthropoda; class Insecta; order Lepidoptera; family Psychidae; genus Luffia; species Luffia ferchaultella. The sequence goes on along the minus strand of OX453256.1, from coordinate 513,501 downwards.
ACGACACATTGAGATTATAATGTGTTTATATTATTATTATTCGTATAACTTAATGTTCATCATGCAAAAGGCTAACTGATTGAAGTGTGGGACATATCTCAGAACTTAACTTATATAAGTAACAATAAATAGCGCTCATAAATCTACTATAAAGTTAAAGTTTACGCGAGATCCTATATGTATAGAAAGTTAAAATAGAATCTTATTAGAGTCATCAAAAACACTGATTTATTTACTGATTTAAAATACCCTTTGCGTAAAATTGTTTTTTACAACTTGCAAATAGTTGCTGATTTTCGTTTTTAATTTTAATAAACAACAGATTAAACTGAAATAACAGACAGTGAAATATGAATAATATGAAAACAATATTAATTCAGAATGAGTACGAATAAACTATTAAATAAAGAAATAATAACAAGTGGCACGTGCCCTTACAATATTCAAGACAGTGCCAGCGCCGGCGCTGGCCAACTTAAATCAGTCATCTCTATGAAAATAAATATATCGCAAGAACAACGTAGGTGGTGGGGGAACGCCCTCTTTGTTACAACAAAAAATTACACTCATTAAACGAACAAATACCTAATATCCTAATACCCTGTCTTGTCAAATTTATTTTTCATTCATCTCTTCAAAATTATATTAAGAAAAAATAACTGTTCGGTTATTGGTCAAAATTGTCCATGATAAAAAGTCAAGTGAAAATATAGATTGCTTAGTAAAGGGCGAGGAGAAACAATTGGTGCTATGTTGACATGAAAAAGCTGTACCTCCAAAGGGTTTGTGAAAATCAAAAATAGAGTCCATAAATGCCTGTCACCCTGTACTGTAGCGGGTATGGTTTTTTTGAAGTATTTATGTATAGCTAATAATTAGTATATTATATATCTTCATACCGGTCATTATTATCTATAAAATCATAATCGCTTTTGTAATCTTAGGTAACTTTTTAATATTTCCAGGTTTAAATAAACAGTTTAAAGTAAGTATATTATTTGTAGTTAATTAGTAAACTTGAACAACGTAAAAATATGACTTAACTTTTAATTAAAATGAATTGTGTTTTGTTAAATATTAAGCTAAAATATTCGGCTCTCCTATAAAATCTCCCATGTTTCTAATTAGGTCGTAAATTCTAATATACGATGCCGTTTGATGGTGATTGCTCTCTTATTAAGTCTTGGAATACAAGATTATGCACTTAAACTGTTTAAATATTGTTAAGTTAATAACACGGAAACAGAAATTCTTATTTTACGCTGAAAAACATTCAAGAGCATAGACGAAATAGCAAAGTATACACTATGTGAATGTAGGAAAAGTCGAATTGAACAATAGTTAGGCAGTAGTGTCAGATTAAATCAATATCTTTTAATTGCGTTCTAGAAATTTCCTAACACTTTACACCCAGCACTATTAACATGAATTTCAAGTAGTTTCAAGTATTGGTGCTCGCTTTAGCAACAGCGTACAACATCTGTGTGTGAATTGTTAGTTTTTCTCGACACCGCTAAGCGCTGTCAAGTTCACAACACAAATCTTTTACGTCATCGCTAGAGAGTAACGACTTAAAGCTCATAGCAATAGAGCAGATCACCCAGTCTGTAAACTACGGAATGGTAAATATCATGATCAATATTCTACAGAAGTTGTATAATATTGTTGTGTTCACAAAACGATTCATTACTATGTCTTAAAAAGAATCTAACAGGTCAATAATTGTTTATTAAGTTATTTTACATGTAAAGATATACATACATACTTACACAGTGTTACAGCCCAGATTCTAAGAGACCTCAGGATGTTGTGACATTATGTTAACAGGGAGTAATTAAAGAGTTTATTATTTTTATTTTATTAGTAGAAAGAAATTAATTAACTTTGTTTGTTCAGCTATTTACTAAAAGTAATTTTTAGTAATTCCAATCATTGGGTCAGTACTATATCGTCAACCCACCAATCCGCACTGAAGCAGCGTGGTGGAATAAGCTCCAAGCACTCTCATCCCAAGGGGAGGCCTAAGCCCTTGCAGTGGGGCTTAATGGGCTGATATGGTATATCGTCAAACAAGATTATGTACACTAGAGTACCTATAAAAGTTTAAGCACCACAGTGGAACATTTTTAAATATTAGACATGAAATGCACCATATTTTCAATAATTCTGACATAATTTTTCATACACATTAAAAGCCAAGTATTCTCCCACACAGGCAAAGTCGGGTACAGCTGCACAGTTGATGTCATTTGACAACTTCCAATTGTAACTCGAAATCATCATCGAAATTTAGTAGATGAGAATTTAATTCGAAAAGTCAGTACTTTCCGACTTTGCTGGTGGTTGAGTACCTGTGGTAACCTTGGGCTATGTGTTAATGGGTTAATGGTGATGTTAATACACAATAGATCCCATATCAGCCCATTATACCCCATTGCAAGGGCTTAGGCCTCCCCTCGGGATGAGGGTGCTTGGAGCTTAATTAACAAAGCTGCTCCAGTGTATATTGTTGGTTTTTACGACTGGCCATCTCGTAACGGCAACTGGGACCGATGGCTTAACGTGCTATCCGAGGCACGAAGTCAGTGATAGTTATGTATCAGAAAAACTTATTGATACATTGCAGTTTCTGGAATTCGAACCACAACTTTCTAAACAAGAAGCGGGCTCACCGCTACCCGACTATTACGGCTCTTGTCAACAAAATTCACTAATCCGATATTTCTGCTTCCTAGATTTAACGGCAGTTTGTGGTGGGAATCACTATGGCAAATGCCTTTATTTATTTATATATATGTTTATGCTAAAATTAAAAATAAATTATACGAGAGATTTTATTGACCGGCCATTGTCCGCATGACAAAACATTTTGCTTTCTGTCACGTCCGCCTATATTCTATTCTAACTACACAATTGAATTTAGAAAATGATATCTAAGCTAAGTTATACCAGGTTATACTGAAGAGGCTGGTCGGTCCATCCCTGAGGTCCATCCACATAGACTGACCAACTATATATATATATTATACGAAGATTATTTTATGCCGACAAGACGGGAACATTTTCGAATTTCCCGTGAGATTTAGACGAATAGTAACGCTGTACAAGCATATTTCTAACTAGACACACAAAGTCTTCCTCAAATGAGTTTCTAGCTTCTTTTTATAAAACTGTAGATAAAATGTCTAGAGTTTTCAGATTCTATGAAGATCAGAAAAAAACGAAAAAAAATCACCTAGTAACTAATTTTGTGAAAGATATCCAATAAACACTGTACATAAACAAGTAAATTACGAATCTCACTAAAAATAAGAAACAATTTGATCCGACATGAACTAGATCCTAAGCCAAAGAGCAGAACTTCTGGCGTTGATCACTTTGACTTTATTTCAGGAAAAACTTCCGATAAGTATTTCCGCCGCACATCAACATCCGAAGCTTTGGAAGCTCGCTGTTGGCAAGTCGCCAGGCGCGTGACAAATTTAACACGTTGAAGACATTCTCGGCGGCACGTGGCGAAGCCGATCTGTGAGGTGCTGCTTGTTCCACTCACTATTTCCAAACCAAGCATACACAGAGCATACTTTAACTACAATAAAGTATGCTTGATTTTTTATAACAATCACAGACACAGAAAATTCTAATCAACACAGAGTAATAAAATAGCCAACAAAGTATATTGAACGATAGAGAACATGAGTTCTGTTTTAACTATGGAATAAGAAAGATTGGCTACAAAGCAACTTGCGTCTCGCGGCAATACATGCTGGATCTCATATAAAAATTAAGTTACTACTGTAACAAGAAAATCCTGACTGCAATGCCGTTATGAAAGCTGCCGTAATCGTTTTCGTCCAACAAATTATTCATTCATAGTGCACAAATTCCGCTCAAGCGTTTGGAATGTGTACAAACCCTATGTGCTATAACTAAAGTCTAAACTATATATTAAATGTAACTAACCGTTTATATGTGAACTCAACATAATGAACTTGATTTGTAACGATTGGGTTGTAAAGTGAGACTAGCAAAGTGTTGAAATATACGACAACAAACCGCAATGTCCTCATTTGGTTGGATAAATGCCAATAGAACAAAGCGGCCTCTAGGAGCATTCGGGTAGTTCGTTTACCCGCTAGGAAATAGACACGACTTGACAAATTAGCCTTTGGCGAGTGTCACTGCTTCAACGTAATTACTATACGGCCGCCGCAAGTAACGTGATTGACTATATGCGTAAAATATCACTTCATACTCTAAGGCAACGTCCTCCCACGGCTGACTCTTTGGTTTGACGGAAATATCTGGGGGCACTGCCGTGCCCCCACCAAGTCGAGCAGAAAAGCGTCACGGCCGTACCATCCTTTTCTTGAAGCAATTCAGACCATTTTCGACCCCCTGTAACTTCGTTGTGGATAAAGCTAGAAGACTGAAATTTTCAGTAACCATGCAGGCATATTATATAAGCATATTACTCGTTTTCATTCAAATTGAACCAGTATTTTTAAGAAATTATAACGGGTCAAATTTCTTAATTTTGTCACTCACTGACTCACCGATCATCAAAATTCTAAGGCACTTCTAGCAGACCTAGAAGCTTCAAATTTGGAATATAAGTAGTGTTTGGTGTATGAATCAAGGAAAAACTAAAAAATCTAGAAAAGACCGCAAAGAAAAGAGGGCTTTAAGAAAATTCGTTGCTGGTAGATATACATATATACAATAAGTAGAATGTACCGAAAAGGAAAAAAGTAGAACTGTCTACAAAATACAAAAAGAAATGAGATGGCCAAGTCTCAATATATTTATATAAAACATTAAAGAATTTTAATATTGATATGCGTCACTATAAGATGCTGTTAATTATTACGTAACAACTTAATGCTTCGAGTACGGAGATCCCAGACACAATTGATTTTCAATTGTTATGGACCACGATCGTGGTCTTAGAGACTGGACGTATTAAGACAGAAAGTCGCTTAAGTAGTGACTGAATAAATTAATAACCGACTTGGTATTACATGGATCTCACAACTTTTTACCGCAGAACAACTGAGTTGCGAGACTTGGTTTTTTTGACAAGTATTGTTTTTGATGGTTTATATTTGACACTGATTTAAGCATCTACATGTGGTCACTAAAGCACCATACCCGGGGTAATTGGATATGGAAGGCGGAGGACCATGTGTGGTGGCGAGCCTTGGCCTTGGGAGAGGCCTATATTCTGCAGTGGAGAGACACGGGCTGATGATGATGATGTGGTCACTGTAACATTTAGCTATCACGTTTATGACGGCGCATCCATCTATGACTGTTATATCTTAACAGTAACCATGAAAGAATACAATAATAGCTAGGTTCCAAATTGTTGTTACGGACTTCAGATTATTAGGCGTTGTATTTTCCTTCAATGGCGTAAATATTAAAAATAAATTATCGATTGCTAGAATCTCATAATTCTTCTTGAAACACTTTAAAGTATAATTTTGGAATTTTGTAGACGTTCGATTATATCTTACATAATCAGAACCAAGTTTAAACGTACATTTTCAAGTAGTTTTAATATTCAAATAAATATTACACACAAACATTATAGTCATCGGACAATATTGTTAAGGACCTCTGAATTAAACAGCCGCCATAAGTTAGGCTACAAAAGCACAACAAAACTTGAATGTTATCAAAACATATTGTCATGCATTGGAATATGTAAGGACCGCTTCCGAGCCTGGGATAACAATATTATGAGCAGATAAACTCGATCGAGATACAATATTACGAGAATTTATCTAAAATACAATGTTATTACGTAAAATCGTGCCCAAGTACTTAGTCGAACGGTTTGCAGTGTCTTACGAAACATTGTTGCGATCCGATGGAGTATCGGTCATATAATGTGCAAAGGTTCCTCTGATATAGTTTTATTGCTCCGTTCAGGTAGTAGAATCCCAGTAATACTTTGTTATTATTGGATGATTATTTCAAAGAAATATAAGCTACTTTTTAACAATTTTAATATTAAAAAGTGACAAATAGCATTTTATTTTATTATCTTATTTTTTACGAATATCTGTTCTTCAGCCTTGGGATGAGGGCGTGAGATATTCTCGCGTATTACTCATAGTTTGGAAAACCATGACAAAATAAATTATGATCAAAATGAAAATGGTAATTTTTCGCTTAACTCATTCACGCTTGTGGTCAATAAATTGGACATAGGTGCAATGAGAGGAGATGCTCTTAATTTTTTAAAATTATATTGTTTATATATTCAATACATACTATTGAAAACCATTTGATATTAGGACGTTATAAGACATGATTTTGAAACCAACCCCATTAGACAATAAAAAATGAGAGTTTGGATATCAATGACATTTGGAAGACTTCTTCGGCTCTTTTTATTGTAGGGAAACGAGATAATAATAATAATTTATTATCCACAACAATGTTTACAAACAAATATTTTGTACGAGTATAAAATAATAAAAGAAAAAAATAAATATGGGCAAGCTTATTAGGCATTATTTATTCTGCTACCAACGCGCAACGCAGATTTTTTAGTGTGCCTCCCCGAACTTTTATGAAAAATTTTAAATTATGGTGGTGCTCGATACTTACCCGTACAACTTCAATATAGCTTATATGCAAATTTCCTCTTATATACGAACGTATATAAACACGGCACATCATGGACGTCATCGATCCGAAATCAAAAATATTTATTTGTTCATATTTATTGAATAAAAAACATAATAATGAAATTAGTTTCTTAAAATGACTTATGTTTTTAGAAAAAAATATTTACAAAAAGTACTTTAAAAATAATTCATATATCTATACTTAATAGGTCAGTATCGTACGTTCCACACGAATTTAAATGATATGCCTGTGGTCTTTAGTAAGTACATATTAGTGCATAATATTATTGTTACGCCAACACTGACGTTGGGTTCGTAAGATCAGAATAGATTACGCGATGACACATGGAAAAACAAGATTTTTATTTATCACAATATTCACAGTAATTCGCACTATGTATATCACTTTACAGTTTTTCACTTCATTTGCTGGACTATAACTCCAAACTATTTGACTTGCCAACGTAGAACGTCGCGTGCCTTATTTACCCGTCAACCATCTTAAAGAACATTCTTAAGCCCTTCTCACCGAGCATTCACGAACATGCTGGAAGTTTCCCACGACACACCCATACTTAGAAAGGCGTCGAGAAATATCGACGTAGTGGTCTCGCTCTAACTTGTGGCGAGGTCAGTTGACTGTCTTACGTGTTGTATTGTATTGTCGCTATTCTATACTTGATGGCGCTAGTGATGGGACCCCTATTCTGGTGTTTTTCTAGCACGGAAGTCTATTATGGTATTTATTTTATTTATTTTGTCTTATATATCGTCACAATATAATGAGAGAGGGCATAAAAAAAAACACGCATATTATTAAAGCGTTAGGCTTTCATTATATGATTTTAAAGTCAGCATCGATTTATAGCGATGCGGTAATGGCATTAGCCAATATACTAAGTTTTTATTTGCACATAAAGGCCACTCATTTAAACGAATGGGCACTTTAAAAACTATAGTTTTATGTATTGTAATCAGACGTTGACTCGTGTTATATGCGGGGTGTGACAATCGGGCCCAGATGTGCGGCCGTTATTTATCCATCTCGCTTGGAGTGTCGGCAGCTGTATCTGGGCCGGGCCCGTGCTGCGAAAGGCGCATTCACACTGCCTCCCTGAATCTGGTACTCTATATCTGGTTATAGATCCGTGTGACTTGTAGTATCTTTATTTAAAATCTGTATTGTCTTAAAAACTAATTCAGTTACAATCTAAAAAACCCACAATTTTTTTATGTCTTACAACGGCCACTAATTTAATGTGTCCATTGCCAAAAACGTATTATCCACTAAAAACCTATAAATTAATTTATAATTTTAATTCAGTCGTCTATAAAACTGCTGTGTGGAGACGGTAAAGAATACAATTCCTAACCTTCACCGGGAAACCTATCGTAAGGCGCCTAACCCTGGTTACCAGAAGATGGGCAGCAACGTCTTTCTGTGAAACAGTCTACTGCAATCACTAACCCGCCTGCCAAACATACTGATTATTGGCAAACCCTCCCAACGAAAAACACAAGATCGTGTGTGGTGGCAAGCCTTGGGAAAGGCCCATATCCTGCAGCGGAGAGACACAGGCTGATGATGATGTCTTTAGAACAGCGTGTGTATACATAACTTCACCCGCGAAATACGCAAAGAAGAAATTATTCACCTTAAATATGTCCGCTGCTCAATCACGGTTAACCTATTCACTTTCATTTTCCGTAATCTGTACTGCAATTGAATATTAATATTTTTTTTCTCTGAGTCAAAGTAAACAAAAGTTTCAGAATGTTACTATTTTAATTAAATTAAATTTTGTTTCTTCACTTTGAAAAAATTAAATTTTTATATTGTATGTATTCTACAGACGAGCCATATTAACAGGACGTAAAACACGGGTCCTTTCCGTGAGTAACGCAGACTAAGTAATCAATAAACTCGAACGAACATATGTTAAAGTCAAAAAAACCGTAAATTTTTCAACACCCAATTTATTCACTAAGAAGGACAAATTTTTATTCTTTACATGGATTACTACTTTTTTGGCATTTGGTATATCAACTTAGTTAATTAGATTAGTACATTGTTTTTGTAATGTAAGTGATGGTACTCACTGTTTTCTGCACCTTCGTAGCTGGACCCGAAAAAGCTTAGCATAATAACATAAGTCACTAACGTCACAAAGTTGCGATCTTTCGCCATCGCTACAACCGACCACTTGACCGCCGGCGCCGGTGGTCGTCAGGCACGTTCGTATGATAAACCACAAATCACTCACATCACTGCTCGTTAGAGACGGACAGACAGACTTTGGACACATTGAAAGTTTTTAAGATTTTCACATCATCCAATGATTTTCATTGTGTGGCGTCCGCTTAGTGTTAGGATTCTGAAACAAAATAGTATTTCAAGGATGAATACTTATTGCTAGTAAAATATTTGAAAAATTTACAAGTATTCGTAACATATAAACATTCTGATTCGATTTCGGTCATAAAAATAAATGAGTGGTCGATCGTAAGGAATTCTCGAAAAACTTGTACTCGTGAGGTTTTATTTTTTTCATGTAGGTACAAATGCACAAAAAAAAAACAACCGGATGCGTTTACCAAATTAATTTTATAGCGTTGAATTAAAGTTCATTTGAAGGATTGCACAATAAAGTTTGTTGTTTATTGAAAGTTGCTATTATCCTAAAAACATAGCAAAAAAAATCTTTGAAAATATTTACTAATTAAAAAAATCTAGCAAATTTTATGAATGTTCTTAAATATCCGTTTTTTGCACTTTTGCACTTTTGGTAGATACATAATCTACTAATATTAAAAGAGAAAAGATTTAATTTTTTGTATATTTCTTTGTTACGGATAAACTAATTGTAACTGATTTTAAAAATTCTTTCATTTACAGGTAGCTGCATTATCAGCGAAGAGCATAAGCAATTTTTTATTTTCAAGCAAATTGGAGATTTCTACGAAAATTACAACAATGTTACCCAAGATATCAAAAAGCCTATTAAGTAATTATTTGGCGTGCGCTGAAAAACTAGTGTTGATACATTAAATAATTAATATATACAATTGTATAGCATTTGGTTTAAGCGATCAAACCAAGACATGGCTTTCACTATACACTACATACATTCTGAAATAAAGCACGGAATCAATTCCATCGATTTTCTCTGAAGACTTGAAAACGTTTATCTTTAGATACATCAAAGTACAAATGGCACAAAGCCGTTTCGTTTTGACATTTGACCGTGCGGGTCTATTGTGTATTCACCTGGCAAAATCATCTCGGGCAAGTTTTTGAAGTGATTCCGATCGCTTACATCAGACTGAATGTATTTCACCAAGATGTGAATTGTTTAAATATTTACAAATCGCAAGCAAGAGTTCGCGTAAGAAATTGTCATTTAAAAAAAAAAGTAAAAGAAATCAAACTTCAAGAACGTACTACCCGGTCAAGATGCTATTAAGATTGAGCGTTTTGTAGTTGAGCTGTATTTTGCGCGACAGTGTCCATTTTGGGAGATTTTTACTATTTGGTAGTTTTAAAACTTCAAATAAAAATTACAAGTAATATAAATTTTTCAAAAAAGTTTTCAAAAATCAAAAACTAATTACGTATTTAATTAATAGTTTTGTAAAACGTACTCCAACATTATTTATCATGTAATTTATCCTATTTATTTCTATCTTTGTCTTTTCTGATTTCTGACAATGATGTATATACGTACCATACCCGCTCATTATGCCCCACTGCAGGGACTCAGGCCTATCCCCAGGGTGAGGAGGATTGGAGTTTCATTGAACATGCTGCTCCAGTGCGGGTTGATGGATGTTAACGACTGCCATCTATTGATGGCTTAACGTGCTCTTCGAGGCACGGAGTCAGTGATAGTTACGTACGTAAGTCAGAAAAACTTATTGGTACATGCCGGTTTCTGGGAGCCGGGCTCGCCTCCACTCGTTTACCACGACACAATAATATATTCATATTTTTATGGAAGGTAGACAATTGGAACTCTCTATTCGCTTTACCGTCATCATCTACAGTATTATTAAATTGACAGTTTCCCCGGAAGATCTGTGTCAGAATAATAGGAAAACAACATATTAGGTATTAATTCATATAGCAGATGTAAAATATATGGCACATAATATAAGTTTTATACGAAACGTATCGCGTTAAACATATCGCGCCGACGCGTCTTAGCGAACAGTCGCATATATCTTAACTGTGCTAAAAATGATTTGTTTTAAGTGTAACGAGCAGGTTACGGATTATGTGGAATGTACTGGGTGTAATGGTATGTACCATTATGCCTGTGCAGGAGTTGCTGAAAATACCTACAGAAGGATGGGTGCAGAAAAGAAGGCAGTTTGGCGCTGTTCTCAGTGTCGTACCGGCAATTCAACCTCGGAACTTCAGAGCGTCCTAAAGGAAATAAAAGCCCTTAGGGCTGATTTCGCCTCCATTAAAAGTGACGTAAAAGATGCTAGTTCGGGAATTCACAACCTAAATATCAAATTTGCTGAGATGGAGACGCGTTTTTCTAACATTGAAGATCGTCTTTTTGCTGTTGAGGGTAGAATGAAAGTGATTCCAGATTTACAATCTGAATTAAGTACTGCTAAGGATACTATATCCTCATTACAGGAAGCAAACAATATGCAGGATCAGTACTCTAGATTGAATAATGTGGAAATATCTGGAGTACCTGTAACGAGTGGTGAAAATCTGATGACAATCCTACATACCATCTATAGTAAAATAGGACTAAAATTCGATGACAAAGAAGTTGATCACATAAATCGAGTGCGACGTTTCGAGCGGAATAGTACGGGAAAAAATACCGATAATACTCAATCGGTGTCCCGTATCCCGGCTATAGTGGTGAAATTTACTAGGCGCCTGTATAAAGATAATTTGTTATCTGCTGTACGCTCGCGCCGCGGCCTAACATCGAGTGATATTGGAATGTCTGGACCAGCAAAAACCATATATGTTGGCGATCATCTTACTCCAGAAAACAAGAAATTGTTAAAACGTGCTCGTGAAATTAAAACCGAATTAAACTATGCATATTTGTGGATTAGGGACTGTAAGATTTTGATGCGGAAAAGTGAGAAATCAAAGGTAATTCGTATCTTAAAACCATCCGATTTGTGTAAACTTAAGTGACTAATTGGTGGCTATAGATATGTATATTCAATCACTGAACTATGCAAAAGCTTATTTCTTTTCTCATTGAAAACGTTTTATAAACTATTTATATGTCTCTGCTTACTTAATTTTTTATTTGAAATGAAAACAGAGTATTTTTCTAAACTATTTATATGTCTTTGCTTACTTAATTTTGTATTTAAAATAAAAACAATCGATTTTGAACTACTAAAAAATTTTAAAATTATTAAATTACCAATATATGTTAAGATTATCTATCTTACGATTATGGTAAAATGTAATTCCATATTAAAAGTAAAAAGTAATATTTTGTACTCATATAAATATTATAATTTATTGCAGACATTTCAGGTTGTGACATTTCTCGGCAGCTTGGTGCTCTTATTCTTTCTTAATAATTCAAAAACTGTGGGCTCTCTTACTACCAATCTATTCACCGATACAATATTTAAATACCTATTTAAGTTTAATACAAAAATAATACTTTACATTTGCAGATTTCAATACTAAGTTAATGGGATATTACCAAAATGTACGTGGCCTTCGTACAAAATCGCACGATTTCTTTCCACAGGTAGCTATTGCGGACTATGACTTTATCTGTTTAACTGAGACATGGTTAACGTCTGAATTTTATGATCGGGAATACGTTGATGGCAGGTATGTACTGTATCGTGTTGACCGGTCAGCTGAGGCAAGCGGTGCGTTACGCGGTGGTGGCGTGGCGATCGCGGTACGTGCCGCACTCCGCCCGCTTAGGCGCGCTTGGCCGGTGCCGTCGCCCGCGCACTCTGAGGTCGTGTGGGTATCGGTACCGCTTAGTGACAAGATACATACAAATCACTTAAATATATGCTGCGCTTACATACCTCATGGGCCAGACTATAGAGATACGTTAATTTCGTTCTTTGATATTGCGGGACATTTGATTTTAGATAGACCCGGAGACTTGTTTTTGTTGTGTGGTGATTTTAACATGACGGATACTGAATGGTATATTTCAAGTAATGAAACATTGAAAACAATTTCAAATGGAAATATTTTAACTCAAATCCTAACAGAATTCATGTCTCTGACTAGTCTGCATCAGTTTAATTTTGTTCATAACAATAATTCCCGTATACTTGATTTAGTTTTAAGTAATGCAAACTGTACAATAGATCGTTGCAGTAGGCCACTTATTTGTGAGGACACTCATCACCCTTCCTTATTGATAAGTTGTTCTGTGGATTGTGTTGCTTCTCTGAAACCTGTCATGAAAAAAGTTTATAATTTTCATACAGCTGATTATGAAAAAATAAATACAGAACTTCTCGAAACTGATTGGCCATATGTGTTTGGTTCGTTAAACACAGAACAATGTGTCTCGATTTTTTACAACCTCATTGAAGGTGTGATGGTTAAATATGTGCCTTTACGTTTGATTAAATCATCGAGTTCTTTTCCAGTTTGGTACACTAAATCGTTAAGGAAACTATTGAGAGAGAAACGAAAATTCCATAAATTATGGAAACAGTATGGAAATCCATTGGACTATGATAGTTATAGTGTTTTGAGAAAAAGAGCTACTAAACTTGAAAAGGAGTGTTATAAAAACTACATAAGGTTAGCTGAATCTAAAATAACAACTCACCCTAAGCTATTTTGGAGTTATGTAAAATCGATTACTTCTCATACTGGGCTACCACAAACTATGCTTTATAAAGATAGGTCAATAAATGAAGGAAAGGACATTTGTGATTGTTTTAATGAACATTTTCATTCTGTGTTTGAACCAGCAAAATCAAATAACCATATGTTTGACCAATCTCAACTATGCCAGGCCGCATCGATAGATATGCACTCTATTGTGGTTTCGCAAGACCTTGTATATAGGTTTTTAACTTCAATTAATGTCAACAAAGGTGCGGGACCTGACGGTGTGCATCCAGTCTTTATTCGTTCATGTGCCTCTTCTCTTACCCTACCTTTAACTATAATATATAATAAATCTCTGCATGAGGGCTTGGTCCCTTCTATATGGAAACGTGCCTGGATCACACCAATACCCAAAGGAATAATCAGCCAGGATATATCTAAATATAGGCCAATTTCAAAATTATGTTTGTTTGGTAAAATATTAGATAAAATTGTAACTACGCAGGTATTTAATTCAGCTCGTCAGTGTATACTTCCCTATCAACACGGTTTTTATAGGGGACGTAGCGTGGATTCTAATTTGTTAACTTTTACAGAGTTTATATTGAATGCCATGGATGCCGGTTGTCAGGTAGATGCGGTGTATACCGATTTCGCTAAGGCCTTCGATAAAATATGTCATAGTACCTTAATTTTGAAGCTTTGGCGATTTGGTATACACGGCGATCTTCTGCGTTGGATAAAATCGTATGTAGAAAATAGAAGCCAGGCTGTCGCTCTTGCTGGTTATATATCCGATTACAAAACGATCAGCTCGGGAATTCCCCAGGGATCACATTTGGGCCCACTGCTTTTTACGCTTTATATAAACGATTTGTCTAGTTTTGCTAACGGGGCTAATACATTACTGTATGCTGATGATACAAAGATTTTTAAAGTCGTGCATGACACACAAGACTGTATTTCCTTACAAAGGGACCTTGCTATTTTCGAAAATTATTGCAGTAAAAGTAGCCTGTTTTTGAACCCTGAGAAATGCCATGTCATAAGTTATAGCAGAAAAATTAATCCCATCTTGTATAATTATTCATTATGCGGTAAGGCTCTTAAGAGAGTCACAGAAATTCAGGATCTTGGAGTCACTTTGGATTCGAAGCTAACTTTTGTGCCGCACATTGATAGAATTCTTAATAAAGCATACAAACGGTTAGGGTTTATATTGCGAGTTGCGAAGCCATTTAAATATTCGCGAACTTATAAAGTGCTGTACAACAGTTTTGTTCGCAGCATTGTTGAGTTCGCGAGTAGTGTATGGAATCCTTTTTAAAAGGTACATATTGATAGGATCAAACGGCTGCAAAAGAAATTTGTAAAAGCGTTAGATTATAGAACAGGTTATACTTACAGTGACTATGAAATATCGGTGAATAGACATAATATTGAGCATCTTTACAAAAGGCGTATCTATGTTGACATTGTTTTTGTTTTCAAAATTATAAATAATATTATTGACTGTCAGAATTGTTACAACACATTAATTTAAGAGTCCCTCGTAAACGTGAAAGGAAATGTCGTAAGAAGGACTTATTCTCCATAGCAAGTAGTTCAAAATGTTATGTAAATAATAGTTTTATTCGACGTGCTTGCAGGTCTTATAATAAGTTACACAACAGCTTTGAAATAGATATGTTTTCCTGCACCCTTCCTGTTTTCAAAAAACAATCAAAAAAGTTCGTGTTGCAATTTGTTTGCTGATTAGATTATCTTGTATAAAATTAATGTAATGTGCATTGATTGTTGGATAGTGATAAGGTTTTGATAACTGTAATTTTGGCTTGCCAGAAGTCTCACAGATATAATTATTATAAGTGAGGCTAAGACAAAAAATTTGTTAGTAATAATTAAGGAAACTATAGGTCTAGTCTGTAAAAAATTTCTTATTTAGCAATAATGCCTGTAAAAGACTGTTTGTTTCTTACAATAAATAAATAAATAAATAAATAGAAACGTGTTATATACAAATTCCTACAAGTATAAAATATGAGGATATTATTTCCGTTTTTATGTCATTTGATCATACTTCTAACTTTATTCATTACATAATTTTTATGGCATAATATATTTTATGTTGTACGTTAGGAAACTACGTCAGAATTTAAAAAGTAATCACGAATATTATTTTCATGAATGAAAATTGATTCTCTATGAGTAAGTATATCTGTTTTGCTAGGATCCATATTTATATCATCCCATTATACCCCACTGCAGGGACTTAGGCCTCCCCTCGGGATGAAGGTGCTTGAAGTTTGATACACCATGCCGCTCAAGTGACGGCAATTTGCATGGTTAACCAACGGAAACTATTGCATATGTTTATATAAACTGGATAAAAATTGAAATAAGCCACAATTTTTATGTAATTGTACAATTTTAGGTTTTTGGTTCAGTTCATAACAGTTCATATTACCGCAACAAATGCTAAATCTACATAAATCTACATAAGCTCAACTCCACTACGCTTTTAAAAATCTATGCTCTGGCTATGATTTGGGTTAATACGAACGCAAGATATGTCCTAAATAAGAGTATATTGGAGTGCCAAGTCTGATACCCACACTGCTTAGCTAAAGCATTCACGACGTAAATTACAAACGAGTAATGTGTTTTCATAAATATTTAATCTTGAAATGGTGATCGAACCTCATTTATTGTGGATACATCTTGTCACTAGTGATAAATAGAGGGTTTATATTTTTAGGAATCCGCATCTCTAATCCAAACACGGAATCGTTATAAGCTCGTTCAATTTTTTGTCTATGACAAAAATTCATTTCATCAACACACAGAACTTTGACTGTAGCAGACTAGAAGACGCACGCTTGATAAATTTTATAAACTGTAATTACTTTAAATAACTTGTCGGTTATACACAAAGGCCTAGACACAACAAAAACGTTTAAGTAATCAATCGTGTAGACCATACGCGCATCCCGTCTC
This sequence comes from Luffia ferchaultella, assembly GCA_949709985.1. Taxonomy (NCBI): domain Eukaryota; kingdom Metazoa; phylum Arthropoda; class Insecta; order Lepidoptera; family Psychidae; genus Luffia; species Luffia ferchaultella. The sequence goes on along the minus strand of OX453256.1, from coordinate 497,049 downwards.
CCTTCCCCATCTCATGGCTCAGATGTGATAACTTTGGTCCGCGAACTAAACGGCCAGCATCATTCTTCTATTGAACTGATTCAAAGCTCGGTGAAATATGAATTTGAACATAGTGTCACGTCATATTGACCCTCACGTGTTTGGATTTCAAATTGTTAATAAATAATTAAACAGTTTCAGTTGGGTTTAGTGGTTTAGAATGTTCAGTCGAATATATGTTTATCTATTAATTATTCATGTAGGGTATAATAGATGAAAATTGGATAAGTACACATCTAAATGCGCGTGTTTGTAACATGGTTACGCTGGTTACACAGACTTGAATAATACCAGAGAATTATAAACACACTGTCCTCATACCTATGATAGAATGGACTACGCGACGTTGAACAGTCACGCCTGTATATAATACAATAAATGGTAGATGAAAGGCTGTTAGAAGTGGGTCTAACACGTGCATGCTCTCGTTCTTCAGTTCTTGGACTATGTTTTAGACGGAACGACATAAAACGGAAAAAAAGAAATAGCATGTTCTTGTCCGTAGATGTTCATATAGAGATTCCGCGACGTGAGAACAAAAATATGAGCAAAAAAAATATACCCGTAGGCCAAATATACCTACACCAGTTGACGTTTTGAAATATTCTCTGCAAAGAATTTTTTTTTTGTGGCCCACATGCGAATTTCGTGCTTTAAAAGAAAGTAACGATTCTGAAATTACATTTTGTGTGTAATTTAACAAAGTGTTTGTTAAAAATAATGATAATGTCGTATGGTCTGTCTAATCACCGAGTTTTGACATTTGCTCACGTTTTCGATTGATTCGATGTATGAGACGCTCCATCTGGTGTCAATTCTAAAGATCCTAACAGCCGTTAATGAGGTTCAACTTTTGAAACGTTTACTAATGTAAAACGAGATGATAAACGAAATAAGTAGGTACATGCTCACGCATGGTCGTTAATTAATACCAAGGGCACGCGTCATAAACGTGTCGGATGGCGCTTTTGATGTTAACATGTAAGTTGTAGCTATTTCAGTGAGCCCGATATTTATGGAATGTTCGCATCGGTGAGACAGCTATGAAGAATCCGTCATATTCCTGCGTCACGTCTAATTCCGTCTCCGCACCCTCACGACGCTCTTCTTTTCTACATTTACGAGATAATTAACAATTAAAATTAGTATGCACCACCGGAAACTGTATCCGGTATGTCCATTTTTAATGGCCTGAGAACAGCTATAAATCCCATTTAAAATTTATCGTACGAAGATGGTATTACCCTATCGAACATTTAATTATTAAAATGTATGTCATCCAATTTTGTTATTTAATAATAATATCTGAGACATCCCACATAGCACCATCTAGTCCCAAAGTAAGCAAGTATTATGCTTGTGTTATAGGGTACTAGACAACTGATACTTAAATAATATACTTTTTTTTATGTATATAATATATACATATATAGATACGTTTACACCCAGACACGGAACAAATATACAAGTTCATTCACCGTACCGGTTCATTTGTACCGGGCGGGAATCGAACGCGCGACCCTCGGCCCCGCAGTTAGGGTCTCTAACCACTCGGCCAACCGCTCAGCCAAATTTACATGGAAATAAAAAGCTACTATGGATGTTTTCGATTGATAATACGCATTTAATCGATGAAGTTCTTTCTTTCTGTTTGAAAGCCTCAACGTTCTTAAAGGATTGTTTTGAACACGTCACACGCTCTATTTTAAATTTGTTTTTCAGTTTATTCGTGATTTCGAAGGACAATATTATTTCGCTCAGTATAGGTGCGTAGAGGCGGGTATGGCTCGGCGGCAGGATGCATATAATTACGACGTTCAAGGCAACAGGAGCGCGCAGCCAGAATTAGCTCCCACGGGACCGCCTCCCGCTGCCGCCCCACTAACTGATGTACACGGACCCGTCTGCATTCCTGCACGTGCCATATTACTGTTAACAAAAATAACTACCTACTAGGGATGTATGCTTTTAACAAAGCACGCAATAAAAATTGTTATTAAACGGAATGGATTAAAGACAACACTGTTTTTGAAACTTTAAAAACAAATATCCTTTGAGAAAATCTTTACAAAACTAAATTACGAACATAACTACATCAGTAATTATTTCCTATCACAAGTGAAACCAAACTTTTCATTGTATAAGATACCTTGGAACCCAACTCATGCCTAGTAATATTTTCAAACTTAGGAATATAAATGAAATACGAGAAGACTAATTGGGTACTTTTCATGTCACGAGTGGGTTTACTACTGTGTTCTAATAAAAGTAAATAAGTAAAAAAGTAAAGAAAAAGGAAAAGTAACAATTTCACCAAAAAAGTTACTTAAATTGGTTGGCTTCCAAAGCATCCATATTTGTTTTCACTGTTTTACTACAAAATGTTTCGTATGGAAACCACTCCGAAACATTATTATGAGACTCGATTAGCAACCGTTATTTCCGCAAAATAAAGTTATTTAACTTAGAACTCGCCCGTGACAACACAAACTGAAAATGCACACTGGGTGAATTTAATTGGCAGGACACGTGGGGCTTGGCCGTTGCTCCAAATTTTGCATTTAATTAACGTTCGGACCACCCAGGTGTCGCGTTTTGCTTGCAAATGTTTCACATTACTTGGCACAATTTTTACAAAGTTAATTAACCACATATCTTGTTTCTCTCTAGATTTCCTTTTTATTCTCTGTGAAGAAGTATATAAAATGTGTAAAATTTCATTCGCTATAAATTACTGATTTTTTGTTTAATATATGTCGAGCCTTAACACCAAGTTTTTTTCTATGTTTTCTATCAAATGAGATATATACTACTAAATACGAGGATAGTTCCACAAGTTCTCGGCCTGATACATACAATGTCGTTATGTTTGTAATGTATTAGTAACCTTAAGGGAAATTATTTACAGGAATTAAAACAGCATATATTTCCAAAATAAGACATGGTTATAACTATTTGCATAGTTTACAATACGAGCCAACGTTTAATTATGATAACCCCAGATTTTTTTATTATTACACAATTTGAAAAATATTGAAATGTAATTAAATACAAATAAAGCTGTTTTAGTAATTGTCCAAATAACAAATTTGAATATTGACCTACACTATTGATTATTTGTTCGAAAATAAAAAGACTGCTTTTTAATCATATCAATATTATTATAAAATTACGCGAAAATAGGACCTACCTTTAATTTCGATTTTATGATTTTCTATGCAGCAGGATTTAATTAATTCTTACTAAAGTAGTGACATTCCAATGGAGTGAATAAGTAGCCAATACACGCAGCGAAATTAACATAATTCAAAATAAAAAAAGTGTTATTCATTATAAAATGTTTACATACACTTATTATAGTCACAATGAATTGATTAGGTATCGGTTCGGAAAATAAGAAGGAGAAGAACCGGCCAGAAACTTCACAAATCGATTTAGTTGCTATAAGTTACCATAGATGGCGCTATCTAACTAGTTATTATCCTATATAACAGATAGTACTATCACTAGAGTTGCCTTGAATAAACCTTTATTTATAAATAATACTCTCGAGTTTTCTGACCACACTATGAAAATAGTTTTCAGTAGGCATGCCAAAGTATAGATAAAATCAGTAGAGAGATCTTTAATTCCTTGAATCTTTGAATCTAAATAAAAAATTCATCTTTGCCTTGTGTTCATTTCTTATGTAACAAAATAGTAACTACTATTCTTTAATAAAATTAATAATATTTATTTGATTCAACAAAATAAGGTTAATTTTTATAGTCTTCTTTTGATTTTACAGACAGTATATATTGAAAAAATTTGATCCCTATGATTCATTCCATCACTCGATACCATAAAAATACAGGCTTTTTTAAAAAAAATTGTGTCACTTTCATACTCGGCTCAGACAAAAGACGTTTCGAGATTCTATGAACAAAGCTTCTTGTCTTTAAAAATAAAACAAAATTTCATTCAAGTAAAATTTTGTTATCTTTAATATGCGTCTGTGTTTATGGTGTTTTCCTTTTAAGACCCTTTTATCTTACTCAGCTTGTGTAAGGAATTAAGTCGATTTCTATAATCTCTGCCTACCCCAATGAGAGAGAGACGTGAATTTATATATTTACAATTAGTAAGTTTATGTCAGTCTTTCCACAGAGATTTGGGATACTATCTAGGAACGAAAACAAACACTTCGCTAATAAAGATTTGACTAGACCTTAAAAAAAATAGTAAATTATGATGGTGAGTGGCCGGTGGCGGATATGCCGATAGAGATCATACGGGCTGCAATTTGGTGCCGTAGCGAGGGACGCATTTAAGACCCTTATCCCACCGTCGCGTCGAATCTTTCCTCTTTGAGTATTTAGGTGGATTATTTCACGGCTCTAGCACAACTTTGATACTAGGGACAGTGAATATCACCAAGTTGATCAAGATGTCCCTATAATGCATATGACCGGCCAAGTGCGTCGTGTCGCATATAGCGTACTTTTTCGGTGTCAGTGGTTTTTTTCGATCATTTTGTAACTAGTGTATTTAAGTTAAAGGAAACATTTTTTATTAAATATTGGAATCAATGTTTACCTAAGGTATTTTTGTCAGATTTGTAAATATTTTTGTTTCGAAATACCAGGTAGGTCATGGGGACAGGTGTTACAATGGAATTGAATATATAAACAAGGGAGAGTTTAAATAAAATAGAAAGAAAAAAAAAACAAGATGTTTCTAGTGATACCCTACACTGCCCCACGCAGTAGAATTAGCTTTAAATTAATTAATTATAATTAAAAGATTCTAGGCTTTTCAACCCCGTCCTACTTAGGCAACTTGAAAGACTCGAGTCGAGTGGAGCCAAGTAAAAGTTAAAGTGATTAAAACCGATGCGGAACGGCGGCGGTTCGGAAGAAAGTCCCAAAGAAAAAAATTGATTATAATTTGTATAAAGCGCCGAACAACCCAACAGATTTGGACCGCAAGGATTAAGAGTAATGGGCCAGCAGGCCTGTGGTACAGTCCTCGGCATATAACTTGACCCAAAATAGCGCCAAACCGCGCACGCGAACTCGTAGATTAGAACTTTTCAGAAATAAATAAATAAATAAAATGTTATTATTGTTAAATGTTAAAATAATATTAATATAACATTGACAGTATTTTGTATTTGTATTATATTACCAGAGTAAATTAATTTAACAGCAGCGTTTGGTTTTATTAGATGCATAAATATCACTTCACAGTATCGAAAATGTCAAACGCAATTTTGCGGGATAACATTTTTGAATGCTTCTGAACTATATTATACATGAACTTAGCTGCGCGGTTTGGCGCCATTTTGGATCAAGTTATATCCCGAGAACTGTACAGAATGCGTGCGTCTAATCTGCGCTTACGTCTGGATCATCTACTAAAAATCATCGTTGATTGAGCGACGATTGATCAAGCTTCGATCGATAAATACAGACGATTGATCGACAAAATTATTTAGTTTTTGTCAATCGCTTATAATGATGTTATAAACAAACATCAGCAAAAATCGATTGACTGTTGCACGCGTTTAGCCCTAATCTGTTAAATAAAACGATGAACGTTGATCGGTGCCTCCTAAGCAGCATCGTCGATCGTATGGATAGAATAAGATCCAAAGAAGCAACAAATTTTTCTTAATTCTATAGCCGAGACGATATTACCGGACTAGACAGGCCGTGCGGATCACAAAGATCGGATCGTTGGCAATCGCACGCAAACTTTAATTGCGGTGGCGCCAACAGAATCATGTTTATTTAAATGCACTCCATTAATTCTAAGAATCGTCGACTGTTTCAAAGATACCACAAAACGATTTTGTCTTTTGAAGTTTAATATCAGTTGACGCGCCTCGCTCCCGGCCCATTCTCGCGAAATCAATTTAGACACTCGCAGTACTCTGATAATTGGCTTGATTTAAGTGCCTCAGCTGTTTGTTTTAAGCTGTGCTTTGACAATTATTTTATTGCTCACAAAACTCAAATTCGAACATCTTCTTAGAGAACATAATGAACTATCTTTTGTCCGTGTGAACACACCTAGATATTACGACATTCCTATAATTATATTTTACCATTTCCATTTCCGAAGCCATACGACTTCTTGAGTTTTACTTCCACTATTTTTACGTCTCACGAAACTCAAATATATGTTATTCATTTCGTGATCACTTTTGTATCCCATGAGAATCTTTCTCCAGAATAATCCTCATCCCCTCAAATAAGTCCGTGCAAAAATTACATCTTCTTTGGTACGCTATGACATGCACAAATTACAAACCAAAATACATTTTCACATCCATATCAGTACAGATTACGATCTTTTATTGTTCTGTGGTCGAGTACACATCTCTCATCATAGTTTAATAGCTCTTTCGAAAACTATCGTCACTCCCCATTAACCACATTTCCCTTTACAAACAAACGGCGAACCACACACATCATAACAATAACAGTTATACGTATTTTCTACCAATGCGTTACGTATTTTCGTCTCCGGGCACGTCTGTACGTTTGGAAGCAAATCATTGTCAGTTTACAGAATGTCCCAGATCAAAGAATTGTACATCAAACGACGTCGTCGGCGCGGGCGCTCACTTTTGTTTTGTTATTTCTACTGCAGCGACAAATTCTAAAACATTTCATAAAGTTCTATGTCCCGTACATATTAGGCACTTGACAAAATTAAAGGTGGCTAAAACCCTTTCACGAACATTTACTTCATTTGGTAGATCAAAATATTTTTATATAATTTTATAATAGAGCACTGCATAGAGAATCTAGAGATGCCATGATAGTTACAAGCGTATAACATAATGTTTTTATAACTTCGGCATCTCATAGAATTTTATTTTGAAATTGTTTTTACCATAGCAAACCGTGGTTAACTCGAAAGAGTAAAATGTAGGTACCTCTGACCTCAGTACTTCTGTTCAACCCATCCTAAGCCAAAATTAGTTTGTGTTTAAGGTAACATTTTTAGTTAAGTTTATATAATAATAATATCTCTGATATCTCAGGCACGATCATCTATTCCCAATTTAAGCAGAGTCTGTATTACGGGTACTAAGTAACTAATATATATATATATATATATTTAGATATATTTACAATATAATGCATATGTACACCTGTGTAATACACGTAAACTCGGAACATATAGACATGTTCATGCACACAAATATTTGTCTTGGGCGAGGATCAAACCTGCAACCCTGGAGTCTGTAGCCGGGAAATCCGACCACTAGACCGTATTCTGTAATACACATATATTTTTGAATTTTTTCAGCGACGTGAGGACTAAGCGGGCCCAACCTAAAGCTTTACGAGTTTAACAAATATTCTAAAGATTCTCTAGACTTTAGATTTTATTTTCGTGATTTATAGTTCGTTACTTATGTAGACGTTATTCTCCGATATAAGAATGTTAAATTACTGCCGGTAGCAATAGGTAATATAATTTTATTGCACTAGTATAGGGCGATTAAAATTTAACAGCCGTGTAGTGTCCAGTGGACGGTTGTAAAACTGTGAGGGGAACAAAAGAAGGTATTAAAAATTTTATCTTGTAACCGAGTTGCTCTATGGCCTATTTAAAATTACTAATTACCATTCTTGGGAATGAAATAAACCGAAACACGTGACGATGCCGCCTGCTTCACAAATTCATAAAAAAAATTAGGTTTAAAGTTTTAGATGTTCCCAAGTGCACGCCTAATTTGGGGAGAACTTACAAAAGATTTACAAATAAAATAGAATAAACGGGTGAAACTATTGTTGTAAATCTTCTGCCTTAAACATTCATATTGTCTACAAAATTACGATTTCCCGTTCCCAATGCCGTACCATTTCTTCTATTTCACTTCTTGAGTGCTTCCGATACTACCCCTACTAGTACATATATTTCATCGCACTACTAAAGCTTTGTTTATCATTCGTTTCAGTTTTTTCTTAGTTTTGTATTGTATAGAGATCTTCAACCAGAGATAAATCTATATCACTCTTCGTTCCTTGAACTATGCCTAAAACAAAAGTCATTCCGTTGATACGCATATGGCACGAAGAAGGGACGAACAAACAAACACCCTTTCGAAAATATAATATTAGTTAGTATTTTATGCAGATATTAAAATAAATATATCAAAAACCTTCAAAATCGTACTTTATAGTCGTGGAATACAAGATGTCTATTTAATCTGACTACTAATAGGCAAAGTGTGTCTCGAAAGTGGTCATTCATTGGTAACAACAAATGTTGAGCTTCGTGCGTGGTCCGATGCTGCTTCTTAGACAATGCAGTACCGTTCCATGTCATATCGTGGAATAAGCCAGGGAATCAGCGAGCATTATTCTCCTAAACAAGCGGTTGCGTCACTACTGACAGCGCAACGGGCTTGGTATCAACAAAGAGAGCCAGAACTCGCGACACCTTTGTCGACGGCCCGTCAAAAGGCAAGTATTCCTTTTACATGTAAATGTTTTTACTACTACTCGAGATTTGGGTCAAGCGCGAACCTAGTAAACGTACATGATCAGTCACGCTACAAGCAGCCATTGGTCGCGGTGGAAGGCCTCTTGTGGACGAGCTTCAACGGCTTCTCTTCAATCGCATACATCAAAAACCGGTGACGCGCGTTCAGGTGACGTATTAATGTAGTTCCGTAGTTTATATAATTAATACACGTGCTACAGATGTGCCCAAGGATTTATAGTACAGATATTATAGGAAATATTCAGCTACATATCACAATGACGCAATGAAATGACGTGACTTATTGCACAGATATAGTTGAAGGGATGAGAGTAAATAGGCTACTGTCTAGTCGGTCAAATCGAGAGGTAAAATAAATTAGTAATGCTCGTGGAACTCTAAGAACGATATAGAAAAACTGGAAAACACAGTTAGTCTTAAGGACGTTATGGCTGCACCCACAAAGCTACACAATTATTACATTTGTTTAAATAGGATTACTAATAATTTTGAGTATGTATATAACAACAAATTACAGCACAAATCCGGAACCGGGATAAGTCTGCGTGTTCAAGATGCGCAGACAGCGGGTCGAGGTGTTTAAAATTGAGCACAATTGCTTTGTTTGGTTGTCAATAGTGTTTAAAAACGTCTCAGCTTGTCTCGACAAAGTGATGTTGTAACGAAATGCTGTAAATATTTGCGCGACCGGGCTCGCTGTCTTAAGAAACTTACGACAACAGACACGTGGTGTATAGGCCTGGATTTTTGTTTGGGCACTGGGAATTTTGTGAGCGGATAGTAAACTTATAGTACTGTGTTGAAGCTATGTTACTAGTATCTACATATAATAATAATTTATGTTCTAAACATTCTTAAAATCATTAATATGTTTTGAGAATCTAAACCTGCTGGGAATGATGCTGAAACATATGAGTTTTGTTAGTACTATCACGTATCAAATACTCTTTGGCAATTAAATTAAAAAAACGGTTCAATACTTAAACGTTTTTACAGGGTTCTGTAGTTGTAAAATATTAGGTCCTAAGTTGACACCTATATATAGTATATAGTGTTTTGTACATATAGAATTATTACCTCAGAACAAGTTTTCTGGTTAAGATCACCAGGTAATTGGATGCGGAAGGCGGAGGACCGTGTGTGGTGGCGAGCCTTGGGAGAGGTCTATATCCTGCAGTGGAGAGACACGGGCTGATGATGATCATGATGATGATGAGACCACCAGATGGCGCTACGGGAGACATCTTTCTCCGAAACAACTGGGCCGAATTAAATGTATTTTTTATTTTGCGTAGGTATAATTTCGGAGTAGATACTTAGAAATGGGTTACTGGTATAAGCCAACAGAGGGAGCTGCAGTAGATATGGTTTTCTAAAACGGCGGATTTATTTTATACTGTGGATTTAAATGCGGTTTTGTGCGTTTCATAGGTATTACCTTAGATAAGGTTACAAGCCACCAGAGGATGTTGCAGGAGATATGTTTATTCAAAACGGCTTTATTATATTATTATTATAACCTGGTTATAGACATCCCACTGATCGTCACTGGCCTAGTAATTTTTAAAGAGTTATGAATGAAAATAATTGAAATTTTTAAAATACAAAAACAATACGATAAGAAAAAATATTAAAAATGTGGTACAATTGACGCCTTAAATTCTAATATTAAGTATCATTAATATTATTTTTAAAGGACCGCCTTATTAACTTTTTTCTTGCTTAATGTGTTTTCTTCATGGGCAATTTTACATTTCTAATTTCACTTTTTATGTACTTTTTGCGTTTGGACTACTAGGACTTCTAAAAAACTGTGTGTCGTTTAAGCCTAAGGTTTTAGGTTTCTAAACCAAACAATCTCGTAGACAAAACGCTGTGACGAAATAATTCCATGAGAGTTTCATTTCATCTGTTTTAAGTCTATGGTTTTAACACAGAAAACTTTACAAAGTACTCACATAAGTCCCAACACAACTAAAAATTTACTTTAAGTTTGGCATAACGAGAGCGATGAAGCAATTCACCGTCCGCTTTAATACCCGATCCAAACGGCAGATGTAAGAAAATTCCTATCAATTAACTCGGTTTGCGATAAGTGACGGCAAAGTGTCGGATTGCGTTCACGTAATGGCAGTTAATGGCACTGCACTGGACTGACGAGTGCCGGCCATACCACACTGCTGCGGTCATGATTATAATGCACCCGCTATTAGCGAACGTTGACGTGACTTTGTTGTCAAGTATTCAGTACTACGTTGCTAACGTATTCATTTTCATATTAATATTTGGGAGATCCCATACAGCGATATCTAGTCCCAAATTAAGCAAAGCAAAGCTTGTATGATGGGTACTTGAAGTATATATATGTTCCCGTCGCCACTGTCTGAAGACCAAGGTCTTCAATCAATGATTCCTGCCTACATTGACGTACGGTGCCGAAACATGAACTCTGGTAGGACTGGTCCACAACTTTAAAGTCGTTCAGAGTGCTACGGAGCGGGCTATGCTCGGTATTTCTTTGATGGATAAAATCAAAAACATCTGTCGAAGAAACAAATTTGTCGACATAGCCGAAACGATCAGCAAGCTAAAGTGGCAATGGGCCTGTCACATTTGCCGTAGAACCGATAACCGATGGGGTAAACGAATTCTCGAGTGGAGGCCACGTACCGGGATGCGAAGCGTTGGATGCCCCCCGGCCAGGTGGACAGATGGCCTGAATCACCATACCGGGGGTAGTTGGATGCGAAAGGCGGAGGACCGTGTGTGGAAAGTCTTATATCCTGCAGTGGAGCGACACGAGCTGATGATGATGATGATGAGATATACATACATAAATATTTGTATATACATTCATAATATTACGTATGCACTTGTTAGACAAAAAATTCTTTTACAAAGAAAATGCGTCACAAAATATGTTATTTACGTATACTTATCGCTTCATGCATGAACTAAAAAAGTTGACATGCACTAAGGGTGCAATGCACTCTTCACACGTGGAAATATTTAGTATAAGAAAGGCTCGAAGAAGACAAAATGAATACGCGGTCGGCGAAAAAACAAAGATCGAGATGCATTGGATTTCTTCACTGTGTGTGTTCGACTCGATTCGATTGAAAATTGTCAAACACTATATTATTTTCATTTACCTAAAATGTTTTTAGTGTGAATTCATAATAATAACAACGGACGTATTTTAATAAGAGAACCGACAGGCTCTTAATTTATTTTCCAAACATGACCTAACAAACCCAAATTTACCGTAGTTTAATAACAATTAAAAGTTGCATGGCACCGAAATATTGTCATATCAGCCCTCACAATCGCTGTAAACTTTTAGAGGAATACGATGTCCCTTGACTGGTACGGGATGGGGTAAATAAGGGGCAATATAACCGCCATAAAGCGATACCGTCATGAGGGCGATAAATCACTCCATTAACACAGCTTCCGTGCTGCCCAGATGAAGCGGTCACTTTATTATTAATAATTATTTATGATACAAAGTGTTATTTATGAATCACTAATCCGTTACTGGCGGTGGATTTTATTAAGTTTTACGTCCACACGCTAAATTTAGTAACATATATATTAATCGAAACGAGGTGTACTATGCTAAGCCCGTCTAGTGTGGGTTTAGACCATTTTAGTAACAAGGTAAAAACAAAGTAGGTTGAAATTCTATACGTCGAACATCTTCACGATAAATAGGAGGCACAAGTGAAGAAGCGGTGCTGTGGGGCAGAGGATACTTCGAGCGGACACAAAAGGTGTAGTTAATTTGAAAAAAAGGTATTAAAATGTCGCAGAAGTTTACGTGTGTGCCGTGTGTCTAATAGATTTGATATATATGTGTATGCAAAGCTATGAACAAAAAATATATTTGTTTATAGCTATGCGATGTCGACATCTCTACAAGTATGTCTTGCTCTAAATATTCGTAAGCCGGCGTTTGTACCGAAGATGACTTACTGACTTGGGGTCGCGCGCTCCAAGTACTTTGGTAAAAATCTTTATTCGTCAATTTTGTTTAGGACTGTATTATATTATTTAATGTCCTAAGTGCGAGAAAATCAGGTCTACGGAAAGTACCTTACAAGTTTTGATTTGTTTGCGAGTGTCAAAGTATGTCTTACATGCATAAATGGCCATATGTTTTTGATTACACTGATTCAGCAGCTTCATTATTTTTTTTAACCCCAAAGGACCGTAAATCTAATTATTTGATATTAATTTTATTTTGATAGATACGCGTTCCTGAGAAAATTGTGGAAAAAAAAGTGCACTAGAAAAACTCATGATGACTTAATTGGTTGCTTCTTATAGGAGTGATAAATTTTAAACACGTGAAAACAAACGAGCCTGCATGAAACGTTTGATGAATGTCGATATAGCGAGAAATGTATGTAAGTACCGTACTGTGTTGGATATATCTGGGAAAAAAGAGTAATACATGATCTCAACAGACAGCCAGACGTCGAAGTGATCCCATTAGGGTTATTTTTGGTCTTTTGAAGTACGAAATCTTAAAAATGTATGTCATCCCCAGTTGAAAATAAAAACTCTTTGAGATTGAGAGAGGATGAAAAGTTATTACCAATAAAAAGAAAATATGTGTCTAAAGCCACGCACATAAAGCACCACCTACCTAGTTTGTCTAGCTAGACACACCCACGTACAATGAAATTATCTTCCAACCTTGCGTTTTGTATCAAAGTGTAACCCCACCATATGACCCCCCTGCCCAAATTCATATTTGCAAGAAATAGTTGATCGTATAATAAGTAGCTACTTTTCAAATAATTTTAAAACGCTTATGACTACCTATAATTAAATGTTATATAAAATTTTGTGAATGTTATCACGATGATGAGAACAATATTATTACAAACCTTTGTGGTTTTTCAGTGCTGCTTTTTTTGAATGATTATAAATGAAAGTGAAATTTGATTTGATAACTAAACTAAAAAAAAAAAAAAACAGAAAAAAATATTTAAAAAACGTTAGGTAAGCTTTAATTTTGGTAAATATATTTTTTTTAAATTTTAATATCATCGTTTTTAACCGACTACTAGAAAGAAGGAGGTACTCAATCCAATTGTTTTTCCGTAATGTAGGTTACTCGATATCTTTGGTGATTGCGAATAAATTTATTTGATTTTTTTTCCATTCAATAGACTATATATTGAACTTGGTCTCATTTGAATTCGAAAAGAATGTTACACCTCTAAAGATAGAAAATTAGGGGATAAATGTCGTTTACATAACACTTGGCACACAAAAGTACTTCCAATGAGAATGAAATATAATATTATAGTGATCTAAAGCTGATCTGATTATAGAAATGGCAAACAGTCGAAGGAAATTACCTCAACGGTGCTCAGCAGCTGCCTTATATTTGGGCTAATATAATTCATTTTGACGAGGACTTCCATCTGGGTTTTGGCCGCGGCCACTACTACAGCGGAGCCGGAAGCGGGGTAATCGGCGAGAGTAATTAGAAAGATTGTATGTAATATTTGTATGGAGCCGCTTTTTTCTCCTGCTACTCCACTACCACTGTAATTTAGCTTTACGTTTTTTAGCTTAGCTTAGCTGCGGCCAAGCATCCAACTAGCAAATTATTTTGCATTTCTTTCGCAATTTTTTTTTCAAACGAGTCTCCTATTCGTTGTTATTTTCTTCCAAACGGTGCTGTGTTTTTTTGCAACCCGTTTAGAAGACCTACCCATATTTTAATAAACATAAGCTGCAGTTATTTATAAATAAACATTTAAAAATAAATATAATACACAAAAAAAATTAAAATACGGACTTGAAAACTTTGCTTATGTGTGGAAACTTTAAGTAAAAATTGAAAGAAAAAAAAAATTGTGTGGACGGCACACAGGTTACGCAGTCGGTTCCAACTCAAACACTTTAAGAAGGTATTTACCAGGTAATAACAATTACAACAATGATAATATTAACAACTATAAGTAACTGTTGTAACAAATACAGAACACGATATAAAGTGAATAACTTGGTAACGATGTCATAAATTATATACTATGCATTATTGCTCTATTCTATAAATTAAAAATGTTGTTTTTAAATGTTTAGTTTAAAAAAGAAAGAAAGAAACACATTTAGTCAGTGCCACGGATACATAATACACAGCAAACAAATACAAATGACAAAATGCAAATAGAAGTTCTCCGCAATCATGATAGGAGCTGACCCAGCACAGACTGCAGGTATGTATGACCACGCCCATAACACTGATTTTCAGTCAGCCCCTACGCGAGTCCGCCGCAAACACTACAAGCATATATGCTTGCATATTTGCTATAGCAACCCGTCCGTATAATTGTAATACGTATTACACGTATTACACTAGTAATGAGATGAGGTACACAAATTATGCACAATGTTCAAAAGATATAAAAATAAAATAAACAAACAAAAACAAGTAAAGTTACAAACATTATACAATTAGTCAAATAAATACTACACATATAATGACGTTAACCTTGTCGTTATACCTAATTAAACTAATTTTGAAGTCGGTTTTTATTATTATTATTATTTGTAGTTATTTGTTCGTTTTCATTTTGATGTATGTAGTTAATTGAACAATAATGACATAATTCACATTTTTTATTAGCAGTAACTAATAATTAGAAGCCTCGAAGTAAACTGACTATCGGGACAAAAATAATCAAAGATAAACTGCAATTCTTAAGTTTGTGCACTTATGTCGTTCGCCACAAGAAGAAGTAGAGATATGGATATCCATTTGTTACGGTCTTTACGCATATAAGGCCCGTAACAAATCCATTTTGCTCTATCAACATTCATCAATCGTTTCATGGAGGTTTGTCTCTTTCGAGTGCTTATTGACTCTTCTTTGATGCTGCCAATTTGGTCGACCTACGTTTTTCTAGAACGCCCCTCACCAACTCTTTCATTACACACTCCCGGGCTTTATGTTCCTTTTGTAGCTCTATTTTTATTCATTCTTTCCACACGGCTAATCATCTCAACGTACCTACTTCTTTCTTCTATAGTTAGATCTTTGAAACCACGCCGTTCCCATCTATGATTATTTTTTTATTAATCTTTCGATGTTAGTATATTTTAGGTTTAAATCTTGTGATCTATAGGTAGTTTAATCAATGAAATTATATTTTTTGTCTTAAAGTGAAACGTCAATATTAAATTTGCTTTAATCTAGTGGGTACATTGTTTATTCCTGATTTTATGATTTAAAAATGTATATCTCGTTCAAAATGTTGTTTAATGAACTACACATTTACAGATGATAATTTATTTAATAGTGGCATATATATGTTTGATTTGTAAACTGGTGTTTATTCGTTCTCTTAAATTTCATGATTAGATGGATTTTAATAAACTATATGCTAAATGATTTCTTATGATCTCTACGGACACATAATGCTACAATAAAGATGCCAAAATAACTAACACGTAAATATATTTTATGATAGTTTATGTCTCTGCGATGAATATATGTTAGCCAATCAGAACTGAGCATTCTTTATCCAACTGCACATATAAAAGAGGGTAACGTATTTAATTCGATAATTTGTTTACATGTACGTAGTAAACGATATACATAATAAAATTCAATGAACGTAAATGGCATTTAGATTATTCCTAATAGAAAATAGAATCAACTGCAAAATATTATTTATAGTATGAAATTTCTTGGGATGTACCTACTTGCGGGCTATGGGATCGCAAAAGAATTAAAGTATATCTTGTTTTCCTCTTTTTTTATGTTCGCTTTTTAGGCAGTTTATGTTTTTTGATTTATTTATTTTTATGCGTTTTTATGCGTCTATGCGTTAACTTAATGGTTACTAATGCAAAATAAAATTTAAAAATGAAGTTATTAATAACTAGGTTCCGATAGTATTACAAATAACATCTACCTAGTTTGTCTAATAAGAATTATACTGAGAGGGCAATATTCTATAAGTTACGTCTTTCATGTACCTATATTTTGTATAATTTCCTGCAAAATGGAGTATTTTCAATATTATTTTATCACCGTAATGTGAATATGTAGAACCGATTTCGATTTTGATAAAATATGGGTAGTATTAAATAAAAAAAATGACAGAAAATTCAGAAAGAACACTTATTACGACTCGCAATTTGATTTTTTTTCTACGCATTTAAATCAAGTGTTTTGGGTACCAAAAATAAATAGTTGTTTATCCACCGCGACACCTGTTTGTACACACGCATCGAGCGACATCCCGTTTAACATTTGAGAATCGCCCCTCTAGCGACTTCCGCTAGAGTCACGCGGCTCCTTATTGCACAAATAAACATTTTATTGACCGCATTTCAACAGCTCTGTCTAGCACGAGAGTTTTATTTTCACTACTATTTCCTCAATTTGATGTAGCGTCAAAGATTTCTTCTTCAATTTTAAAAATTATGTGACATGAGCAAAAAGAAGTAAACTAAACATGTTATGAAATGTTACGACTGAGTCGTAAAAACAGAATTACAAAGTATATTTAAAATTTTTTTTAAGGGATCCATTAACAAACTAGAAAAGGATCTTGTCTTATACTTATATCTAATCCATCTTTCCACTAAATCTGATGAAATTTCACAAGCAGTTATCTTAGAATTTAATTGTCTTTATCTATCTTTATATTTTAACGGTCATATAATTTTGCAGAGAAATAAAAATCCTAACCCCGTTATTTAATTATGGCTTTCAATATATTGAACTATTGTATCAACAAATTTTTCTTCGCGCACTGTTTTGTGTAGAGTCTCGTTGTATAGATCTTTGAAAATTCCATGAACCCGTATTGAATTTTCAAAGAAAGATTAAGTGCTTTTCTATTTAGGTGCATATTTCGTAAAAAATAACTCTTAAAGTCATTAGCAATGTGTGTCTTCCTCAAAGTTTTCAACTGTGTACCTAATTGTAAAAAATCTGAAAAAAATAATTATGCAGCGTTTAACAAAAACCAGTGAAAATTCTTTGAATATCTTAACAAGTTTTTGAGATATTTGCAATTTTCAGTTACCAAAAAACTGAATTCTGTGTCATTGATTTTTGCATTTGGTATTTTTTTTAAATTCATCACTTTTGATGTGGGAGTCAACTGTGATCACAAAATCCTTCTAACAAATCTATTAGGGTATTATAGTAATGTTTGTAAGCAATTGTTCAATTTTATAGGATCCAATAATTTAAAAAAAAATCTCTATCCCATTCAAATTTTAATATTCGTTATAACTCGTCGAAATATATTATTAATATTTTAAAATAAATACAAAACCACGATTTATTTAAAAATTGTAAGAATAACAGCTATGCGATTATCTCTAAGTATATAATTACCGAAACACTGGTATTTTCGGCACTCTATCATACGAATATTTAGATCACTTAAACACGCCACGATACTGAAAATACGTTAGAAAAGTTAGCACCGAGGGCAAGCGCCGCGCGCGCACTCTCGCGGACGACTATCAACTCAATCCCACATACTAAAAATATCACCCGCTTCTACGTTATAGCGGAAATAACACGAATGGAGAAAACGTACGTAACTACTTGTGGTATATGACATATTTCTAGGTGTGCTATTCACAATGACACTTATATGTATAGTTCACTAATGAAATAAAAAAAATGGGTCACACGCACGAGAGTAATTACCACGTAATTACACTTTTGCTTCACGCGAGACGACAATTTTCATATTAGCACTGAATGGGCAACTAAATACAATTCATCGTATTTGTTTATCTTACTGACACTAACCGAAGTCGAGTCAAGTGACTAGTTACTAGTTTTCTGAGTACAGGTTTTCTGAGCATCTACTTCCCGTAGTATAATGTCGTAGAACTTGGAAGAAGTTTCAAGTTTACTAATAATTTGTACAATTTGCTTTCGTAAAGTTGCTTAGTAACCACATTTTTTTCTTTCACTGCTGCTTGCTGAAGCGTTGTATCTCATACGAGGTATAACGTAGGCTTTTGGAGATACCGCTAAAACAATTCAATGAGAAATTGAACTTTTTGATCCCTAAAAAAAACTGAAAATTTAAAAGATCGAGGAATCTACGTCAATTTTCCGAAGTATAATGATTTCATTACATAGTTATTTTTTTGTTTTAATTTAATTACACTTATAGGTTTTAAGATATTTTATGTATGAAAATACATTAGTTTTGAAAGCAAAAAATAAAAATCAGATGTAAATACGATATTAGATCAATATACAGTTATTGTAAATACTCCGGTTTTTAACTCTAATTATAACAATATTAATTATTATTGGTATTTATAACAGTACCTACCTTATGTAATATTATCAATATACAATATACATAGCATCTGATTATCCGTTTGTATTATTATCTATACTGATATTATAAAGCTGAAGAGTTTGTTCGTTCGTTCGGTCGTTCGTTCGTTGATTCGTTCGTTCGTTTGTTTGTATGTTTGTTTGTTTGTTTGTTTGTTTGTTTGTTTGTTTGTTTGTTTGTTTGTTGGTTCGTTCGTTCGTTCGTTCGTTTGTTTGTTTGTTTGTTTGTTTGTTTCTTTGAACATGCATATCTCCGGAACTACTGGTTTGAATTGAAAAATTCTTTTTGTGTTGGATAGTCCATTTATTGAGAAAACCTATATGCTATATTTTTTGTTTGTTTGTTCTAACTCGCTAATCTCAGGAACTACAGATACGAATTAAAAAATTCCTTTTGTTTTGGATCCATTTACCAAGAAAAGCTATAGACTATTATTACATCACGCTACGACCAATAGGAACGGAGCATCAATGAAAAATGTTGCAAAAACGGGAAAAAATATTTCTTTTGAGAGCTTCCGTTGCGCGCGCTGCGTAAACGGTTGATGTTAAATAAAAATCATGTACTACAAAATTGTTCCCCTTTAAAAATTCTGACCAAAAGTATGCGATAGCATATGTGTATCTTTTAAGGTTGACTTACTATAACCTTTTTCATGGTAATCAAATTTGTTCTAACATCATGCACTATTTGCGAAGATGTTTTTTTAAACATGATATTAATCCTTATCAAATTAAATACGTTAGTTATCTTAAGCATTTCATGCATATTATAATTGCCCTTTACATCATACACTTTAGATGTATATCTTTGCATTTATCGAAATATTACAAATATAGCGCGACAAAATAAATTCGCTGCCTGCCGCTGTTCGTTATCTTCTTACTTCTAAACCACGCAATGGACTTTGATATGGTTTTCAGTGATAGGTAATAGAAAGAGCTGTAAGCGAGGAAGGTTTGTGTATTTAACTATAATACTACTTAAATAAATAAGTTAGTAATAACTTTTATTTATGTTAATTTCTATATTTACCTAAGTATGTATATAATTTGATTTTGTAGTAATTTTCCTATGGAGATTTTTTGCTAATTATTTAAGGTTGGTTTTTTTCTTATTTAAGTATTTAGGCAGGTATAAAATGAATAATATTTTTTTAAATAAATAAGTTAGTAATAAATTTTGTTTTTGTTAATTTGTATATTTTTTTCAATTATTTAATTACCATCCATAAAGTACGTCACACGTTAAGGAGGTGGGAGTGGGTCGATGAAGTGTCACATTGTGTAACAAGGGATGGGAAGGATCCTAAGTTTTGTGACGTCACATTTCAAAATCTTGTATATGTAAATCTAAGTGTTCAAATGCCAAGTTTCAACTATTAACAAAAACCTAAAAATATTTCCAACTCTATCGGGATGAAAATAAGGTTTAAATAAATTTGTTGGCGTGTTCACACTCGTCTATGAGCCCTTTGAGAAACACATAAATGCCGCTACACGCGCCGCGCCTTGCCATGATGTTATTGTTTCTAAAATATTTCCAACTCTACGTTAATGAATATAAGGTTTAAATTGTTTTGTTGACGTCCTCAAAGAATTGCTGCTAGACGTACAAAATAATTTCTTTTTTTTTGGAAGATGACAATGATACCATAGTTTAATGATACTATACGTTTGGACTAGCGACCCACCCCAGCTTCGCACGGGTGCAATGTACTAATGCGTGGAACAGGAAGAGGAACG
Source organism: Luffia ferchaultella (assembly GCA_949709985.1). Lineage (NCBI taxonomy): Eukaryota > Metazoa > Arthropoda > Insecta > Lepidoptera > Psychidae > Luffia > Luffia ferchaultella. Next base: position 476,408 of record OX453256.1, on the reverse strand, counting down.
GTGGACTACGGTCCACCCGGGCGAAGCCGGGTATAAGATAGAAAAAGAATTGACAAATTTTTCAATTGGAATAAAATTGTTTAACAAACTGCATTTTTATTTCATATTAGGGACCGCCCACGACTTTTGATTTTAAAATTAATTAATTATGATTACATCGACGAAATTGGAGATTGCCAACATAATATACACTATACCGCTGCATCTTAACATTCGCCAACATCAGACATTCATGGAACACACACATAAAGATATTTATTTATGTTACACCTCTCTTAGTTACAACCACTTTCATTCATTTGAAACACCTACCCATAGCACGGATGGAGGGTGACTGCATGGAGCCCCATCAGCGTTCCCTTACATTAATTATGAGGTGACTACTCAGAGATTGAAATGTACACGAGTTGAGTCGCCAGAGGTCGCTAAGTACGGATAAGTAATTCTCGGTAGACCCGGACGAGGTTTACTCTAATTTGCTTAATGTAACTAATTGGGAGCACCTTGTTGTGGTACCGAAGAGAGAATGCGTTCTACAGGTCTTAGTGATGAGGCGAGTTTCGCTTATAATTCATATTATGGAATTGTAATTATAGATTTTTAAATAATTTATTTTGGTAAAGAAATAAATAAAAAATATTTTATGTGATTTAATTGGAACTAATTGTCGCCCAGCGTTCGAAATTCAACGGTGTTTTCTTTTTTTAAACAACCAATAATAATGAGTGAGTAAGTTAATTCAAACTGCACTTATGATATGGACAGTATTTGTAACAGATTATACAGGTTATACAGGTTGAGTTTTTTGTATGGCAAATCCTAAACTTTCAGGAACAGCGAACAGTGTTCAAAGAAGTCGTGAACTCGATTTCTGAGAAAACAAAAACTGCGTATTCACTTTTAAAAGAAAATCTGTTAAATACCTACCTTAACCGGGAATCAAACCGCTTGATTATGCAAAAAATATAATATCCTATATTATTACACCAATCGTTATTGTTGCTAATAAGGATCAAGCTGTGAAAAAGAATGTTATGTGGAAAATTAAAGGAAATATATTTTTTTTTATATTATGTTTTTCTTCAATTTTCATACATATCAGTTTATTAATTAAATGTTCAAAATGGTAACCATTTTTTAAATGCACATTTATTTTGCGTTTTCTTGTAAGTCATTTCTATATTTTAAATATTTTACCACGCGATCGCATTGATCTCTCTAAAACATGAAGTTGGAGTACTACATAATGGGCCTGTGACTAATAAGTAAATTTAAAAAATGTTAGCTTTTAAAATTGTATCATTGAAAACACAGATCTCGTAAATATGAAGATTGACATAATTTTTGAGACAAAATTAATTTGACTAAAATTACTTACTCTACACCTTGATTTCTCAGGCTATTTTTATTGTGATTGTTTCGTATATTTCATAATCTCGTACCGAACGAGATAGCTCTATGTGTGACAATAGAGATATCTCGTTTCGGTACGAATTAATTAAGGCATCCACATTTTGTCGTAATGTACATCTTATCTCTGCAGAGCGGCATAATTACAATATTTTTCCGCTAAAAAGACACAAGACCCATCATCGATGCTCACTTTTGGCAGATTGGCAATAAAGCGGCACACTGTGACCAGTGGACATTCTATTACTTTCCTCGTTATATGGCGCGGAAAGTTCTCTCTATACATTGTTGGTTTAATTGGTTTGACATCGGCAGAGGAAGAGCGCTTCAAGGCGTGTACTAACTTGGCCAATATCTGTATGCTAGTTAAAAATATGATGTTTAGGTAAACAGTATAATAAAGCAACGCATAAATCTTTTATGTCGTCTCCCTTTAAGGACCTCGACCGACGCGATCACCTAATTTTTATAACCCTATCATCAAATGGTCTAAATTTTATGGGAGATAAAGTTCGTGGATGTGCCGACGCAGAGTCTGTGCTTGTAGTAGGGTAAATGAACGGTTTAAGTGAATCATTCGATCAAATCCATAACTTAGGGTCACATATTACCATGAAAGCATCTTATAAGGGGAAATCGGGGCACTGTGGGACATTCCACCGTTTGTTTGTTATCCAAATTTCGCAATAAACGCTCGTTGAAGCTTTAATGGATATTGGTTCCATTAATAGTACTAGTTTGATTATGTTATGAGGTTTGCATATTATGTATATTCATTAACGTAAATCCAAGAAATGACGTTATGTACCTATACCTGTAAAATTATCGTACACAGGAGAAATCAATATTTTCATAATCAATAAATGTTATTAAGCAATACTATGATATTTGGTATTCATTTGACATTAAATTTAAGTTACTTCATTTAACATTATAGTTAACTCTATCACACATTAGTTTTACAACTTACGTTTCAGTCGAACTGAAACTTTAATTTTTTTTGTTTTTCACTGTTGATTAATTATTCACGTTAAATGTAAAAATTCGACCCTACTTGTTTTTTTACAACTAAAGCCGCTTAGAGAGAGAACAAATCGATTGTAAAAACGAGTTTGTATATCTAACGTATGCAAATAGTACAGAATACTTAAATACTTGTATTTACTATTAGTTATTGTCATTAATTACTATTAAGCACTAAATTACTAAAAGTACTTTATTTTTTTTCCTTTTCTAGCACCAACTCCAGAATTAAATGATTGGATATTGTAAATATTACAATATAAATTAAAGATATTTTCTTTAAAATTATTAAGATTATTTATTCCTTTTAATTAAAATTTGTACATATAGGCAAACTTATGAAGATCGTTATTATTGTTTGCAAAAATTTACATAAATTTTTAATATTCATTGGTTTTTTTTTATTTTACCCTTATGGTGGGAAGGCGGACTAAACTCTACAGTTTCCGCCCCCCCGACGCGCGGGGTATGTGGGAGTTGCGCCCACTAAACCACCACCTGAAGCAGAATAAGAACGCGTGTCGTTAGCCCGAAAGCTCCAACGACTTGAAGTCGTACTTAGGGTGTCACCGGCGCGAAGATATCGAGAAACCCCTAGGAGTTACTCGATGCGAAATAATTTCGTTGTCGCGGGCCTCTGGTTAAGATTTACGTTATTAATATAACGTGAAAAGTGTTTTACTGTTCTCACATTTGAGATGAGGTCTTTGGGGAAGGGTGGGGGGGGGGGGGAGCGCCCCCTTCGGGTTCGACTTGAGACTCGCCCGAGAAAGACTCATTAGTTTGAATCAGCCGTTCGACTTCGAGAGTGAGGTCGTCTGGCTGATCTGTCAGTGCATTCCGTGGTCTTCTTAGGAAATAATTAGGAGGAGGTGTCTCGTAAGTGGCAGCTGAAACTATCAATGGATTGCTATGATTTATATAAGCTATTTGCTATGAGCTCTAGTGAAAAACCCGTACGTGTCAACTCCGACGCGCGATAGGAGTTTACTCGAATGATTCGATTTTAGTAATTTATATATCAGACAACTTACTAATTTCACTACGAAACGACGTTTTCTATATTTGTTGTTTAAATTATATGGTTCATAATTACAGAAATTTCAAATTCCTACTTAGTTTAGAGATAGACCCCGTAAATTATTTTATTCCGATCCCCTCCACTTTCTACCCGCTGTCGGGCCTTTCACAGCTAGTACGCTTATACCTGCCTCCTCTTTCTTCGCTCCGCCGTTACCCCCGCCAAGACGCACTTAACGCTTCAACGCTCGCTTTCTCGATTTTACTCTCCATAAAATTTCGATACCGGGCCCCTTATATCGTTTCTTAAGGAGTAAACTCCAAAAATTCTCTGATGCGTCTTTTATGTATTTTGAGATTGTGGAGAGCTCTAAGTCTCGATATAGAACTGAATTTCTGACGTACAAAGGAATTTATTTTGGACGATTTGGAGTCTATATAACAGAATTGCTGCCGCATGGGCGAAAATGGGAGATGCGTAAGTCATCATTGGCCTGATGCATACGGTGTAAAGAGTACGCTTATTACCTAGAGATATTTTACTTTTAGGGCCTAACATGCCGCTAAGGCGGGAACAATAAAATTTAGCTAAGTTGCAAACACGGTTGATGTAATCCTTGAAATGGAGATGTTTATCAAGCGTGAAGCCTAGATATTTGTAATTGTGTTGCCACGGAATGGGCACATTATTCATTCGACGATGGGAAAGCTGGTACGGAACAACACTAGTTAGTCTAGTTTTGATGTACCTAGAATGTATGGCTGCTGATTTTTCTGGATTTATCTCGATTCTCCAGAGGCGAAACCATCGTGTCTGCTCATCAATGGCTCTCTGGAGACGAGGAATTGCATAAATTGCTACAGCTATGACTGCTTCAATAGAGGGCAGGATCATCAGCGAATAGGAAGAGTTGGACGCCGTTTGTGGGTTGCGGTATGTCATTAGTATATGCCACGTATAATAATGTGATAATGTTGAGTCCTGTGGAATTCCGGCTCTAAATAATCTTTTGGGTGAAAGGGAGCGTTCGTGTTTGAACATGAAATTTCGACGGCGAAAAATACCGCGGTCGCTTTGTGTTCTTTGGGAAATACTGTAGCCACAGGAAGATGTCTTACGTGAACCGCTATACAACTTAGCATGAAAATTAAATTAAAAAAATACTGAGTGGTGTTTTTATGTACATTTATGTAAGTATAACTGACCGGTTGGCCGAATGGTTCGAGACTATGTCTGCAGAACCAAAGCCGCGGATTCGATTACCCATCGGGACAAATATTTGTGTGCATGAACATATCTATTTCTTATATGCCTGGATGTCAAATATCTATATATGTATATATTATAAGAAATGTTTATGCATTTATATCAGCTCTCTAGTACCCATAATACTTGCTTCCTTTGGAATTAGATGACGCTGTGTGGGATGTTCCAGGTATATCCCAAGTATTATGATGTATTAAGGAATGATTTTTTTTTGACGCATTGAGTTTTGGCGGTTATCATTAGAGAGATCCCTATGTAACTTTTCAATCTTGTGATTAAAAATAAAAAAAAGTCATGAAACTAGCGCTTGGCAAATGATTTCTCCGTAAATTGTTTCGAACAAGATACTTTGCCAAGTTTTTAAATATACGCAATTTTCAAATACCAACAAAAATGTTGTGTGATTAATGATTAGAAAGTGATTGTTTGTAGCGTGTTGCGAATTCCTAAATAGTTGCATGTCCGATATACCCTTTCCGATTTTTTCTAATTTATGACAGAAGTCAAAGTTACCTTGCTATAGTATCGTATCATTATCGAAATACTCCGCGTCGCAAGATCAGGACGTCGTAAAAGATTTGTATGTGAATTCCAGTTTTTTTCGGTACCGCTAGAGGCACTGTTCATCGCTTATGGTAGCCGTGCTGATTCGAAAATCGCTACCGGATTCCTGATTTTGTTATTGTAACGTATATTGTAACGTATCAAGTAAACAAACAAGCGGTACAATTTTAGGAAAGAAGTAGGACTCATAAAAAATTTAAATGTTGGCTTACATTAAAAAAACTTGCCTTTGACTGATCGCCGTTTTTGGCATTTCCCGAACATGGATTCAAATTTGTCCTTATTATGAATCTTGAAAAACATGAAACTCGTCGGTTGTCGCTTAGCACACTTGAACAACGTTCAGAGCTAACGCGCGTTTACACTTTACGCTTATAATCTTGGCCTCCCTGGGCCGATCGCTATGATCTCTTGTTTTCCAGATATCTCAGTTGTTATTTAAAGTTAGTCAAAGGTGGCTGACTGTCTTAATTTTTCTTTCCTAGATAAATTTTCGCACTTTTCATGTTGGACGTAAGACAATAAAATTTTTAAACAACAACTGTTTTGAAATTTGCAATTAAAAAGTACTGTTCTATACAGAACAAATGGGCCGTCTCATTTCCTTTTCACTTAAGTTTTTAGGTCCATAGCAATAATAATTCCAGACATAACAATTATTCATGTAATATTCAAGTAATATCTCTAGAAATGAACTCAATTTTGATATCACAGCACCGATGACGTATCACTGCGAGTGACTTTTTCCCTTTAGTACTATAATGTGACAACTTTGTTTGTTTGATGGCCATAAAAATCACTTCTGAACGCGCAATACGTACAAAGACATTCATGGTACATGTTTTGGTAACGCCCAACTTTCATTACTACCTTCCAACTATTTCTTTTCCATGTAAGACACCATAATATGATTCCATGTCAAAACTTTGAAATAAATCCAGAAAATGGTTTCGACCCTCAAATGAAGTCGAGTAGTTCCTCGTTTTGTTTCTAAATGAGAGTCCTTACGACACCCGCCACTCAATTATTAATTAATTGTAATCATTTTAACATAGACTTGGAATTTCGCAAACAGTCGCAACTCATGCATAATTAATTTATATCTCATGACTTCAGAAACCTTCATTGCCCAGAAACTTCCATCTCCCAAAGATTAAATGTGTGTAACCAAGATATGGCACAAAAGAGCATAATGGTCCCAATATTTTTAGGAATAGTAAAGTCAATGAAGGCAAAAATCAGCTACAACCTCCGATTTCGTTGGACCTCCATAGATTTGGATTAAAATTTGGGATTGAGTATGTTCTACCCTCTACTTCAAAAGTGACATATGCTCGTCTTGCGCTTTTTGCATTTTAGGGGTGAAATCCACCCCTTTTGTTAAGAATGGGAAAAAATGCAGACTTAACTATTCTGGCTTAAGTAATTGTGTTTAATTAGATTAAATAAATGTTTTTTAATATTTGTATGCACGATTTATGATTTTAAGTAATTTTTCAACCCTTTTAGCGACCACTCCTTAAATGGAAAATCATGACAAAATAATTTTTTGTATTTCTGAGTTTTAAAATCGCATATTAACATTACATAAACAGTTTATTTAATACTTATGATATAATTTCTGGTTGACAGTGAAATTTCAACCCTTAAAAACTACCCCTTTATTGCAGAATCACTGTAAAAAATGGATTCAAAAACTTTAACCTATTAAATAGTACATTAATGAAGTGAAATCTTATTTACTGAGTATTAAAATATTTATTTATTTATTGCGAAATTTTTCACCCTTAAAAACTACTCCTTGTTATACTAATATTGGAATAATTTTTTATCAGCTTTAGTTAGAATCTTTTTTAATAGTTAAGATAAATTTTATTAATATATTTGAAACTTTATTAATATTATTCAATTCACATTTTTCAAACTACGACTTCAAACTACCTTTTGTGCAAAAAGTGATGAAAACATACTTTAAAGCTGGAAATAATTTATTATTATTTTTTTGACTCGTGACATATTTTTTGACATGAAAATTTAATTCATTAATTAAGAGAAAAATGTATTAAAATAAATATTGAAATATATGCAACATTTATTCATCTTTTATTATTGCTCATCGCAGCTCTCTTCACCAACTTCCTCATTTGTTAGAGGGCTATTTTGGCAATTATTATTGAATTACAAAATAGCCCTACCCTACGACACCCACATGAAGCACCGCAACTTTTTTTGCAACAGCAAAAAATCATTTTTAATAGCTCTCCTGGAGCAGGTGGATGAAGGTTTTTGTTTGGAAACAAAGACTCTGGAATTTGACACCATACCCAGTTAACTGGACGAATATCTTTGTTTAATTATGAAACGAATTTTTAATTATTATTCAGAAAGTAAACAACTAAAAAATACCACATGTATTTTAATACACTTTTGGAAATATACTGAAATATTCAAATAGAATTAACTTTTTACAATTCTCATTAGAAAGGTATTTTTGAGTACTTTAAAAAGTGTTCAGAAAGTATATGTCATAAAATACATCGGTTTTCCGTTATTTAAGTTTGAATACTTAGATTTAAGGACTCGGCAAAAAAAATGTACATACAATTACCTATAGCTTACTTTGAATTAATATTAGAAGATTTTTCAAAGTAGAAATTTATTTACTTTTTTATTAGCTTCAATTTTGGTAAAGTCACATTTTGTGTAAAAACTTATAGTTTTTGAGTTATTTATTGTTATTGAGTTATTTTAAAAATGTATTTTTATCACGTAAAATCACAATCTTCGATCTTTCATAACTCAGAAAGTATTGATTTATTCTAAAAACTTTATATAACAAATTTTGCTTAGAATTTGTTTTTCTATCGATTTCTGTAATTATTTTTATTGAAATAATATTTACCCCCGAGAAGGGGTGGCATCCACCCCCAGGGCAAAAACGCAAGTTGACACTATGTCACTTTTGTTTCTTAAGGTATCCCCCACCTACTCACCAATTTTCATAAAAATAGATGGAGATTCAACGAAATCGGAGGTGAAAGCCTTCATTGACTGGACTAGAATGCTTTCTGCCCACGGCGGCTTTAGTTACCAGCTAGGCAACACCCGCTCGCCAAAGAAGTCAGCTGTTCCATTGTTTTCGTTCTTTTGTTTCGATTTTTGCGGTTCTTTGTCGTAATTTACGGAACGTAATCCCTTTATTTTCGTCAACTGAGAGCGTCCCATAATCTCGCCTTTATTTCAACTTGTACTGCGGCGCGAACCGAACGGGTCGAAATTCTTTAAAAATTCTTTTTAGATACAAATTGTATTACGATCCCGTATAATAAAGGAAGCTGAAATGTTTTAAACGTTATTTTATTTGCATGAGAGATATATATGCGTTTGCTATCGAGTAGTTGTCACTGTATTACGCAAAAATCTAATTAACACACAGTTGTGTTTCGAACTTGCCGTAAACATATAAATGTTTCAGCCATAAAAGTACGAATTGACTAGCCCTCTTCTGCTTTTACTGTCTAACCACTCATATTCTGGTTAGCTCGTATAAGATGGCGAGCTTCAGTCCAAGTTTCCGTGTGCAAAGTCACCGCGCGTTGGTCTTCAACCCCGCAAGATTGCGTAATGTCACTTCGATACTGTGAACTGACATTTGTGACTCCATGACTCCATTAAAACCAAACGCTGCTATCAAATTAATTTACTCTATGGTTTCACATTCATAGTGTCACATGAGTGTAAATTACACCGGGCGTTTGGTACGATGTTACTATACTACACCATTGACCACACCCAGCCCAATGAAGCCAATTGTGCTAACACACTTTTGCTCAAAGTCTTACGGTTTTTATCGCGTTTTTGTTCTTGTGAAGTTGTTTGAAATAAATTAGTTAATAATTTTTTAACATAATACGTTCATTACTGCTCAAGATTATGTAAAATAATTTTATAAATGTTGCTCCTGTATGACTATTTTATTTCAATAAATTTTAATGTAAATTTTAATTTTTAAGCAAACGATGAGAAATATTTTTTAGAGTACAATTTTTACAAAATTCATTCAACACTATAAGCAATTAGTTTGGACTAGGTAATTACAAAAGGCAAGAAATGTCAAATGCTAAAATTAATTCAATTCAGTTCAAATCAAATTTTGAAGGAAATTCATAAAATTATATTTATAAATCCAGATCGCTTGTGAATGTTTGATTCGTGATAAATATAATGTTAACTAATACGCTTTCACATCAAATAATATGAAGAGATCCCAGAATTAAACAAAAGAGTGCACAAAAGTATGTTGGTTTTGATGTGATTCCAAGCAAGTCATAGTGTCAATAAAGAAATATGGATTTTGGCAAACACCCCGTAAATTTTAGTAAACAAATTACTCGATGATTACAAATAATAGCAAAATGTATATTCTGTATAGAAAGAAGTAGTTTATATTAATGGAATTCTCTCTTGTTAGTTGAGTGTATTGTCTCTCGAGTAGGTACTACTTGTGGTGAGCGACAAAAACCGATATGTTTCGTATTGCCACACTCAACTTGCGTCGTGCCATATGTGTCGATTTGCCAAATTTGATTACAGTAACTGGAACGGTTACAAACCAGTTACAACTCGCAACCGAATACCCAGCTTCACAATATGTTTTCAATGTTTATTGATTTTACTTTAAATTGGAAGGGATCTGTGTCCCGTTACGTTCTCGGTCGATGGACCACCGGAGTCATCCTGCGCGTTCCGAGAAACATTCCCTTAGTGCTATTTTTATTTCAACATCTGACAGGCGTTGTGTTGTGTTACGGGCCATGACATACGTATAGCTTCAGATGGCCAAATTACAACCTAACCTTGGTATTGTTAATTTGTGATCGGTTCACACATTTCTACATGTTACAGTTAAAACTCGTTTTTAGTTGAAACGCATTTTCTCTAGTTAAAACTAGTTTTAACTAAAGAAAACGCGTTTTATCGAATTGATTCAATTAAAAGTGTTTCGACTGAGGGATTTTTAAACAGGGTATTTGGTGTTGTTAATTTGTAATGGTAATGGACGAAATTGAAGATGCACAGTTAGCTAAACAGAAAACTCAAAAGAAATACAGAAGATTGAAACGATTTAAGGTTATTAATATTTGTGAAACTCGAAAACTAGTGACAAAAAATAGCTCATGAAATGCTACTTGTATGTACATGAAATACTTATTTGTTATAATTGGAGCAGCTCATGTGGCCGTTGGTCATGAAGGTCAAATAAGGCTTAAAATATAAAAAAAGGACGCCTATCTCCCATACAAACATGGGCTAGGAAAAAAAATTATGGGTGCTTTGAATTTTAACCATGTGATTTGATTCGCATAGGTAAATGAAGCCTTATGATATAGACATATATTTTTTTAAATCTGGGAATTGCCTGGCATCAAGCTATGAAAGGTTCAATAAATGCAACTCCTCTATTAAATGATAAAGAGGTAATAACGAGTTAAAAGTTCGGTTTTATTCAAAATAATACACATATAATGACTTCCGGCGTCATTTTAAAAATAAAAACTCTATAAATCTTACATACAACTGTTTGGATACAAATAAGTAATATTACAACATGACGCTGGCAAAACTGTTTACAACACAAGATAGTTGCTAAAGATAAAAGAAGAAATGTTATCTATAGTGTGAATGTTTAATCACCAAGAAACTTATTTTCAGAATTTAAATTATTTTAGTAAAACTAAAAAAAAACGTTCAAAATAAGATGTTTAACTATTTTATAAATTTTCGATTATAATTATAAGTCTGCCGACAAAAATAATACTTTCATCATTAAAAGGCATCTTTTCAAGTATATCTGTGTAATATAAATATTTTTTAAAATTCTATTGTACGTAAGTTAAATATATTTAATTAATTACTTGCGATCGGAAAATTTTCATAAATGGTAACCCCAATTCGAGTAATAGACATTGCAAATGGATGCATTCATTATAAACTATTATAAATAATTTAAATAGTCATTTTCTATTTTCAACGTAGTTTTAGAAAAATATTGAAGTAGTTTAAAAAAGCTGCTTTGCTAAGAGTTTCGACATTTATGGTTTTCATCTCAAGTACTTTTTCTAGCCCAGGATGGGCATCATCCTTTCAAGAAAACATGCAAACATGTCGTGGTAGCCGAAGGGTAGGGAACCCGTTTCTTGTTTAGAAGATCGTAGTTCGAATCCCAGAAATCGCCAGGTACCAATGAGTTTTTACAAACTGACGTAGGTACATAATTATCACAGACTCCGTGCCTTGGTGAGCACGTTAAGCAGTCAGTCCCGGTTGCCGTCAGTTGATAGCAGTAGTCATAATCCACCAACCCGCACTGGAGCAGTGTGGGGGATTAAACTCCAAACACCCATCTCCCGAAGGGCGGCCTAATCCTCTCAGCTTATGGGCTCATATAATATGGATGCGAAAATAACATTTAGAAAGATTAATATTTTTTCTACGTGCGAAACTTATCCTTTGTTTGATTATTTTAATTAGGTAGGTACTTTAAATTACTTTCAAGTGCCTTAGCAATGTTTCTTCTGTAATTTTTTTTTTTAAATAACATGAAAGACATGATTGTATTACCACGAATTATTAATAAACATTTTAAAAAGCAATACGTACATTTTCTGTCAAGCAAGCAATACCGTCATTCCCCTAAACAAATTTCAAAGTTAGAACTAGTTTTAACTGATATTCATTTTTGAGCAGCAGTAAATTCTAGTTGTAACTAAAATAAAAACTAGTTTTAATGAGAGAAAAATTTTAACTAAAAACGGGTTTTAACTATAACATATATTTCAATCAATCTTAATCTCTGTCAACTCTTCTAATTAAAGAAAGTAAACGGTGCTCCATTTCCTGTTGTCCTCTCTTATGCATATCACTGTTTTCTCCGTTCTTCGCTTGTCATTTCAATACTGAAGTGAAAATCATGCAATAAATAATCTCACATCAAAAACGACCTTTATTTTAATATATAGAAATAAACACTTCTATTTTATTTTTATATATAGATCAAAAGTAACCTAGATTACCTACTCTCCGAAAAATGCAATCTTCCAATGAAAACTTGTCAAAATTGATTCAGCTGTTCCAGACATAACCTCGGATAAATAAATATGCAGATAGAGTTGATAATACGAGTAAATAACATATGTCTATACTGAAGATCCGTTCTAAACATTGGTGAAAGAGTATGCATTTGTCATTTTGTTGCAGACAAGTGTTGTCTTATTTGGATGTATTATTGTATCACTCACTGGTTGTCCTTAAATAAATAAATAAATATTTTTTTGGAATCAGATAAATAGTTTTGATGATTACCTTTAACACCCAAACTTACAAACTTTACCTCTTACTAACTTACTAACTTACTAACATTATAGTACAGATTGATATTTATTTATTTTTTTAAGTATTCAAATCATTCTATAATGTATCAATAATGTATCTATCTATATATTACGGAGAATCTTAAGGACGATTGCTAAGGGTACGTATGGGTTAATTCTATTGTTTTATTATTTCTTAGTGTTTATAAAATCATCTTAATTTTAAGAGAAGGGCTTCGATTGGTGATTTCAAAGAAAAAACTTTGGGACGACATAACACACAGCACGTCATGGTTACACGAATTTAGGACAAATCGCCCGTAGTTGTATATTTACTAAAAGACGTTATTTTTGAAATATAAACAAGTAACAGGCAGCAACCGAACAGGAGTATCAGTATTAGGTCGGGCTCCTGTTTCCCAATAAGGTCGTTACTCGTAAAGTCGTTACAAAGCTGCGGTGGCCAAGTAATTTAGGCGCGACATTCGTCTTCGGCCGAAGGGCGCCCCTCCCTCCGCGCCAAGCTCTGCATTGTTTCCACTCGTCCCTTTGTTTTTCTTTTTCGTCGCTTTTCTTTTGAAAATCGCCTGAAAGCCTCTTTATTTCCTCGCGAAAGGACGGCCATTGTTCGGTTTAACATACTGTTTTCTGCCTGCCGCACCCAAAGGCCCCAGCGCCGTGTTCGCTTTTATTAAATCTGTTATTTTTATTAGTGTCACTGCATTGACGTTTTACTTTGTTTTCGTTATTTAAGTGTCGAATATAAAAACATAAATGAAATTCATAAATTACTTTACACAATTTTCATAGTTTTTATAAAATGTAATTCCTCAAAAGTTTTGTGAAGTTTTAAAAGACACTCCTTGTCCTTGCCGGAAGTTATACCATTAGTATGATGCCTCTCCCTGGAATAACGTCACGGCTTGTCATATTAAGTGGACTCTTTCCCAGAATTATTTCGACAGTTTCATGACAAAAAAAAACTAGAAGAATTTCCTGGGACCGACGACAACATAGAATCCGCCATGTTATTTATATATATTGACTATCTTAGATTAATAATACACTACACAATAAATTAAATACATCCAAGTAATTGACCATTTCCAAATTTTTGAACTAAAGTCCGTTATTATTTTTTCGATTGAATAGGCAATTTTAAGCAACTGATTTGCAAATTATTGTTTTTAAATCGATAGTCAACGTTGATTCTTGTAGCATGACGTCACCGGGTGGAATCATGAGTTTAGCCATTGCCGTTGCATATTTATAAAAACAATGTCAGTCTCAGAACTATCAATAATAATAGTGTCATTATTTTTATAAATATGCAATGTCAATAACTAAATCATAATTCCACCCGGTGACGGCAAGCTATAAGAATTTTACATATAAATATCTACGCAACTACCGAATAAAAAAAATTATTTCAAATTAGTTTCCTTAAATTGCCTATTCTTTCACAATCACTACATATTGTAAAATAAAGTCCCCCACCGCGTTTGCCTGTCTGTCTGTCTGAACGCGATAAACTCAAAACCTGCCTGACAGATTGGCATATCGACCAATGGATGGAGTGATTCAAGAGGAAGGTTTAGGTGTATAATTTATTAATGTTTTGTGCAAATTAGTGGAAATATGACGATTATTGTTGAAGAAGTCGAAAAAAGTCAAGCAGGCTGCGAGCTTTCATCGGAAACGCTGCTCAGTCACTTTGAGATATAAGAAAATAATTTACGGAGGAATTGTTTCTCTTTTAAAAGCCTAAATAAAAGTCCGCGATGGCATATGTCTATATTTTATGCATAGCTTACTATACCTAGTTTTATGTTTGATAAAATGGTGGCATATGATGAAGTGATTTGAAAGCAATTTATACGGATACAGTATTAATCCTTATCAAATGAAATACGTTATTTACCTTCAGCGTTTCATGCAAATTAGGATTGCCCTATACACCATACAATTTAAGTTAATATCTTCGGAGCTATTGCGAAACATGTACAGCGCGACAGCGGCCGGGGCCCCACACCACCCGATGAAACACGCGTGATGTAAAATGACAGAAGTTATCGATGTTGTATACAAAGAAATATTGTTTATTTTTATGTATTTATTCTTTACTTTTCCAAATATTTACAGACTTGGAAATAAAATACATTAAAATATTCCAAGTAGGATGAACTTATGTGACATTTAAATCTAATTAAATCCATTCCACATGTTCGACACAACAAGCTGATAGGACATTATGATAGTAAAAACACTATGACTTATTATGTTCTTGTACCCGTGCGAAGCCGGAGCGGATCGCTAGTAAAATATAACGAACTTTAACGATCTGTCAAAAAAATTTCGAGTACGCACGTCCCAGGTACGGTGGGCATAAAAATTCAAAGTGTTGGTATGCGTTGGCATGCGATGTAAACTGTTCACGAACGTGGAACTTGAGCCCTCAGAAAGATAGACGTTTAGGATGCAAACAATTTCCTTTGTACGATTTTTTTTAAGAATTATTTTTAATTTGATTAATATTATTTGACGAATTTTAAAAGTATAAATAAAATTCACAATATTCATAAATCGGGTGTGTCCAAGCGGTCCGCTGCGCTCCCGGCTCCTGGAAATGACATAAACCGAGTTCATCAATGTTTATTTAGATGGAAACACGCTCGGTACGAAGAAAAAGTTGCGGTGATTTAGAACGATCGAGTGACAACCGCAGTTACGACATTCGATTCCGGCCCTGGACGCGTGTTTATCTGTTGCGTACTATCGCCACCTAATTATTACGTAAGCATGGAAAAAGCACTAAATCTGTTCACGTTTGCAACTTCACGTCGACTGCCACACCTTTGCTTTTACTATGTAATCCTACTAACACACATGTACAAAATTTCTGGATTTAATCATTTGACTGTTTCAATAATATGTATAAAGTTATATTATTGCTATATGCGCTAATATACAGCTCTTGTACCAAAAGGGATTTAAACACCAAACAATTTAATCTTTTCCAGCTCACTTAAGACATTCTATATCTATTTAAACTATATAGTACAGCTATTCTACCCCTTTGGTACACTGTTGAAGCTTTTGCGCTATGGGGATAGTTATGTATAAGAGAGTGTTCTTTTCCCTTAACAAATGCTTACGTTTGTTAGGGTTAAGAGTGCGCAAATCCGAAGTGGTCAAGATATTGTCTGTTCCGACCATTTTTGCTTTCAAGAGCAGCAGTGCTCTTCTGCCTGGGTAGAACGAATCGATTCTGAGTTCCTTAAGAAAAAAACTGCGGGAAAACCTTAATGACCACTGTGACGAAGGAGCAGCAGACTCGATTGCAGCAACTAGGCTCGCGACAGTTTATGTCTAGTTCTCCGGGACAAACAGACAAAATTGGATGCTTGGAACCTTACATTGTTTTTCATGACTTCATACATACATGTAAGTTGAAAATCCTTTAAATAATGTAAAATTGAATAATGTTTCTCTGGCTTTTCCCTATTACGTAATGCTTTTTCCCTTGTACAGGTTTTTAAAACAACGTCGTCAAATGATCGTCAAAAGTTCTCCCGTTTTTTACAGGTTTGTAAACAGTACTGTACTGATCGACAGTTACTCGAAGCGGCAATAAAACATTTTGTTTACATTCTACCGTGCTAATTGTAAAGTTTATCGGTGTAGAACGTAACTGTTACGTTAATTATTCTTGTGAATACGATTTTGTAATTTACGTATGTTATTTAATAACCATTTAAGTATTATTGTTTGAGTTAAAACTAGTTTAAAAAATGATGCGCATTTTTAGGCCTAAATATTGCAGCAATGACTTACCTGCACAAAATCAGTTTCTATTAAATAAAAATTTATTTCACAATTCCATAGCTGCATGACTACACAATCAATAAACAAAGAGAAAAGTATTTTCATTGATTGTATAACATTATACGTTCGGAAAAGCACAAAATTTTGACTTTCAATAAATGCGTGTTAGTAAGACATTTACATTGAATATAACACTTGAATTTTAATAAAATAATGTTACCAAATATTGAATAAAAAACAATAAAATATTTTTGTTCATGCTTCTATTATTTATTTACTTAGACAAGAATTTCCTTCCAGACCATTGTATTGAATTCTCAAAATGATTCTGAATATGTTGAATTTGCTTAATTACTGTGGTAACACTAGCTTTTGGTCGCGGCTTGGCAGGAATATAGGCAGGCTTTTTCAGTATTGCTCAGTTGCTACTAGAAAAAAGAACAGGCCGGTGATACATTGCCAAGTCATCGCCCAATAGCATATTCGAAAATAAATTCTTAATACCTTAAAGACCTTAATCTAATCTAGGCTCTCTATTGAGAAACTATCAGGGACTTCGATGTAATTAAAGTTAAATATTTAAAGTCGAAATAGTTCTCAATATCTAAACTAAAAGGTTTTCTTTCATACTATAACCCATAAAGAAATTGGTAAAGAAAAAAGGGTTCAGTACCTTCTCCTCCTCTGTTAGTCGACCGATTTTCTTTTTTCTCGGTGCGTTCTATATTAATTGTATGTTATAATTTTTTTTTTTGTAAAATAAAATTTGTAATTTTTAAATATTTTTCCCTCTTTTAATGTAGAGTAGAAAACTTTATTCAGAAATCTCTATTCGTCATATTTTCATATGTTAAAAAAATTTATTATTAACATAAGAAACTCAATAATGTCTAAAATAATTAATAAACAATAATCAGCAAAATTTTCGTTTAAATTGCTTTCCAATATTACACAAAAATAATAATAATAATAAAAAAAAACTAATCCAATAATCCACCCCTCGTCGCCCCCGACGCAAATGTGCCCATGACACTCATCGCATTGCCGCGCTGAATTGCAATGGCAATTCTTTGCACCAGGAAGGAACTGGAAAGGGGGTCGAGTCCCCTTTCTTTTAGACGACGGCCGATGCTCGCGACGAAACGTTTGGCTTCAATCCCCCAGCAGCCAGCATCTTCCACCGCAAGAGGGACGAACAAGTATTTACTCTCCAGAGTAGAGTATTTGATTCGTTTTCTGGCGGCTGCAGACTCCGCAGCGGCTCCGGCCGTTTCCACGGTACGACCAAGGTGAGAGGCGGCAAATGTGCTGACACCCGTGGCGTCCCAAAGTAGACACCTACCCTTCTCCCATGGCACCAAAGTCATACCATCGGGTCTTTTGCCATCGGAACGGCTAAGACCAGCAGGCTCCAACACGCACGGAACATTGGCCGTAATTAAAGCCCTGCGGACTATGTCGTTAAGAGCGTGGTGTCGCGGTAATCTCCCCGAGCAGCGACGACAACTCAACGCGTGGTGTCCGTTGGCCTCCACCATGGAACCGCAGATGCATAGGTGTCGTTCATAAACATCGCAGCCCAGGCGGAGCCCCACTGCCACACGCAAAGACTCGCCGTCCAGTAGGGTACCAATGTGCGGGGAGGGAAGAGCGTTCAGCCAGGCCCCGGACTCAGCCCGTGACACCGCTCGCAGCCTCGCTTAGTTCACCCCTGCCACCTGGTCCAAGAGACTGTTAAAAATATTTAAAATTAAATGTCTAAAATTAAAACAAATCTGAATTTCGACATTGCATAGTCTTTTAGTCGAATCGTATAGAAAATAATCCATAGTTACTTTTCATTTTATAAATGCGAAAGTATGTTAATTTTTCTTTTAGATAGTTCAAAGAATAGATAATAACATATGTTATTGTTTAGGTATGCTGTTCAAAGGTTCCCGAATGTGTTTGAATAAAAATAGAATATTAAAAAGAAAAAAAATATTTTCAATTAAAAATATTTCAGTTTGAAAATATTAATAAATTTTAACGTTTCACATTTGTCAGGCGTCCCAAAACAGCTTATACATTTTTTATGTATGTCCACGACGACTTAAAAACGGTTACTTTATCCATGTTTGACAATTTATTGATATCGAAATTACTTATTCTCCGTACGCCGCCGTTCAGCTTTTCTGGCCGTTTCATCCTTTGTCAAGTTTTGTTAGTTTGTTTCAACTCTTTGGTGCATAGAGAAGCTGGCGCGTGAAATTGAGGCATAGACGGCACGGGCGCGAGAAAATGCTCTCAAAATTGGACACTGCACAAATTGACTTTGATTTATTGACTTCGCACGATATACCAATGCCGAAGTAATTTAGGTACTGTTGTAGTTTAACGCATGTGTGTATCGAGTATAAATATACGTGTAAACACACGTGTTAATTTGAATTACAAACTATTTTTATAAATGGTTAGATATTTAAGTCCACTTTGTACGGGTTAAAAGCGCTTCTCTTCGTTTGAAGCGGTTACATTCCGAGTGCCGATATAAATACGACGGACGCACAGACAGACAAACACAAATCAGTCTTAGCGGGGACAAAGGGACGGTATCGGTATTTTACAACGCACGTGAGTTAAGGTGTTTACTTTGTATTCAAGACGTCTGGATCGCGTATAATGTACGATCGATGAGTTCCAACTTAAAACGCTTTCAACTATTTTTTTATTCTTAAATATTTTGGAGTTTGATGCTAAGATTAACACTATATAAAACAGATTAAAAATCGGAATATGTAAAAAATTTACAGTTTAAACAGGTGTACGAAGGCTAACCAAAAATTCTTGTCCGATATTCAATATTTCAATTTATAATTAGATGCCATTGTTTTTCGTTCATTCGTTTCATCGGTAGCTAATTCTTTTGAATGGAACTTTCCAGGCCTTCTGTATTTTAGAGTATTTCTTTCAGTAAGCCAATCAATGTACTGAGATTGACATGGATCAAGAATTTAAATAAGCACGTATTAGCCCCATCATCAGAGAAATCAGGGAAAGAAAAGTAAATTAAATTCATTAGAGAAAATGAATTTAATTTTTTTAGAAAGAAATGCGAGAGTAGCACTTACGGACTACTCGCACTTTCGATAAAAAAGTTAAAAACTACTTCCAAGGTTCGATCGATCAATCAATTAATTAAATTATTTTCATTCGAGTACACTTGCGCAACTATTTTTGAATCGTTAAGGTTTAATTAATTAAGTTAATTTAATATTTTAGTTTTTTAGTTAAGATCTATTCAGAATGTTGTTTTTACTGAAAAGCACAGACAATAAACTCAGCTGTATAAGGATCAACAATAAGTTTAAACACATAACAAAACTTTCATACTTCGATAAATATATTGTGTAATAGACTTTTCAATAAATGTTTAAACGACAAATTTCAAAGATAGGACTGTTCACAAATATATTAGCGGGCTTCTACTCTTACCTCTAATCTTCTCACAATGCTAAATTTCTCTCGTGCAGATTAATACAGGTTCTGGACGTTACGTCTCCTGAACCACTTACCGGTTCAGATATATTACACAGTGTTTGTGCAAACTTTCTCTTACTATTCAGTCCCTATATCTCTTGAACCGATGATTCATATGTCTAAGTTATTGGAGGTCCTATTCGGTTAGAATTTTTTAGCTTTTATGTATCCAAACACTTTTAAAAAAATACCTAGTTATTTTATCATAACATCAACACAGCAGAAGATATTTGTATGTATGGTACTTACAGACGCAAGTGGACCGTTTTATTTAGGTCATCTAGTATTAATAGGAAAATATTTTAATACCATTTTTATTACATATATAAAATCAAATTTTTTGTGTCTAT
Source organism: Luffia ferchaultella (assembly GCA_949709985.1). Classification (NCBI taxonomy): domain Eukaryota; kingdom Metazoa; phylum Arthropoda; class Insecta; order Lepidoptera; family Psychidae; genus Luffia; species Luffia ferchaultella. The sequence continues at coordinate 456,060 of OX453256.1, read as the reverse complement.
ATAGTTAAATGAACACTAAAAATTCCTAAAATTCTCTCAACATATTTATTGAAATAATAGTTGGAATGTTAATGAACGTTCAAGAAACATCTTACATTTTGATTTATGTCGTCGATTAGTGATATTCTGCAAATACATAAAATGTACGACAACGTCATGAAAATTTATGTTTCACTTACTTTATGAAAGCTCAAATATTCAATTAGGGACAACTCCGTATCGGCTGGCGGTACCTCGGGGTTGGAGATGGGGGGAAGGGGGCAACGGTTGCCAAAGCGACGACGTTAGAGCCTTCTTTTAGTTCAGATTATTATGGCCTATGTAGATTTCACAACTAAATAATACTCTTAATTAACGTATCCCAGTGGCGTACCCAGATTCAAGCTTAGGGGGGGGGGGTTCTTTTTTTCTTTGAACTTGAAAGCCCATATTAGTAGAATTATATAAGCAAGGAACATTCTACGATCTTAATAAGGAAGCTCGGGAATTTTCGTTAATTTATAAAGACATCTCAAATAATTAATTCATAAAAATACAGCTAGCCCCAAGGGAGCATAGATGTAGAAGTATACTAATTTCAACTTGATACCTCCTCCACTCGTTACGTAGAAAAAGGGTCTAGATAAACCGACAGACATGCAGACGGACAACGAAGTAATCCTATAGGAGTTCCTTTTTAAGGTCCCGTACATCAAAAATGAAAAAAGGAACCCGTATAGGGTCATTCTGGTATCCGTCTGTCTGTCTATCTGTCACAGCCTACTTTCTCCGAATCTACTAGATTAAAAGTTAAAAATTCGATACACGTACAGAGTTTGGTGACCCAATAAGAAAAATATAGCCTAAATGAAAGATTTCCATTTTGGGGAGCAGAGCAGAATTAAAAACTTTTTTAAAGGCTCCTAGTGACATGTCGCACGAAAGCGCTTATTATAAAAAATATAAGCATATTTTATTTATAATTTTAATATTCATGTTTTCAAAGATATTAACGAAAATTGATTATCTCCCCTTATCACCGAAGAAAAAAATTATGAGTTTGGGGATAAATTGCATAATTTAAAAAAAATCCCAAGTGCGTCGTGGTTCATATCAAATGAAAGTGCTCGTGATTAGACATCTATAGATTTTTTTAACTTCCCGCTATCCAAGGGAAGTTATTGGTTGGGGTCCGATTTTCGAAAATCGAGTTTTCAGCAGATCTCCACGTTTTGAGGTTCTGGGAAGCCATTCTGACTATTTCCGGCTAGATATCCATATATGAGCGTGTGTGTATGTAACTTTTTTTTGTCATACGATATCTTGAGAACGGATCAACCGATTAAGACTCACTATACGGCGTTCGAAAGGATTTATTGATGTTTAGATCTGATTAGATTTTGAAGTAAATCGGTTGAGCCGTTTCAAAAATATTAAAAAAAAAAAATAATGAATTTAAGGATTGTTTTAGATAACTTTTAATAATAGATAAATAACTTTAGATAATAGATAAAAAATAGATTTTCCAACCGATCTATTTGAAATTTTCAATACGTTTTTTGTGCAAAAAAAACTGCGTAGAATACCGTCAAGAAAATTAAAATCGAACTATGTGAACTAAGAATGAACTAAGTGTTTTTTAAAATAAATTTGGGATTTTACGACCAATCGGTTTTTGACTTTATACAAAAATTTTTGCTTACAAAATTGCATAGAATGCTGTGAATTGCATTGAAACCAAAGGAAGCGCTCAAAAGATATCGTAAATTAAAAATTTCCAAAATAACGTTTTCTTTGAATATGTCCCTGATTTTTGAGCTGGAAGAATTCTTAATTTATAAAAATTCTATTTTTGAGCTTGGAAAGCTCAGAAAATAAATAGTGTCAGCTCGAAGAGCTCAAAAAACTATGAACATCAATATTTTGAGCTTGAGCAATAGCTTTCAAGTTCAATAGCTTTCTAATAGGGATATTTTTGAGCGCTTTGATCTCGAAAACAGCGGGAAGTTTCAGGGATGGCCTGCAGGTCATCCGATTTTTTTTAAATTTGTATTATAATTTTAAAGTACAAAGTTTAAGAGGTATTAAAGAAAATATATGATAATCTCTTAATGCCCCTTGTTCTCAGAAATTACTAAACCTAAAATTAAATCAAAAAATCCGAAATATGTTGCCTCGCTCATAGTTTACAGGAAAATATAAATGAAAGACTTTCATTCCCTCGGGAAACGAAAATATTCATGAAGAGAAAATGTGTAGATATAAAATGTATTGCTTAATTTATATTAGGTACACTATTTTACGCAGTACCTATTTAATAGATATGTATAATTTTCCAATTGCAACGTAGATTTTCTTGGCGAATGATTTTAATTCAATTTATGTCTTTGTGTTTGGGGAGGGGACCTGAATACGCCACTGACGTATTGTGACGCTGTTACGACCTCAGGTTTTGTATGTGACGTTCAATAAAAGACACGGCAAGTTTTATAACTTTATTTCGCTAAACAATAGTTTACAACGAGAAAAAAAAACGAATATCCACTTCTATAAAATCCATACCTCACTCTGAAACTTTTTTTGTCGAAACCCTAATCTTCGTTGTTGTCACGTACATGTCATTTGAAATCTGACTACTGTCTGTTTTTATTTTCGAAGATTCGGACATGATCTAGCGCTTTTATGGAACTCTCTTCAAATTATTAGTCCTTTTTTGCTTATTACCGCCCGTTCTGGAACAGTAAGGTTTTGAGGACATTCACGTTACAGTAATATTACAAATTGATTTACTTCTTACTCCATAATAATTCGTCCAAACCTTCTAGAAGGTGTTTAAGCAAGAATAAAGAAAGTTTTCTACTCTTTTTGTTTTCGTGTGTGTAAAGTATCAAAAAATCCATTTCACAAGCAAGTAGTGATAAGTTTGTGAGAACATGTCAATCTAGATAGAAAGTCATCAGATGACTTTATATAAATCTTTGTAGCGCAACGTGAAAATGGAATGCCTGATTCCCAAAGGGGCAAACAGATACAAAATCTTGACGCCTAATACGGTCCTTACAAATCACTCCAGTGATATTTGTCAGTAGTTTGACCAACATACGTTTTGACAGAACGCCCACTGCCAAGTTTTCCATCACCCGCGTCCGCTCTATTTGTTTTTTTTAGGCATTCCACCTATAACTATCATTTGACAAAATTTACAATAACGCAAAATTTCACACCGCATCAGAAGCCGTTTTAACGCTGCAAAAGTTAATTTAGAAATTCTCCGTCTCCCTCTGCACTCTTCAGACTTCGGACTCTTCTAACTACTATTTTTGACCTAATTCATACCAACTTTTCTCCATATATAAAAAAGGTGTTTTCCCGAGAAACGGTAGGCATCGCCTTTACAAACTTTTTTGAGAGCTGCTTCCCAGAATTATATCATAAAGGCGTTCATTATTTCTTTATTATGCAGGGAAAATGAAATTTATTTTTTTTATACAATCCCAGAAATGTGTAGAGAATAAGGTTGATTATTTTTAGTAAATTTTTTTCTTAGAACTTTTAGTCTCATTTTTTCCTACATCGAACAGCATTTAATACTTGAATTCTAATATAACGAAATTGTAACTGCCGATTCAAATCCGGAAGTTCCCGAAAAAGGCATTACATGTAAAATGGGATATCCATTTCATCAATCAAGCGCAATTATACTGTAGCGTATATGCAAATTACCGACAGTAAATTGATTAATAAATCGTTGGGTTGATATGATATCCGTTCTTCGCATGAATGTTCCGCTCGCGCTTGTGGCCACATAATAAGTATTTTCGCGTTAAGTACCTACAGTTGAAATAATTTGTTTTTCACAATAGCCAACTGGGTTCTTCTCTGAAAGTTTTTGATAGAATCTCATATTTTTTGTGGAAAATTCTTCTTTTCTTCTTATGTGGCTATATCGTGAATATAATCAGCGGCGAGCTCTCCGACTATACCGTAAATATAAACAGCTACGTGCTCGTTATCTATATTTAATATATAATAAAGATCTTTTTAATGTTCATATGTTTATTAGTACATAAGCAAAACCCATGACCTGTTTTTAAAATGTTTGCCTGCGTCTGTCTGTTTGCTTGTTTGGCTAAATCAATTGACTGAACTTTCACAGGCAGGTAGAGGACTTCATAAAGAAGTATTAATATAGATTATTCTCTATTCTGATTATTCCGGAAATACTCATGGTTTCGGCGTAAACTTAAAAAACTGTAGGTATTGTGAAAAACCACGCGAATGAAGTCACAACGTTCTTCCCGACTATATCGTTAATATAATTAACAACGAGCTCCCTGACTATTTAGTAATCAATGGTTTATGACAAATAAAGCAGGAAATGTATGTAAGAAGACAGAGCATAACATGTAACGAAAAGAATTTTCGTGGGCCCAATGAAGTTTCATCCCAAAAATTCATAATATCTTTTCAACATAAGTAAAAGTTAAACCTTACAATTTATAGAACGTAGTGAGGAATATGTGAAAGAATACCAACACTTTGATGGAAGATATTTTGTCAAGTATATTTATTAAATATTAATATTTTAGGAATTTAGTTAATACTTTAGATATGATTTCTTATGCAAAGATTTTCAGGCTTTTGCTTGCATTTATAAGAGAGAAGAAGAAAGTTTAAAAGTACCTCCATTTGCTTCTGGAAAAGCTTCCTTGTGGCTGATGCTTATTCTACTAGGCAGGATCACTTTCACAAATAGCGAAAACAGTGGTCAAAGTGTCAGAAATTCAAGGTATTCAATTTATATGATCTATGAATTTATAATTGGAAGAGTGTATTTTTGATACACGTATGCCATGTGTTATCATCGGTGCTTTCAAATGGTACTAAATTATTCAAAAACAGAAGTCCATAATATTGTTCCCACTGCGTTCTGAGAACGTCAGAGCGATAACTTTGTGTTTGAAACATAACACTTTAGGCCAGGTCAATATATTATACGTTTGATGTACTGCTCATTCACAGTAAGTAATTGTCGCAGTACCGAGAACAAAATTTCAAGACGTTTTCTTTCTACGGAGCTGAGGTGTCAGACGTTATAACAGAATGTGAAGCAACTGACAAATGACAACTCGTAGACCCAATTTAAACCTGTTGCATCTACTTTTCAGTTTTGATTCTCGACTCCCTTGACCTATAACCCACAGCGGTGGTGATAGAACTCAGCGGGTTGCAGCCAAGTGACGATAGCTTCATTAAAATTTGCCCTTTGATCTAGCCTCCACGTATGCGCCTAACAACCCGCCACGTAATTTCTCCCAACTGTTATGTTAATTACTCTAGGTATTTCCGTACTAGTTTTATATTATAATTTTCATATGTAACGAAATGGTTAGCTGGGAATGTGTTACGTGCTAAAGCACTTTAGGGAATGTTTGTGAAAGTTTACATTGTTAATTAAACAGAAAATTAAATTCTCACGGCCACATTAGCTTGATCGGAGTGCTGAAAGTCCTGACCAAAAAGAAAGAACAGTATTGACACACACTATAGAGTATTTGTTTAAAAGTAAAAAAACTTAAGAACTTGAGGCAATCGCATATGGCGTAATGGACATTGATCTTATGCTACTAACACTGTGTTGCGGTAGGTACTATATCAATTTACATAGTTACCAACTAATTTGTTCTGAGAGGTAATTGATGTCAATTGAATAGGATAGAGAGGATATGACAGGATATGATGTAAATAGATATAATAATGCACGTCCTATATATTTGCCGCATTATAAAATAGCTATCACACAAGCCAATAAATGCACTCGTGCACTATAAAGAGTTATCTCGTAAACGTATTAGCGCTTGCATATTATTATAATAAGAAGAAGCGGAAGCGGATGTCGATGCTCTCGGGCACACTCGTATGCGATTCCATTTGGGCTCAAGAGCGCACCGGATCGTCGACGCGGCATGGCATAGGTAAGTGCAAAATATCGTAAGAGGGTGAATGAAATTGAGTATTATGGAATGCCATCGACATCCCCTAGAGATGTAAGTAGATAATTATCACGCAGAGGCGGCACTTCATCACGGTCGAACTTCGATAGTGTTTTGGTTTCGGTCAAACCATTACGGCGTTCATGATCGTCGCTTTTGCTCGGTTGCTCACCCCATCATGTCTAATATACTAACGATAAACGCACCAAGCAAAAGCGCCAACCATGAATGCTTTGAACGGTTTAAGCACAAACAAAATGCGATAGTTTGACTATGTGGCGAGATTTGGCGTAAGTGTCGCCTCTACTTATACTTTAGTGTGTGTACCTAAGATACAAAGGATACAAACAACGTACGTATGATCCCGACAGGGCTGTGGCCCGGTAAAATATTTGGGCGTTGGATTATATTGGGGGTGAAACGTTTCTAAAGCGCGATATAATCGTAACGTTTTGTGAGAATAGAGCTCGATAGGCCGACAAAGGCCGCGAGCGGGCCCAGGTTTTGTTTACTAATGGAGGGCTCGCGCCCAAATAAAGCTATTTCATATAAATACGCGGCCGGCCGCTCTGTTTATAGACAGCCCTCATTGACCCACAATGCTCCGGGGATGCAATTAAATGGCCCACTGGCCACCCCGTCGGACCCTGTCGTATTTACTGATTAAACGTGACAATACTTCACTTTATGAACCGGCCCGTGCCGCCGCCTTGGTGATATCATGGACGCTGTGCCAACAGTCGCCACACGCATTTTATTTTTCGTCTTCAATTCATTTGTGAATTTATGAAAATGCAATTCATTCACTTCCGACAATCCGTGGGTTGTTATATTTTCTCTACAATCACCAAAAATATGTTGAAGTTCAAAAATACCACTCGTATCGTCATATATTATATCGATCACCAACTAAGACGACAAAAGTTATAGACAGTTTTTATTTGTCCAAATAAAATATCAAATTTATCAATCAAGTCTCAAACCGAAATAAACTGTAATTTATTTTCCGTTTAAAAGTGATACGCGATAGCAATAATTCTTTCGGTGAAATGCGCTAACCTGAATCCTTAGCAGACTCTGTCTACTGAGATTACTGAGCGAACCAAAAGCGACGCCCATCACACATTGCCTCCGTGTATCAATCAAAGATGAACAGTACACAATCAAGTTAGGCCAAAAATCAGCCTCGTATTGAATATTGGCTCAGATCAGTAAATATTGGTATCGATTCGGAAAAAACTCCGACTCAGATGGAAGCTATGTTCAAACCTGACTAACCCCCAAATGCACCTATCCAACAGTGGTAATAGAATAAATAGCCTCCCACATTTTTGACTTGGCTCCAAGTAGGGTTTCAGTAAGCATGTGAGCCCGCCTTGTACATCAATTACATCGCATTGTCCTTACAAGATACTCCTACTGGGCGCTGTTGGCGATCATCTTATATGCACGTAAGTTATTTTCAGTGATTTCAAAGCGGAGGCCCGCATATGGTGGCAGCGTGCGCGTCGCTCGCACATAAATCAGAAACTTTCTCGGAACGGCCGCGACGCCGACAATTAAACCATTAGGACACTCCAAAATAAAATAGTGTCGGCAACGCAACGCCCGCTCACGTTATGTTAGCCGTATCAACTTAACCCCATTCTCACTATCGCATTAAAGCTCCTTACTTGAAAATGTAACACTGTTGCTCTATTGTCACTGTTACATGTTAGATTCGAACCATGACGTATTATTGATACCTAGTATTTAGGTCTACGGTCGCTTGGAGCTCTGCTGTAAAAAAAATTAAACATTCAAGTCAACCATAAAAATAGGGCCATTTATGTCCCATATTTTTGCACTCGCAGGTAAATTCATACCTACTTATAGGGTACTTCCCGTTGTCATAGAATCACGAAATTAGGCTAGAAACAAGGTCTTACAGCACAATCAATCAAAGTATTTTCTTTATTTTAATTTCTATTTACATCACAATTATTTTTTATTTTGGCATACACGTTTACGTAGCATTCTGAGGGCGTATATAGATAAAAATGTCAAAATGTATGTCTGTATGCAAGGAACATTCAGGTTACGAGGCCGATTCCAACTTTCGGTCGAGAACCTTTGTGTTCAACGGTTATCTACCGAATGGAGTATTACTGATAAAAATATGCTATGAAATGAAAGATAGCATGCGATCGATCAATTGAAACCACATGTTGCCTCAAACAATGTGACATCGATGATGATGATTTCATAGCATAATTAGTTCGCTGTTACAATATTGTGATGGCCGGCGCGGTACACATGACAATCATTCTATCAATGACGCCATATCATACAAACGAATAAAGCACAAATGGCGTTATACCGATCTAATATCAGGTAGGTAGAGATTGCATCGCAACTTTTGAAGAAAGAAACAAATAATAACTACTTTACGCACACTTTACTTTACTAATTTATTTTTGGAATTTTCCTTATAGCCTAGGCTTACAGGTAATAATAATATCGTATACTTCATAATCACACACAATATTTGTGATCTATCCGGCGACATGTCGCCGATTAGATTCCCGATTATGTGCATTTATATCTACATTTTACAATTACATCTATTTATTTCATGGTTGCGTATGAAATATTAATGTAATATATATAAATAATTAATAATAAAAATCATATCTGGAACAGCTCACACATAGTGATTTAGTTCCGTAGTTAAATATTTTTATAATTAAATGGGTGTTACCAGACGACAGATATACATAACTGTAAAGATATCCATGTATATCAGTCATCTGACAATAACCATAATACAGGCTCAGCATAATTTAAAACTAAATGGCAATGTGGTAATCGTCTAAGATATAATTTTTATTATTACTTATTTCCTTATTTTAAATTCCATTATAATTTGCATAGATCTAAAGTATAAACTTAATATTTTCAAAAAGTGATTGTGTTTTATACTAAGATTTTTAAGTTCTTTTCGGTTTTAACTTTCGTCTCAAACCATTCACATACAATAACAAGTAAATATAGAAATTGGTGTCATGCACGTGTGTTCCAGATGTTCGAGCCCAAACAGCGGGCCACGTGGTGACCACCAAACTCGCGATTAAGTCTTCTATTAATTTGATAAATTAGTCTTCAAATAATCAAACTATACTGTATTAATTTCGTATAATAAAAAATATACGACTATGAAGGATGACAAAATTGAAACTCATCGAATGCAATTTAGGTTCATACGCCGAAAAGTCTATACTTATATCGATTTAGCAGATGGAGCTATGAAAGTTTTAGCGTCGCATCCTTGGGAAGCAGCTTTAAATAATATTTGCATGCAAACATGATTACCAATCTGCACGGGAGAAGTAAGCATAGGCTTGGGTGTAACAAAAGGGCGGCGTGAGAGAACGGCCTTTGTTTCTCTATGCATTTATAAAATATGGAAAAATGTTTGTCCGGTTTGTTTATTTTCAAATAAACTGTACTTACAGTAATTAAATTAAATTATTTTTGAAATACATTTTTTATCATAAATTAAAAAACTGAATTAACTCAGAAATCGCTTAAATATTAATATAATAGATGGACTGTGCTTCTGTAAGACGTCATCTTATTTGCACGAATCGATTAACTGTAATATTTATTATAAATACTCCTCAACACTACAAAGCGCCTATATCTTAGATCGGCCGAGTTATTAGGTTCTCGGGGTCGAGCGGGGCGCGCGGTTCTCTCAAAGTATTCCTAGAACAGATTCAGCATGCGAATAAAGTAAATACGAGAGATCGAACAACGCGAAAGCGGTTCTCTTTCAACTCGCATCTACAAAGATTTGTTAGGATTCGTTCGCTCGGTGTAACGGCGCCCTCCCGCTGATTGGATGGGCGGGAGGTGCGCAAGACGCGAGCGCGGGGTACAAAAACTCCGTGTTGTTATTTGTTTGCCGAGAGAGGGTAAACAGCGCCCGAGCCGATATATTGTAGTATCGAACGCTAGCCCGAGAAACGGCCAGATTGAAAATAAACAAATGAGGCCTTCCGTTTTGCGGATCCGCCCGCCCGCGTCGGATATCCGCTCCCGGTGACGGTTTGGCAGCAATGGCCGCCACAACTTCACCCTTCTCTCCTAGGTGTCTTAGAAATCGTAAAGCATACGATTGAAATTAAGTTAGTCAAGTTACACATTACCTACAACGCATTAACTGCACCTGGGTGGCCAGAAAGTTTGAGTAGCTACTTGTGTTAGAGTTTAAGTTATATGTATGTATTAAGTCATACGTTGTCAGTTAGTCTACTGCTGGATATAAACCTCCCCTAGATCTCCACGACAAACGGTCTGGAGCATTATAGAATACGGCGACCTAGCGCATTTACTATTCCACCTAGTGTGAAGCCGCCTCATCTTACGACACCCAGTTTGTGGTCTCTATTAGAAAAACTGTCTTCCGGAATGGAACGCTTACCATTTGTAATATGAAACGGTTATAGAGCACAAATTATGCCGGAGTGAGTATCGAGGATTTAGTGACTAATTTCATACAAATCTGTATGAAATCCGTTACTTCTTGTAAATCTTTTGTGTTCTCATTTTCATATAGGGTTTACAACGTTCACACCATTAAATCCTTCAACTTGCATTGTCGTTCTAAAATGTACAGTTTATTTTAACGTATTATATCGTATCTAACGTATGAACAAAAAAGTGTTACATAAAAATACTATGTTGTAATAAAACTATCTTTAATGAATTTAAACAACAAAAATATAAAACTGTTGACATAGTTAGCAGCACGTTGGCAGCTATATGACACGAAACCAGGATAGTAAACATAAAGTGATACTGTGTATCAAAAATCCCTCCAATCAGTGACGAGATTTTTGTTTTATGTAAATTAGTCTATTTCGTTATTTGATATTTGATCACATTTTGGAATCGAAAGCTATAAATTGATATCATAATTGTTACTTTTTTTGTTTATAATAGTAATGTATTTCTTATGTAGTTAGCTCCATTGCAGATGTCTTGATACTGAATGAGCGAATTCTAATTTTTAAAAAGAATATTGTCGATAAGAAAAACTAGTATACAATATTTATTGATACAAGTTTTGGCACGTATAATTTTATTCGATTCTGACTTATCATTAAAAAATAAATAATAATATAAAATCATCAGTGTTCATTTATCTGAACATTATTAATAAACATTCAGAGAAATCATATTTTTATACTTACACAAAAGAACCGAGCTATTGTAGATTAATTATGGAATCTCTAATTAAGAGAATTATAGAAAAAATCTACAGATTTCACACTACGCGTAACTATCTATCAGCATTGGAAAATGAATTTAGAAATACTAAAACTTGGGAAGAAAGAAATAAATATGTAAACAAAAAAAAAAATTCTTGTCACAAATAGAACTCAGCAATTGGTTGTTAATCTTTTTTTTAGCTTAAAGTTGTACAATATATGTGATTGTGTGTGTTATTATTATTATTACAATATAAATTTTGTATGATAATATGGTTTTAAACAGTAGTTTAAATTCTAAACACCTGTTTATTTATCTGTGAATACGACTCTTAGTATAGTAGAGGTAGAGCAGGCGAGGCAAATGACCCGTCGAAGAGCACGACTCATAGACGCCGCGCGCGAAAAAGTTACATTTTTTCACGTCGACCGCTCTACAGCCTCAACCGCTCGACTGATTTCTAAAATTTGAACTTATTCGACAGACAACTGAAATCGCCCAACCGGTTTTTTTCATTTTGTCGCTATCAATTTTCGTTTTTGAGATAATCGACTCCGAAGTTTAAGATTTGAGAATTTTGACAATTTTTTCGTTTCTCGAAAAAATTTTGAAAACTACACAACCGATTTTCAAAATTGCGATGTCAATCGATAGCTCTTGTGATTCCGCGTCATTTGAGCTCTTTTCGAACCTCTTATCTCCAAAATTGACACCATAAGCACGATGTTGCACTATCCCGTAAAACCGGGCCTTAGCCCAGAACGATTAGAATAGCATTTTGCAATGCTAAAACATAAAGAACATTGTCTGGGTGCTTTTTGTATTACTATTCACATGGGATAGCAAATCATATTTGTCGTCGTAAAACTGATTTTGCACTACAGTGCAGCGCGGTCCGCCAAACTTCTCTTACCCGATGCGCTCGAACTGATTAAATGCGGGTCGGCGACGCCCTGCGATATGGGATTCAATATCGGCAGCTGGCCTCATTGTTACGGTCTCCATTAAGAAACAGATTTCCTGAAATTCGAGTAAAACAATGCGGTGAGCCGAATCGGCCGAGTGGAGGGGCGCGAGACAGGGGCGCACGCTATTTATTGCCAAAGTTTGGACTCCCCAACTTGTTAGTGCCGAGTGGGATGTTGAGAATGCCTTATTGCAATTAGTAACAGAACAATAGAGCGAATTGTCGCCGTCGTCGGTGAGGGAGGTTCACGTACGGTCCACCACGTCAACACACACACAAGAAGGACGATCTACGAATGCTTTTTACGTGCTATGAGCTACGTCTGAATCTGAATTGGGCCTGACCGTGCGAATAGGCGACGGAGAAATCATCAAACTTAACATTATTACTCTTGTGTACTAAATATTATTATCGCACTGCGTTATCAGCTGCGTCTAGAGACTTGCAATTCCGCAAAGAGATTTATTAAACAATGTAAGCATTTACTATGAAATGATTTTTTCATCCTCTTTCACAAATTCATCCTCTAACAAGTCATGACACCAAAACTATACATACGCGACTTTGTCCGTATTGGGTATTGGTATTGAGTAATAACCTATACCATGCACGCTCAGAAAGTCGCGTGCGGAAACTAGTTCAATACATTTTTCTGGGATCCGGATACTTCGTTGATCCAGGATCCCACGTGTTTTTAAACGATCCAGATTAACGAAGCTCTACGGTTATATAGATTTTATACTATTAAACGACTATACATATAACCAGTTGTTGAATCAGAAGTGAACACGTTCCTAAAACATAATAAACGCATGAGTCAATTTCGCCGCCATCGTCTCGGGGGGCTTCGGCATGTTACGGCATTCCGTGTCGGCAGTCGCACTCCGGGATTTTTTTTTCGCAGGAAGGCTAGCTTTAATTTTCCGGATCAAAGACAGCGCCGGATAACAGCTGCATGTGTGCCGCTTTTTTGCCCCCCAGCGACGCTCGAAGTTTTGAAAATATTCCAGTGTCAGATATAACGTATAAGTCAACGTCAATACGTAAAGCCCAAAACTGCGAAAACGATAGTATAGAACATCACAATTGAACGGATGACTAAAATGAAAAGATGGCAGTGAGTTTATTTTTCATAAACATCGTTTATGTTGATTTTTGTGTAGATCCGGCCATACTGGAAATACCACAATTTCAAAGTTATTCGTCTGATATATTATTTGATTTAGGTACTGCATGTCCCTAGATGTAAATTATGTTACAAACATCAGAAAAGACATCAACTTAGGGTGTTTACTAAGCTATGAGCACATGGTATTTCCGCGGTATATCCGAAACAGTCTGACTGACTGGTCGAGTGGTTAGAGGCCCTAACTACAGAACTTAAGGTCGCAGGTTCGATCCCCGCCCGAGACAAATATTTATGTGCATGAACATATTCATACTAATACCCTGTAATACAAACATAATACTTGCTTACTTTGGGACTAGATGGCGCTGTATGGGATGTCCCAGATATAATAATTATTTGTGTAATTATTACTAGTGGTCGCCGAGTGGTCAAAATTCGGTCATATACACATTTTTGAAACCACCAATAATAATTAGGCGAGAGTAAGCCAATTCAAACTGCATCAAACGACAGATTATTAACTCTTATTGTAGACAGTATTTGTAACACATGTTAGCTGCCTGGGTGGCTTGATAATTACTTAGCCTAACCCACTTGTAAGTATGGTTAACAAAAAAAATATTTTATTACTGTAAATTACTTTTGTATGTGGCCACATAAAAAATTACAAGCCAGATAAGCCAATACTTTTTTTTTTTATAATTTTTTTAATGTCATTAGAAAAGCGTTGGTACGGATTATTTTGCAATGAGTAAAATTGAGGGGCGTGCTATCATAAAGTTTTTGTATATAAAAGGATTGAAGTGCAGTGCCATTTTCGAAGAAATGAAAAATGTTTTAAGTTATAGTGCACCATAATATGCATTAGTAAAAAACTGGGTAACTGAAATTAAATGAGGCCGTACAAGCGTTGAAGATAAACAGTGAACACCGACCTGGGCGTCCAAAAAGTTTTACAATTCCCAAACGGTATTTAAAGTACTTACATGATATGGTTTTAGCAGACCGACGCTTTATTGACCAGAAAAGTTTACGAATGAAAATATCACAGAAAAATTTGGTTCGTTTTATGAAAAATACAACTGATTTTATACGAAGTTTAGTGACTACAGATGAGACATGGATCCACTACTAAACACCGGAATCAAAAATACAATCAAAACAGTGAATAGAACCAGGAAATTCAGCCCCAAAAAAAGCGAAGATTGAGAAATCTGCGGGCAAAGTCATGGCATCTGTGTTTTGGGATGCGACAGAAATTTTAATGATAAATTATCTTCCAAAAGGCCAAACCATAAACAGTACATATTACGCTATAAATTACAAGATTGTGTTCGTGTGAAAAGACTGGGATGGGGTGAAAGATGGGGTTCGTGTGGGAAGACTGGGACACATAGTAGAAGTTTCACTTCTACTGTGTGTCCCAGCACACATTTCTTTTTTTTTATTCAAACTTCTACTATGAATATGAATACGGGCAGATTGTTAATGCACTTGTCCAATTTGAAAACCTATCAGTAAAACTTCAAGTAAAAAATTTGTTGCCATTCGTTTTTCCACTTGTCCGTTGCGATTTGTACTTCTACTTGTCCGTAGAAGTTTCACTTCTACTATGTTTCCTAGCACACATTTCTTTTTTTAATCTTGTTTTCCCATTTTTTTCTTTCGATTATCGCTACAATATTCTGCATTTGTCTTCGCCTTATTTGAAAAATTTTATTTTAAATAATACGTACACATATACACAAGCTCCAAACCCCCTCCTCACCCTGGGGGAGGCATAAGCCCCTGCAGTGGGGTAAAATGGGTTGATAATGATGACACATATACACAACACGGCGGTGGTTGTGATGCGTTTTGTCAAGCTATGTACTACGCATGCGCGCACTAACACGTATTAACACACGTACCACGCTGAGGCCCAAACAAACTCCCACTATGCCTTGGTAAACACGAGTGGGAGGGGTACGAACCAGAGCACAAAGAGAACTACGAATATAAGAAACATTGTCTAATGCTTCCTATCTCTTTTTCTCCCACGCTAAATCTTATGAATTTATGAGTCTGTCTCTTTTAACTGCCGCTTTTTCGTTTCATCGACTATCAAATCACAACGATGCTAAGCAAGTTTTCACTTCAAAAAAATGTTTCATCACGACGGTGCACGCCTATACACAGGTGCTGTCGCCATGGCGAAAATCAACGAACTGCGCTATGATTTGCTTTCTCTTCCACCTTATTTACGTGATATTGCTTCGTCCGACTTTCATTTGTACCCTTACCTAAATTTTTTTGTGTGGGCAGAGGTTTAGGGACGGAGATGAGGTCAAAGCTGATGTAGATGACTATTTTTGGGACTCGATGCAAGCCATTTTAGAAGAATCAAACTTTAGAAGATCGATGGACTAAGTGCACACAGCTCAACAGGTACTACGTCAAAAAATTAAGATAGCTTTAAAGCGATAGCATAAGTATTTCATTTTTAGGCTATGTAGTTGTTATCAACCCACCCTCGTATGTAGGTATAGATTTTAACTTTCGGTACTCATTTCATACATAAACTTCACTTATGCAAAATCTCACACTCCTCCGTACCTGCAATATATTTTAAAAGGGGTACAAAGTTTTCTCTTCTCGTATTACAATATAGATTATTCAATCAAGTGGTTATATGTCCTATTGGAGAAACAGATTTCTCAAAAATGTGAATATATACAGTTTTTTTTCCTCAAAAATCGAATTCATGAATCCTTTGACCACTTTTCGCTGTTTCTCATAGTTTAGCATTTGGCCATATAGTACCATCTCAAAAACTCAGCTTGTGTACCTACACTTACACCTACCTATGCCAACAGCTCTATATTTTAGCTTTCTGCACTCTTACTCCACATAAACCTTTACAATGCCAAATCTCACACTTCCTCATGTGCGTGGTATGCTTAAAAGGGATTGAAAGTTTTTCGTTCACGTTTTTATATATAGAAGATGATTAACAATCACAAAAATTCACTCTCGTGCATTATGCCGTTGGTTTTAATATATATTTTCTGAACTTGATACATCAATACAACAGTGAGGAGGATATAATTATTTTATACTATTTTTATGTACCTCTTCATGTATTTTAAAACCCTGTCAAACCTGATAAGCGTCCAGTTAAAATTTCGATAAATTATTTTCTCGAGACCGTGTCAGACGTTGTAAAGCAACAAAGGCATAGTCTATCCCGCCCTCGCTCCTCTAATCTTGCAACCCTTTGAAATGGGACTTGTCTACACGTGTAAGCTTCACTAATTTAGCTAAAGTATAAGTTGTTTTCAGTTAAAAATATTGCATTTTTACTAAAATAATTTTAATTACACGCAATCAATAGTTTGAAATTTACCATAATTGTATTTTGTTCTGAGTACAACATAATACCACCAATTTAATTTACCAGAATAGTAAATATTACCTAAACATGTTCTATATTCTTAGATAACAGAAACTATTGTTCTATAGGTCCATACCCTGTAGGATTTATCAAAAAAAAATCTTTAGATCGGAGAACATCGAAAATGAACATCAATAAAAATAGAAACTTAACGCATTTTAATCAAACAATTTTATTATTTTTTTCTAAATAAGTTATGAACCTATTTTCGAAAATTTGATAGGTAGGTACCATACCTGCATCTTTTGACACTACTGCCTTTTATTTATTTTGAAAACTTTCTGAAATATAGCCGAATCTCACTCTCCGGGGTCACAAAATCAATTCTGCCTCCGTGCTGATAACCGCAGCGTAAATTAAAAAGCTTGTTATATTACATTGCTAGATTTGACCTAAGCAGTTTTTCACAAATTCTGAAGAGGTAATCCACGTTGTAAACAAAAAAATGTCTGTTATAGAAAATATTTGCAGAATCTGAATTAAAAACGCAAATAAAAATTAGTTTATTTGATGCAGGATAGGTACTTTATATACACTTTTTAAAAAAAATCGTTTAAAAGCTTTTATGGCCTTATTTTGGAGGCTAGATTTTAGATTTTTTTCTACTCTATAATATGTTTTTTTTTGTATTACTTAATTTATTTAATTTAAAACGCACTACAATAATTTAGAATGAATATGCGGTTATATTTAATTATCTAACGTTGTTCTCTGAATTTTAATTATAGCTCTACGCAGCAGGCCGTAAACAAAATTACCGCTACGTTAGACAAGTCGCCCTATCTGTGTATTACCGCACCGGGCGGCAAAACTTGCAATAAAGGCTTGAACTTTTAAATACATTTTTGATATTTTAATAGCTATACTTTTGACTAGAAACACTAGTAATAATATTTTACTCTTTAACTCCTTTTTTTATAAAAGCTTGATTTTAAAAATAGATTTTAATTATTTATATTTTTTTATTAATCGTGATTATTAAACTTATTCCCATGTATGTGTTCACTGCCCAAAGTTTGGTCAGTTTGTGGCATGCGTATGTATACTATCAATCGCCCTCCAACTCTTCAACACGTATCGTGAACTTGGGTAGTTGATCACTGGCGGCATGGTTTCCTCCTTGTCATACTCTACTTAGCCCGGTATATAATATTTTTACGATTTATCGAATTTCAATGTATTTTGAATTCTTAAGTAATTCAAAATTTTTTGAAACCCATTTACGTAATGAAATGTTCGGTATTGTTCTCTTATGCGAGTGTCTAACAAAAATATTTAAAATCAGTAAACCTTGCGCGGGACAACAAAAGAATACGTATATACGTAAAAAATTACATGCGAGACCTCATAATTGTAGATAATTGAATACAGAAAATTATAGAACATAAACGAATCAAGATAACCACAACAAAGCGGGTCCAAAATATTCTCCACAGCCAGACAAACTCAGGGATCATCGAGTCGATCACAAGGCGAAAGCCCTGTTACATCACAACGTAGCCTTATCCACCTCATATCAGTTGAGTTCATTGACATTACACAAAAAGTAATCCTTTACTTTTCTATTGCAAGGATATCCTTTACATCTAATAAAAACCAAAAACAAGCAGCGAATGAGAAAAATTATAAAGTGTTAACCCACACAAAGTGATTCTTATAGTACCTACTGTAAAATTAATGCTCGTCAAAACAATACATTGTATGTCTTTATCGTGAAAAATGAAAGCTATTTAAACCAAATTGCTTAAATTGTACACTTGCTATTTTAGACGCTGTAAATACTTTTATTTTCATTTTTTATTGCTACCGCTTAAAATACAACATTGTTAAAAGATTCCAAACGTCTGACTCACGCACTGCTCACTGATTGTTTGCTCCTGGCCCGAAAAAATAATTATTCCTTAAGTTGTTCAATAGGTCCGTCTCCTGTAGGATTTACTATAAAAAAAAATTCTACAGATCGGAGAACATCGAAAATTAAATAAAAACTAATATCACATTTTTGTCAAACAATTTTATTATTTTTTTTCGAAAAAAGTTATGAACCTATTATCAAAAATTTGATACTACTGTCCATTCTAATTGAAGCCTATCTGTTCACACTTACACTATTAATTTCTTTCTATTCAAATGTCGTCATCACTAACTTATAATTTTACTTATTTTCCATCCGTGGCTTCACCCGCGTGGACTACACTATTGTACCGGAACAGAGAACTTATGTCCTTCTCCAAGGTCTAATCTATGTCTGTACCAAATTTCATTAAAAATCGCTTGGCTTAACAGACGGACACACATAATTAATTTTGCAATTATAATGTAAGTAGAATTAATTTAGTTATTATCGATATATGTTTGTTGAAATTATAAAAGATATGGGCAATATTCAAAAGTCGAAAGTTTATTATCAAAACTCGAAGACATAAATATTGTTTCAACAGAGACCTGGCTTACGGACGGTTCTAGGGATTCTGAGTGATATTACGCAATGACCAGACAAATTCTAGGAGGTGGTGTACTTATCGTGATTCGCAAAAACCAAGCGATATATCCGCATTTCGGCTTGCATATGAGTGGCCGAGGATTTGTTGGTGTCCATTAATATTAACTAATAGATAGTAGAAACTAACACTTTATATATTTGTGCACGAGTTTTGTATTTATGTAAGCAAAATCAGGGTAACACTTTTTTTACAATAGTTACATAACTTTTTAAATAAATTATAGAACATTGTAATTGCAAATCTGTGTAGTAAATTTTAATATTAGATGATTTCAACTGAAGTTCTATTGATCGATTCAGATTTTTTCATACTAATTTGCATGATGTATCAGTATTTATTGAAGAACTAGCTTTCCGCCCGCGGGCTTTGCTCGCGTTGACCACAGTTGTACTGAGACAGTTAAAGGAACGTGATGCTCCAGAACATTGTAACACTTTCTAGAACATTCTGAAACTTAACTACCTAAGAAATCTGTATACCTAATTTCATAAAAATCCATTTAGGCATTTTAGTATGAAAAATAGCTATCCCCCAAGTCGGTCCCAAAATCAGTCACACATTTTGGAGATTAAATGGAACAGACTAACAGACACTACGATTTTTTATATGTATGTAAAAAAATTGCTTTTCACTCCTGACAACGTCCTTTTTATATTTGCAAAATTTCAATAAAATCGAATCAGCCGTTTCAACGATTAGTCCTAACAAACAGACAGACAAACAAACAAACAAACAAAAAGTAGCGTATGTCACTCCTTACACCAGTCTTTTCACGTCTGCGAAGTTTCATAAAAATTTGTTTAAATGTTTTAGAGTTTAGCTCAGATAGAGAGACGGCCAGATAGACAAACAAAAAGTATTGAATGTCGCTTCTGACAATCTTTTAATCACATCTTTGAAAGTTTCATTGAAATAAGTTCAGCCCTTTCGGAGATCAATTCGAACAAACAGACGGACAGACAAACAGACAGATAAGAAATTTGGTCATGTAATCACATAGATATCGTCAAAACATGAAGTTTGAGTACCAACACGATAGGTCTGCGATTGATCGTATCGAAAAAATAAGCATTTAAAAATGTGGTCACATGGTCACATAGATCTCGTCAAAACATCAAATTTTAGTACCAACACGATAGGTTTGCGATTGATGGTTTCGAAAATATAAGCATTTAAAAATGTGGTCACATGGTCACATAGATCTCGTCAAAACATCAAATTTTAGTACCAACACGATAGGTCTGCGATTGATCGTATCGAAAAAATAAGCATTTAAAAATGTGGTCACATGGTCACATAGATCTCGTCAAAACATCAAATTTTAGTACCAACACGATAGGTCTGCGATTGATGGTTTCGAAAATATAAGCATTTAAAAATGTGGTCACATGGTCACATAGATCTCGTCAAAACATCAAATTTTAGTACCAACACGATAGGTTTGCGATTGATGATTTCAAAAAAATAGTCATTTAAAAATTTGGTCACGTGGGTCACATAGATCTCGTCAAAACATCAAGTTTGAGTACCAACGCGATAGGTCTGCGATTGATGATATCGAAAATATAAGCATTTAAAAATGTGGTCACGTGGTCACAAAGATCTCGTTAAAACATCAAGTATGAATACCAACACGATAGGTCTGCGATTGATGGTTTCGAAAAAATAAGCATTTAAAAATGTGGTCATGTGGTCACATAGATCTCGTCAAAACATCAAGTTTGAGTACAAACACGATAGGTTGCGAATGATGGTTTCGAAAATATAAGCATTTAAAAATGTGGTCACGTGGTCACATAGATCTCGTCAAAACATCAAGTTTGAGTACCAACACAATAGGTCTGCGATTTATCGTTTCGAAAATATAAGCATTTAAAAATGTGGTCACGTGGTCACATAGATCTTGCCAAAACATCAAGTTTGAGTACCAACACGACAGGTCTGCGATTTATCGTTTCGAAAATATAAGCATTTAAAAATGTGGTCACGCGGTCACATAGATCTTGCCAAAACATCAAGTTTGAGTACCAACACGACAGGTCTGCGATTTTTCGTTTCGAAAATATAAGTATTTAAAAATGTGGTCACGTGGTCACATAGATCTTGCCAAAACATCAAGTTTGAGTACCAACACGACAGGTCTGCGATTTATCGTTTCGAAAATATAAGTTTTCAAAATTGTGGTCACGTGGGCATATAAATCTCGCCAAAACATCTAGTTTGAGTACCAACACGATAAGCTATGGCATCCCCGGTAATGCCCTCTGTACGTCTGCAAAGTTTCATTGAAATCTGGTTAGTCATTTCGGAGATTAGCCGGAACAGATAGACAGATTGGCAGATAGACATACAAATAGCAGCCTATGGTCACCCCTGATAATACCTTCTGCACGTCTGCCAAGTTTCATTGAAATCGGTTAAGCCGTTTCTGAGATCAGCTCAAACAGACAAATAGATGGACAGACAAACAGACAAAAAGCAACCTATGTCACTCCTGACAATACCCTCTACACGTCTGCCAAGTGTCATTGAAATCAGTTTAGCCATTTCTGAGGTCAGCTCAAACAGACAGACAGATGGACAGACAGACAGATAAAAAGTACCCTATGTCACCCGCGGTAATGCCCTCTGTACGTCTGCAAAGTTTTATTGGAATCGGTTCAGCCGTTTCAGAGATTAGCCGGAACAGACAGACAGACAGACAGACAGACAGACAGACAGACACTCCAATTTTATTAATATAGATTAAGCTTACTAGTTGACACATAAGAGTGTCTAGAACTTTTACGGTCGTATACTGGACTTACTTATTTCTAACGACTTTATTAAATATTGAGAAAGTAGACAAATCTATAATCGATGATCCAACAATCCAGCACCCAACTCTTGCTCTGATCAGTCAATTTGTGATATAAACTGTATTGAACTCGATGGGATTGATATAAGAAACATATTATGTCCATTGGATCCAACCAATTCTGCTGGGCCTGACCACCTTCCGGCACCATAGTTCATCCCATTTCTCTTTTAGCGGGATGAATGTACTATGCCGAGGATTTGGAAGTCAGCATTTATAACATCGGTACCTACTTAAGAAGGGAATATAACCGGAAATTACTAATTATAGACCCATTTCCAAATTATGCTTGATTGCTAAGTTATTTGAGAATATCATTCTTACTTACTTAGAGTTCATCCACTATGACAAATTAACTATAATATCAACTTCTAAAACATATTAAATAATTACTTAATTAAAATAATGGCTTCCTAAGAACTCAAAACGTCGACGTCTGATGAACGCTTCGATTTAAAAAAATTGGTGTGAAAATATGACTTCCCGAATTTTTTCAATTTTGCGAAACTTATTATTATTATTTTTAATTCGTACATCATGTCGCTCTATAGGTATTAGTGAGGCAATTTCAAAAACATAAAAAAAGTCTATGTGTATTCACTGCGTTTGCTGTAACAAATATTTTGTTTAGAACTACATAAAAAAACCAACAGCCCAAAAAAATTTGGCTCACGACACCGGCACGAGATTAACGCTCTCCTGACAACTGCTCGGAATAAATGTAAATAATTTACTCACTTTATTATTATATATTCTCGCGTTCGTAAGTTAATTTATCGGTAGTTTATTTTCTTAATTTTATTGAAATTATTGTTAATTTTTCTCAATTTGAAGTTTTCGAAATTGAGTACCTATACTTAGTCATATTCGTAGATTCTAAGGGAAAATTAAAATATGAATTATAATGTTATAGTAATTAAATTTTACATCCTTTTACTTAAGTAAATTTTACTTAATTTGACTTCTTTACGTATTTTACTTGTAGACTTACGATTTTCATAAGATTTTTTCATATATTTTGCTTATAATTATAAATTTTATCAAAGAAAATTAAATTTTGATATTCCACGTGAACTTTATTTAGGTAGGTATTTTGAAATTAATAAAGCATTCTTTTTCATATTGCAGGGAATCCTTGTATTTTTATTTTTAATCCTGATGAACTAGGAATTCCCAGATTCTCTTGATTTTATTTACGTTTACATTTATACCTTAATTTACGAATCGTTCATTAAGTGCAGTTGGCTCGGGTGGTTATTTCGCGTGCCAGTGACGGACTCGTGGGTTCGAATTCTTTCTAACACATATTTGACATTTTTTTTGGTATTGAAATTGATTATTTGTTGTTCTGAATCAATGTTGATATTTTTAATAGAACGCAATAGTTATTGAAGACTAATTGATTTATTTGTTTCTTTATATTTGACATTTAATTCTTATATTTGGTGATCATCATCGTCATCATCATCATCATCAGCCCACTCTTACCCCACTGCAGGGGCTTAGGCCTCCCCCAGGGTGAGGAGGGGGGCTTGGAGCTTAAGTCCACCACGCTGCTCCACTGCAGGTTGGGAATTGTAACGACCGCCATCTATTGACAGCGTCGGGGACTGACTGCTTAACGTGCCCTCCGAAGCGCAGTGTCAGTGATATTGTGTACTTAAGTCAGAAAAACTCATTGGTACACACCCGGATTCGAACCATGGCCCTATGGGGCCTTATAAATATGAGACAGGTTCGTTGCGCTCTGGGCTATCACGACATATTTGGTTATAATACCGCCTAATCATAATGAGTCGTAGACCTTCTATTTGTGATATGGAGCAAAAGTTGATAGCTGCGCCCTTGGAACTGAAGGCGTCTAAGGAGTTATGCAATCGATTTATGGCTGTGCGCGACGATCACGAAACGAAAATTGAATCGGTCATATTTATGAACACTAAATGAAAAGGCGGTTTAGCAGAATTAGATACTAAATGTAACGATGTGACTGATCAGCGCGATCCATCATAGGTTCTTGTGAATGAAATGGATAAGTGTCGAACACAATATGAACACTCACTGATGCAAGTGTAGACCCTTCAGGATGAGTTACAAATCAGTAAAATAAAAATACAAAAACTTGATTTATTTAAAGTAAAAGAAACTGTTCAGTTGTGCTACGCAGAATATCAAAAGTATATAAGTCTTGACACACAGAAACCACACAACAATTTGATTAACTGTAAAAAAATTAAAAAAACTTTTTAAAATCAAAAAAATATTAAACGTTCAAAGATAATGATAGAACAATTAAATGGTAATTATAAAAAATTTAATTATAAAAAACAAAATTTAAAATTATGCTAATCCTCAAAGTTATTAGAAACGAAATTATTTGAAAAAGATTCTGAGTACCAGAATTTACAAAATTGAATTAAGTTTTTGCAAAGTATGCGACCTAAGTTTTCAGTTTGAATCGCATGGTTTGAACATAGAAAAATTGAAAAGTATTGTGTCGGATTGTGATTTAGACTGTCCTGCTCTCACTCAGCTCAAAGTGGCCAAAAACAAAGGTATACGTAAACCTGCTAGTGGCTACGCCGATCGGACTGATAAGAATCCGAAAAAACGTTAATTTACTGTGACGAAATAGGTATTGGATTAGGAACAATGATGAGCAAGTGTGTGAACAAACAGGTTTTAAATTTTTGCATGCCTGGTGCTTTCTACACTCAACTTATTAATAAGATTTTAATTGATAAGCATAGCAAAAACACCACAATTATTATTTTAGTGGGAAACAGTTCTGGTGTAAATGAAACTGTAGCTAGGTACCTAACAAGGAAGAATCTTATAAAGTTTTAAAAATAAAGATAATTACGCCCAATACTTCCTTATTCCATTTCCTACCTACTGCTATCATCGGTGTACTTTATAAAAACAAAATAAAAATAACACAATTTATTATAATATATGTCTAAACAAATCAAACCAAACTGTGTATAAATAAATTAGGCTTTGCAAAGTATAATCTTTGTATAATATTTAGCAGTGCCATCTCTGGGTGTGAGATGTACAACAAGAAACGGCGCTATTAAATTTGCTGTCGATAGAATGTATGTACTGTACACGATAGTATGCTACTAACGTACCAACCTAAACACAAACATACGTATAAGTTTAGATGTTATCGTACTAAGAAGTTTAAAATAAAACATAAGTTTAAAAGCCACTTTAAAAACAATCCTTTATTTAAAAAACAATGCATCAGAAACTAAAAATTATCAGCATTAAATCTCGAACAAAAGTATAGCTACATATTAAAATATGGAAATTTTTTTAAAAAGCTTATTAAAAGCGACAAACGTCTTAGTATGTAATAAAAAACTAGTTTAAAATTTTCTATTTGAATTGATATTCCAAGCTTTTAAAAAATATGTTTTAATGGTTATACTTTTGATATGCTGATAATTTTTTATTCTTCTATTATTTTTTTAATTAAAGTCTGTCTTTAAAGAGGTTTTCATTTGTATTTAATATTTGGCTACGGAACCTTGTAGGAATATAGATGGCAAATTATCGGCATCATACAAACTTTCGACCTATCTCAAGCAGACTGGATATATAATATGCTTTTAATACGTAGATTTTCCTACATGAGAGCGAAGCTGTAGTAACGGGACCCTGGTCACGTAACCTAAGTTCACACTTGACTGGTTTTTATTTTGAAACTTAAATAAACAATTTCAAACCAACTATTATAATGATGTCCATGCGCACTCATCATTTAAATATTCGGTAATACATTAGTAAGCTTTTTTCATGAGTAGGGCTTTAATATTGATTTTTTATAATAATAACGCAAAAGCTTATTATAAAGTATCAGACTACTTAGATGATAAAAATCCATGGGTGTAAGCCGCTCGCCTATCGGTTTGTTTCAATAATATTATTCTTTAAGCACTTATTGTTAAATTTTTTTTTATAATGTTAAAAAAAGAGCGTCCCTCAGTTCCTTGCGTATTCTTCTGAGAGGAACCAGCATTTTGAATGCGTCTTTGTGGTGACGTTCTTACACAAAGCAATAAAATTCACTCTTATGACGTATTTTAAAATTATGTTACATAACTACTCGGTCGCGAAGAACAAAAGAGAGCGTGGCTTGCTGACGCAGTCCATTTATCTTTACATTTCTCGATGTCATTGTGAACGCGTCACCTAGACACTATCGCGTTAACACTTCACTACAGGCGGTCCTACCTCCTTGTTCAACGTGGTGAAATAATATGTAAGTAGTATTAGATCGAAGCAGTACGAGATAAGAATAAATGCGTGTTGTTAAAAGCTCTAAAATGGACACGAACGCGAACGAATGATCTCACGCTTCATTCTAACTTCTGACTATTTTAGCAACGAGCATCTTCACGTCTATGATAATCTAATATTAACATTATTTATATATATACAAAGTTACAAGCTAAAAATAACCAGTTCCTGCCGAACCTGATGCAAAGGTACCCATAACGTTCGCGGCATTACCGCGCTGGATCGCTATGGCGAGCCTCTGCATCAGAAACAACCCCGAGCGAGGGTCACACCCCCTCTCCTTAAGTCGGCGACCGATGCTCTTAATTAAATTTATGGCCTCGAGGCTCCAACAGCCCGTGGTCTCCACAGCCAAAGGAACAAAGATATAGGATATTTCTAAGTTTGAGTATTTATTGTGTTTCAGAAGGGCTGCGGATCTAATTGTATATAGAGAACAGAAATACTTGATTAGAACATTTCGTATTGTAGCTCGTACTGGCTACAAACTTGCTGGTACCCTACTGGCTACAAAAACAATACTAGTCAAAAACATAGTTTTGGTTTGTTTGCTTGCAATTAACTTAAGAATCTTATCAGTCTACCGTTCGCTATTGCTAACTCGATACTGAGATAAATCATGATACATTCTGTTGTATTAGTGGAATTGCTATGCTTAGAAAGAATTTTAGTGTTTACTCACAGTAAATACACTATTTTGCTCTGTTGGTTTACAATCTACTGTAGATACATTTGCGGAGAGGACAATAAACAAAATATTGAGGAGAATACTTGGCGGTAACGGTTCGCTGCCGATGAAATAACAATAAAAAGCGGTGTGGGCACTACTTTGGCAACTCATTGGATTATTCAGGGGGCTGTCGGTGGCCATTAGTGTAGCTCACGACACGTTATGGTGCAAAATGTAACGACAGCTTCTGCATACTATAAATTGAAACGAGCGACCTCGGGCGCTCTCGGTCTGATGCGGTGTGACCGCACTAAGCCTATGTGTACGCCTGATATTACAAAACAGATGTCGCATTTCAAACTATTTGATGGTCTATATAAAATTCAACATTGATAGAGACACTAACATTGTACTTAAATGTAAATTTATTGAAAAAAAAAACTGGTCAAATTTAATAGCAACTATTAGTACTCTCAACTCTATCCTGTCACCTGTTGGTACACTCACAACAACTAAGTGTCAAGCACACCCCCTGGCCCGGCTGCGGTACTTTTCACCCCAAGAGTTCGAGATACTTATGATTATATATTAAGTAGCGTTGCAGGGCCTACTCCCTATTTTATAATATCTTTATCAATACTTTACTAAGACAAAAACATATTCCGTATCATTTGTTTTAAGCACTTTGCAATAATTTAAGTTGTTTCACTTGTAGAGCGTGCCATAGCAGCTCAGCGAGAAGTGCAACAATGCTCAACCCGTACATGAGGCCTATAAACACGAACGCCCCGAGAAGATGTCGCGTGCCAAGTGGCTCAATAGACCCCACCTCGTCGTCTTCGCTCCTTTGTGTGAAAAACTCTTCCGTCCACTTAGTGATGAGGCCATTTTCAGAAACGCTGCGTATAATTTTATTGAACATTTCTGTCATCGGAAACCATTTCCTCGCCAAAAGTACCACCCCGTACTTGTACAGGTTATCGCTCTCTGGAAAACAATACACCAGTTTAGCTCCCTTCCCCAGGAGTTGATCTTGGTATTCGGCTTGTCTCCGTGATGACACTACAGCAAAAGTTCTATTTAAAGCTACTCTTCTGATTCCTTCAACGTAGGTGATATAATTGTAATTTCTATATAGATAGTTCGAGTTAACGTCATTTCCTTCAAAGTGCGCTCGATATACTTCTCTACCGCCGAATTCCATTCGCGATTGAATCAACTCGGTTTCTGAGGCAATTTGTTTCTCGTACCGCGGGTGCATTAAAAAGCTTCGCAAAAAAGACTCGTATGAAATTCCCAAGTTTACACTGAAGAGCAGCCACCCGCTAATCAGTATGCGAAATGTTATGCTTTTAGGATTCAATGTGGCTCCCCAGCCGAGGAGCAAGCTTAACGTCATTAGCAAAGAATTTGTCGGCCACTTAGTGACTTTGCCATTGTGTTCGATGTAATAAAAATAGTGAAATAGCAGCCCCATTACAAGCAGCATTATCAAAGTCGCTAGCCAAGTAGACCACTGAAAAATGGTCACCAGGTTGTTCCATGTGGCTTCTGGCCCCGCCTTAGGGACGCACCAAGTCATCTCATCCTGCGTGTAGCTAACGGTGGGGTCGAACCATAATCTTAACGTTCTAGTCACTTCCACATTACCGATTAACAGATCGACACTGTCGTTTCTTAACAACGCGAAAGCTCCGGTAGCAATTCCTCGCGGGTTGATCGTTCCCCAGTTTTCGATTTCCGGCGACGTTCTAGTTATCAAAGTCATGTTCGTGAAATGACTGATAATTTTTACCAAATTTATTTCGGCACCATTTTCAAAGTGGTACATGTCATTATAGGTCGACCCGTTTATCTTTGCAATGGGTGACATAACATAAGGTTCTGATACGATGGCAAAGACTACAAGAGGACAATGCTTCATATTTGAAGAGACCACTTCGATCTGCTTTTCGTGCTGAGTCACCACGCTGCGGCTGCACCGATCCAAGATGTATACCGCCTCGCATCTGCCACCACAGTTAGTATCGCTGTATGGCCGCCAAGAATATGATACGATTTCGTTCTTGTCTGGACAATATATGAAGATAATAACTTTCAACAGTTTGTGATATCTTAATTCGTTAATGAACTCGACAGAGATTTCAGACGCGTTCTCTCCGTTTTTTATTTCGTAATAAACGATAGCTTTCGCATGTGGATTCCAAGTAGGTAGTTTATTTAATTGTAGAATGTTTCTGCTCAATTCTGATTTGTTGTCCAAAATCAGCATGTAGTTCTTGGCTTTCTCTGGAAAGTGTGAAGCATTGGCGTGAGGATAAAGAGAATCTTTCACCATGATTGAGTATTTCATGCCGCTATGTATTGTTTGTAACAACAGGCCCTGAGTAGTGGACGTGTCCGAGTTTATATTAATTATCACTATGCTGCCACTAAGTGCTTTTCTTTCTACCAAATACTTCGCGGAAAGTTTTAGAACGCATTCCGCTGTATTGATTACTTCTTGAGATGTGCCAGATGGCATCAAAAGAGTGCGGTCACAACTTGTCTTATGTGTGTTTTGAAGGAACACCGCTAACACTATTGCCATTCTGAGATGCATCCTCGATAAAATGTTCAATGGAATAAAATCGTGCACAAGGATGATTACTCTATGGCCACTCACATCGTATTATCATTCGCAATTGGAAGTTCGAAACTGATGTGACAAGGGACCGTCAGTTGTTACGTAATGTTTTTACATTGAATCAGAAGTTGTCAACTTGTTGTATGACACGTACAGATTTCGATGTTGTATAGTAAACATTATCTGGGAAATCAGCCATTTTTCTCTTTTTAGCTACAGTTTTAGTACGTTGTAAACATTTTTTTCTGAAATAAAGTTGTATTAATATTTTGTAATTTCAAGTATCTATAGTTCAAAGTTATCAACCCAACATCTATTCATAAAGTTTGTAAAATATAATTTGTTTACAACATAAGTCAAGTGCGTGTCTGACCACGCGCGTTAAAGCTCTGGAGAGTTGACGAAATATAATGACATTCGTTCATAAATATGTAATTTCAGACTATATATAGAACAAATTTATTTTTTATGAGCCAGTAAATAACCCCACTGATCAGCACAACATCTGAATCTAGTCATGATCTACACGTGCCCATAAAGGTGTGCTTAATCGACTTTTTCGATTTTAAACGTGAAGAAAGCCGGTAAATGTAAACATTTTACGACTGTTTTCACAACGTAAGCCTGAAAAGACTTTAAATTTGAAGCAAGATTTGATAACGCCACAGAAAATCTCAAATCCGAACTTAACAATAATATTTATTTGCCAAGGAAATGTACTGTTACCTAAAAACACTAAATAAAAAAACATACATTAATCTTAATACACCTGAACCAGGACAGCCTGTATTATAAGTACCGTCTTAAACATAGTTACAAAATTGAATAGTGAATCATAAATTTCAAAAATAAACCAAAAGTATAACAGAAACATCGAAACGTATACAAAATAAAAATGGAAATGTATGTGAAAATCAGGTAGAAGTAATAATGATAAATGCATGTGAGGGGAAGGAATTTATATTATAAAGTTTTAAGTATGGGGAGAATAAGTATGTTAGAATTTGGGAGTGCACGAAATGTGTACATGAATGTACCATTAATCGGCCAGAAAAAAAAGATTTGATCATATAAATGAATAATCTAATTTATGTTAGTGTGAAATTAAAAATTTTGTCGGTCATCAAGCATCACACCTAAATGTCTTCCCTTACTTTTGCTAGTTTTTTATCTTAGATAGCAAAATAATCAGGATGGAGCGTCTCTTACATCGAAACGATCGAAAACGAGAGCCAAATGTCAAATTCAGTGATTAGACTGACTATACATCATTATCATTATTTTAAGCAAACACTTTGGTTAAATTATAGATGAAACGTAATTTCAGAACCACCATTTTACATGTGGGTCACAAAAAATTCTATTTTACAGCGAAAACTTCAAAACATCTACCGGTGTATTATGTGGCCTACGTGGTATATTTTTCTGTTCACATTTCTGTTGTCACAACCCGGTATCTCTGTGAACGTTTACATTTTTTACATGAGCAATTCAAATCTCCTGAAGAATGGCACATAGGATTTATTACCTGATAGTTAATATATTAAATTTAGTGCAACCAATCTTAATTGAACATCCTAATCAATATCTGCCCGTAATTTTTATTCGGGTTTTTAAATTGCTTTCGTTTATAAATGCCAAATTGCCAATTTATGACTATTTCAGAAATGGGGGTGTTAAAGTAAAACTCCTCTATAGAACCTCTATCTCATTTCAAAAGGTGTTTCTAAAGATATCCTACTTGATAGGATTAACAGAAAGAAAGTTGTAACATATGCAATACGTGTATGACAACCACATACTTTTTACAGAAACACTATGATTTTTTAGCGGGCCACTGCACAGGCCATAACACGTCCAAATTTTTCGGAAGATCTAAATCTGAATTTTTTTTCAATATGTAATTATTAAAACCAAACTTTTTGATGGTTTTTATAAAATAGGTTGATAAATAGATAATCATGATGCTTGTTTTGTTTAAACGATGTCATTAACATCACCATTTCAGTCGCCGGACGTCTACTCTAGACTTGAGTCTCCTTCCTAGACCTCCAAAACATACGGCTTTGAGGCACCTGTCACCAAAGTTGCTCCTTCATATTTACCAGGTCGTCGGTCCACCTAGTGGGAGGCCGTCCCACACTCCGAAGTCCGGTTTGTAATCGCCAACTTTTCTTGCGCACATCGCTTCTGCAAGCGATGTGCGCACTACCACTTCAACTTGCCAATACTACGAGCTATGTCGGTCAGTCCATTTCTTTTACAGATTTCTCCTTTACGAATTTCTACCTAAAAAGAAACTCCGAGCTTAGCTCTTAGATTTTGATAATTTTTTTTTCCTCATATACCCTTTAAAGGTACATTTTTTACAGCACAATAGCAAAAATGTTTACAATTGCTATGTATTCTTGGCATTAAGTCTCAATCGCCGACATGGCGTGAGAACACCCGTAATCATACTCCACCGCCCATGACCGAGTATCCGCACGAAAGGCCAAAACTATTAAGGGTACTTATTCTTGATTATCTTTTTGAATACCAACCAATTCCAATGATTCGGGAGCACGTGATCAAAAATGTTCACAGCTTTCTAAAGGCCGAACTTTTCATAAGTGGTACCTAGTACTTATAAGCGATGCAAATAAAATTACGATTTAAAAATGGCGGCCGTTGTATTGAATGGGGTTGATATATGAAACTGCCTTTTGTAATAGAATAAAATGAAACTATGCATTACCAAGAAAAAACTGGTCGAGAGTGTAAGTCGGACTCACGTGGAACGGGTTTGTTACTATAAATCATCGGATTACCTCCAATTTTTTTTTTGAATTTGATCCATTTTTAGACTATAATTCTAACCTAACTCCTTCGTATAAATAGGTTACCACAATATTCACTAGAGAAATTGAACTTATTAATAATCGAGGAATTCTTGTAGCACGTATTATCAAAATCAAACAAATTGAAGACAAGACCATTTACATATTATTGTGCGTGTAATTTATACTATTTATGTTGTGTGAGTGTTTATTTTTGAGACTCATGTTCCTGAATAAATACGGTCACGTGACACCTCTATACTGCTCAGTTGTCAGTAGGTTCATCCCTATTGCAGCATTTGCAGCGATGGTTTAGAGCACATCCAGGACATGTCCACTTCATCTCTTAAGCTCGACGTTTTCATTCTCAGCCATCACGAATTGACGTCTCCAGACCAACACAAAGGTAGTGGAACTTTTTGGGACATGTATCCCTCCTTAAGTAGTCTAATCCTGACTGGAACCACTAATACTTTAAAAATTGTTGGGAAAAATTAACAAATAAATAAAATATACAAATATTCTGTAGTTTTTCTTTGACATATTTGACAATATTTACCATATATGATTACTTAATGCGCTTCAACATATGTGACCAGATATATATAATATTCCGTAGTTAAAGGTTTTAAGAGAAAAAGTATGGAAAGTTAATAAGTTACCTACGTACTCGAGCGCTCACAATCGAATGAATGACATGACGATACTTTAGGGGTTTTTTTTTTCGAAGTTTTATTTTCTGCTTCAGAATCCTAATATTAATCTCTGTACTTATTTTATTGGCTTTTAAGAAATCTTTTTCGAACAATGTTTATTCCATATTTGCTTTGTGGCTGACTTGCCGAATAATATATATAATATATATATAATATATATATATATGCCGAAAAATATATTATATATATATACTATATTATTGTGAATAAGCATAATATCCATATCCATGATTGTATAGATTCGTAAGTAAAAAAGTATAGGTGTTCCTAGATTCATTGACATTCGTAATAAGTATCGTAGAAAGTTCGTATTATATGCTATTAATGAGTTTAGTATTTTTTTTATGTAACCATCAAAGGTGCGCGAAAATAAAGTAAAAACAAGACATCTCATCTGTCTTCAATGTCTGTCCCTATTGTCAAACATTTACCTATAGAAACGTCGACGTGGATGGGCGTATGCACTCTAAATAGTAGAACTTAAACCGATGGGGTAGACGAGTTCTCGAGTGGAGGCCACGTACCGGAAAGCGAAGCGTTGGACGTCCCCCGGCCAGGTGTACAGACGACCCGAAGCACCATACCGGGGGTAGTTGGATGTGAAAGGCGGAGGACCGTGTGTGGTGGCGAGCCTTAGGAGAGGCCTATATACTGCAGTGGAGAGACGCGCTGATGATGATGATGATGATGATGATGATGATGATGATGACTTTAAATAGTACTAAATGTATTTTAGCCCTACAAAGTAGGAAATGAAGGGTTAAAATGGTTTCGTTTTCGATATTCAGTTAGTTTTTATTAATTCTTATAATATAAATGATAGTATCCTGTGTCGGTCCGTAAAAATGAAGGATTGTGGATGTTGTGATTGATTAATTATAATTTTAGTGTTTCACATCTAACAGACGCCTTGTGACGGCTCAAAGTTTTTTTAGTAAGTACATAACTATTGTTTATTTTATATTATTTCTAATGCATAAGCAATAACATGATTAAGGCCACGTTTAGTTATATATAAATCACTGGCCTCGTAATGAATATCGCGAATACCTATAGATAAATTCTAATAGTTCTCATTTCGGCATTCTCTTATTATTTAGCTTCTTCAAGCCTTCGAATCTTTCCCTCTGTGTGGCATTTTCCATATGGTATAGCATATAAAATAAAAAATTATATATATTATAATTTTGTTTAATTAGCTTTTAGGAATCAGTATTCTTTATATAATACCTAGTAATAATAGTGTACAACACGCGCAAAACGGGAAACTTTTACGGATTATACACACTTTTATGAGTACTAGTGGTCGCCCAGCGGTTGAAGTTCGACCGTAATCACTTTTTTTGAAACCACCAATAATATATAGGCGAATGTAAGTCAATTCAAACTGCATCAAACGACAGACTATTAAACTGTATGATTGACAAGATTTGTCGGATCGTAAGTATATATAGATTTTAGCTTTTGGCACTCCTTTTCCATATAAACTTTACCTGTGCCAAATCTCACACTCCTCCGTGCCCGCAATATGCTTTATAAGGAGTACAGTTTTCTATTCACATATTAATATATAGATTATCAAATCAGGTGGTTTGATCTCCGTCCAAAGTAACAGATTTATCAAAAATTTGAATACGCAGCTTCGTTTCCTCAAAATTCGAGCTCATGAATCCTTTGAACACTTTTGGCTATTTCTCATAGTCTATCTATCAGTTATCTCAAAACCTCAGCCTGTATATAGATTTTAGCTTTCTGCACACCTACTCCATATAAACTTTAAATACGCCGAATCTCCCACTCCGAGCGCGTAGTATGCTTAAAAAGGTGTCTAAAGCTTTTTCTTCGCGTATTTGTAAATAGATTGTATAATATTAAATGTAATTATTATTCATGGACGTTTGATGTACGAATTATAGCAGTGCACTATTATTTAATAACCCGAATTTAATATGCTGAAATCGTGTTTTAATAGTATTGTAGCCAGATAAAATTTTCCACACAATAATATTTTATTATTATATGGTATTATATATTCCAAAAAAGAACAATCTGTTTACATTTGCTGTTAATATGGTTTTTGTGCCATCGAAACTTGTACCGTAATGTTGTATTTTACAATACTAAGCCTTTTTTACTTTACATCAAACACAAACAAACAAGCATTATGTTTGTAAGGTGCGTAAACCGCGTTATGCAACCCCCTGTATCTACCTAATTTTAATCGCAAATGTATTGAAAAACGTCGTATGATGCTCGTTCTCAGTAAGCTGGCTATTATAGTCATCGGTTTATTATAAGCACTCGGCTTAGTCTCGTGCCTATAAACACCTCAATTATAATATGCAGCTTACCGTTCTTGCACCATAATGGAAAATTTTAGATTCATATGCATACAGATGTCACATACTTACGTATGTTTATGTTTATTCATTTATCACAAAATAAACATAAACAACAGACATTACAGGGTAAGTCAGAATGTTATGCAGGTTTTCAAAAATTTATTGTGTGAAATATAATGAACATATAATATTGTGAGATACACTGTGTGAAAGGTAAACTCTCAAAGTTTAGTTTTCTGAAAAAAGTTTAGTAAAGTTTTATAAAATGCAGTCGCATGAAAAATTTATGATTGAAATAAAACTCCAAGATTGTATAATATACATAGTTTTTATTTATCATTTAAAAATATGTCGTTTTAAACAAATAAAACTTAATCCGACCGAAGTCGAGAGTAGAGTCTGGCCAATGAATCGTGCCCCTGGTTGACTCTGTTTTGTGCCTTTTATGTTCCAGTAAAACGATTACATAAAAAAAGAGACGAAACACAGCCAATCAGGGCCACGGTTTATCGGCCAAACTCTAATACAACAGTTTCAGTGAAATAAAGCACACATAAAGTACGGCCCACGTGTACCGCGAGCCTTGACGGATATCACCACTAAAAATTGACAGAAAAACGAACTGCGATTCGCTAATTTTGTGCCGTAAAACGAGTGTGTTAATTCGATACATACTTAATTGATTTTACAATATCCTCAGTAATAACTATTTACAATAAATGCAACTTCAAATGCCTAGAACCTGTGCTCCATAACGATCTATATGTAAATATGTATTTTCGACTTACGTTTATAACTAGTTTCGAGAAAATTTATCGGAAAGAGGAAAATGGGACGGCGTGTGACCTTTGATCGGCCACGATGAGTGTATAGTAACCGACCGGTTAAAATGAACGAGGTTATATGTACTGGTGTATTGGAGACCAAATCCCATACAAACATGTATTGATCATGCCCCATCAGATGTAAATGCAACTTAAGATCATAGGTACAAACATCCGCGTCCTATAGATTTTGTCCTTTTCAACAAGTATCCCAAAGCTCACTATGTTACAGACAGCGAAATAATATTGGCGACCACATCCAAATATCTGAAGTTATACGTTCTTTTCGGTATTTAAAAAAAGTGTAATTTAAAAAAACATATACGACATATAATCCTGGAGAACAACATAAATTTTTCCCAAAGTGATAAATCAAATATTATTTCAGAAAAACAATTTCATTTCAACATATTTGCCGTATGTATTCCCCTTATCACTCCGTAGTTATCGCATGCATAAGCACACTGCCTATTAGATTAGTTTTATAATTTAACTTAGAATAAATTGCACCTGTTTTCTTAAAATTCAGAAATCAGATTTATAATGCGGTTTCTAGTACGCTAGTACATAACTTAACCTCGTTAGTTAAATAATTATACAGGCAACATTGAGCGTCAGACAATCATCTCTTATACAATAAGGAAATGCGAAAAACGATGATGAACAACTAAGTAAACAGTTCGGTACCAAATCTACTGCATTCAAGCTCATCTGTCATGTAACTTCTACATTCATATGTTTTGCGTGCGCCTAGCTTTCGCCCGCCCATCCCTCTAGTACGAGATACCTACGGTCGTTAAAAATACCTATCTATACGATCTAATGAATATAGGAAAGAGATACTCGAATAATTGTAAAAGTACAACGGTTTAGTCTTCATTTAAACGATATGCTTTATTTCCGAGATGGCAGCCAAGGGTCCTCCAGCTGTGGCGCTTTTCTTCACAACTAACTGAAGCTTTGTTTAGTATACAGTTATTTTTAAAATTTAAAGGCATTAGTTAGATATTAATAAGAGATCGAATAGGGATATTATCATAATTCCTCTTAAAACATGATATCTTCTTACAATATAGGTACAAAACAAATGATTGAAAATACATCCAAAACTACAGATAGGTATAGCCGGTAAAAAGTTAACACAAGATTTGTCGGGCTATAACAATTTTCATTTCATCAACTATCCTTGTCCCATGTGACCACAAGAGAGAAGAATACATAAACCTTCATCAAATGATAAAAGGTAATTCGAGATAGAAAAAGAGCGTTTAGTTTGAGAATTCCCGTTAGTTTCGCACAAGTACGTTATATCGTATGAAATTACTATAAACTAATAATATTT
This sequence comes from Luffia ferchaultella, assembly GCA_949709985.1. Lineage (NCBI taxonomy): Eukaryota > Metazoa > Arthropoda > Insecta > Lepidoptera > Psychidae > Luffia > Luffia ferchaultella. Next base: position 418,295 of record OX453256.1, on the reverse strand, counting down.
ACACGTCTAGACTTATCCGCGTCAGTCGGTATCTCGTTTAATTCCTATATTAGTACGAAGCAAACGCATCTCCAGACCTTGAGTATTGTTGTACATTAAAACAATGCAGGTTCCGTGCCGTGCAGGTTAGGGCGCTCCTAGCGTTGCGAGGTGAACAGGGGTCGAAGCGGATAACACTCACTACTGGAATTCATATTAATTGCACATAGATCACTTCACATTCGGCGCCCTGCGCACTACCGTCCTCCACATAATTAGTATGTCCACTCTGTGCGGTCACCATCGTCAGTATCTATCCCTCTCTGGCACGAGGCATTAGACGTACCACTCCTTGATGCCGTCGCGCTTGACCGGTTGCGGCGCAGGGGGTGCGGAAGGTACGCCATTCCTATGCAGAGGTAAAGGCTGTAGGTTTCGCACTCCACCACCCCCCACGGCCTCCGTCGATGCTCCACTTTGGTAACTCGACTGCGCCTGGAAGCGGCGTTACATATAAGTTTCTAAAATAGTTATGAGTCACGATATTGGATATGTAAGCGTTCGTACGGTTTGGGAACTCTCAATCTATTGTAATGGCAAAATCATGTCTGAAATTGGTCGTTTTTCCATTTCCGGTGAAACATATATTGATATTAATATGCAAGTGACTATAATTGTGTGGGTGGGTAATATATAATTGTTTATAATAGATATTGTGTGCAACCGTATACTAAGTGAACGAATACGAATTGCATAACGTGACTCGTTTTAATCTAATACTATTTTGTGGACTGAAATTGTAAGTGGAGTAAAGATCGTGTTATTTTAATAAATATCGCCGAAAATTAATGACTCGATTCCGAAACCATATTATAATTGCAATAAATATTTGCGAGTGTCCTGATTACTGATCTTCTAAAAAAAATACGAAATAGGCATCGTTTTACCATTATTCATCCGGCATTTAATGGTTCCCGTAGCACTGTCCTCAATGGCCAGTTATGTTTTAACATTTGGTTCGTGGCGTTTCATTACATTAATCAATACAAACGTATAAATTCCATAAGGTAGTAAATTGACATATCGACATTCATACGAATCCTTGTAAGTGAAATGTTTACCTTTCTTTTAGGTCAGCTTCGTAAGTCTACAGTCAGCTTATTAAACAGCCCTGTCAATCACATTATTTTACATACAGTCAATCAGCCTCACTGCCTATATGGCTTTTCGTAAACCGCTGCGTGTGATCTAAGTTGGAAGTAAACTGAGTATTTTATATAATTTCAAGCAGAAAGTTAGTACACTTATTCCTCTTCAAAGGTGTAGCCTGACCTGGTTGCCAAGCAGTGCGGCGCTGGCGCCCTGCTGGTAGCCCTTGTCCTCCGTTACTTTGTAAGAGGGGTCCATCCGGAACACGATGTACTTCAGCACTATAATCACTATCAGGATTATAGCTATCAGCACACTTGCCACAATGCCTGGTAAAATACAAACATCAAATTATACAATGTTCACAAATAACATGATTATATATACATTATTTCAAATGTGTCAACAAGCGAAACGGCAACAGAGTTTCTTTCCTCTCTACCTACCCAGAAAAGGGACGTAATATATGTAATCTAGCCTTCACTCCAAATTTTATCCTCACTCGTTCGACATTACTGTATTTACATATTTAATTATATTATGTTTGTCGCCATATAGAATGGGATATAGAATAGAAAAAAACTTTATTTTATATGATTTATACAATAATTATTGGCCTTCTAGGTTTGGACGGTGTTATTTACGTATATGTCTTCAGTGAGATCTAAGTGAAAAATATATGGGGCTCAGTTATATTACACTGACTCACGCTTACGCAATTTATTTTATTTTCTATTTTATTTTTAGGTTATTATATTTTAATACTAAATATCTAAATTACAAAGATAGGTATGTTTATTAATGACAACAGCCTGAAACTATGTTAGTAATATATATATATAATATGTAATATATAATATTCATTTTGTTAGTAATACCTTATGTATCTAATATGCTATTTATTACTTTATTTTATTTTACTTTAACATTAAATAACAACTATTCATTTATTAGTAACAGTATTCTAAACTACATTAGTTGTATGTTAATTTTATTATTAAATTTTTAAATATTTAATGTTAAAGTTAAATAATAGGGATTGAGAAGAGACAGTTCGTTTGGATAACGGTTTGCCTCTTTCTCGTTTGCAAACATAATTTTCATCATTTTCACCAGTTTCACTTACACTCGTTTACGATCACAATGTCCGGTCTGTGCTTTACCGCCAGTTGCTTGAGTTCGATATATTTATTTCGAATCCCTTGGATGGTACAATGTATGATTCTCACACACTGTTTTCTTTTTCTTATTATATTCGGCAATTCATCCATCTATGAATTCCATTATAAAATCTAGAATAGTTTTTGCGTGATACCCTTTAGTGTCTACTTCGTTTTCGCTATACTTGTCTATAGTATACTTATTGTTCAGTGCGCTTGCTACTGCCGCATAGCTAATTCCTTCGATTCGAAGTGTCACCGTTGGATTCGCCCGGTAGGTGTCGGCAGTCGATTTATACGATCATTGTTTTTGGCAAAAGCTTGTCTTCTGTTTTTTTTTTGTTTTTTAATTTCTAATTGAAAAAGCGGGCACTTTGCTTGCCTTGCTGTATGCCCAATTTCATGACAATTGTAACAAACGTGCCATTTTTCTCCGTCTTCATGCTGCTTAACAGAATGTGGTTGCTCAGATCTGTGGCAGTGAGATTTCACGTGCCCAAATTACCAGCATCGCTGCATTGTGTTACTGCAGTGTCTCGTACCTTATATTTCTCAATTCGCATTCAAATCTCCTCATATATATATATATATATATATATATATATATATATATATATGTATATATATATAAAGATTGATGAGATTTCGATCTACCCGCAGACGGACCTCAGTACACAGGAAAACTTTTTAAGTTTTTGATATATACTGTTAAAGTAAAAATTGTTTAACTTTGTTTTTATCAAATAAATAAAAAAATTATTGTAGCTCGTTGGCTCAGGATGAACTTAATGTTGCGAGCCATTCGCATGTCTGTTTTGCTTGGGAAAATGAGAATCAATGCTGAGTTTTTCATGATAATCACCCGTTCCATTTTGATTCCGTGTCTCGCAAGAATATCTGTTTTGATTTCTTCCTCGGTGTATCCTTCGGCTCTTTGGCTACGAGTTTTTTTGCCAGGCGGCGATCATCTTTACATCCATACGTAAAGTAATTGTATTTATCTTAATCGATATTTAATTGTTTTTGTATGCCCTCGTATGCTTCTTTGCTCTTCGGAATATATGTGATTTTCTTGCTTTTCGGGTCCGCTCGTATTTCACAGTTGGTCATCCTAGCCATATTGTTTGCCGTTTCCCATTTGCTTTAATCTAAAAGCCATGCGTCGTATTCACTATAAACGGAGGATATCGTTTATTACGTGCTTCGCTCGCTACTTTCATAGTTAATTCATATGGCGCTGGGTTTGCCTCACCACTTAACTGCGCGCCATTGTTGGTTCGTGCATCAATGTAGTGCCTTTAGATGACATACGTTTTCGAAGTCGTTTGGTTGCTCCACTCTCGCTCAAGACTGCGACGGTGTCGTCCGATTCGTTCTCCTGCTCGGAGGCAAGAAGTGAGAATGTGTTACTGGTTACTATATCGGTCGTCTTTGGTCCTTCTTTTACATCTTTGACTATCTTCGACTGTGCACAGATTCCAGTACTTTGAGTATTCCAACTGGGTATTGGCTTTTCACGTGACATCTAACACGTGACGTGGTTCTTCAATTCGGTTTTTTGCCATGGGTTTTATAGTGTCGCATCTGAATTCTGCGCTGTTCATCTTCTTGGAGTATGTACATACTATTCTCTCGCGAACAATGAACTCACTTTGCGCAATTACTTGGATGAACAGTGGTCCTGAACATTCACAAAGCGGGCCTTTTCCTTGTTTGAGCTTGTTTGCATTAGCGAGATAATGCACATATTGTGTGCTTAGTTTAGCGAGGCTATTTCTGAGTTTTTCCAGTTCACTGTGGATAAATATTTTCACAGCACTTACTTGCTCACATGCGCACTTGTGTTTCTTGGATATAGACTGATCGCCGACACAGTCGTAAAAATTTGCTTCTTCCGAGATGTTTTCACAATAAGAACATTTCACTATGTCTAGTCCGTTATGGGAATTAATTGGAGCCGTTTCAAATACGATACTTTTAAACGGCGATTTAGCTGTTACGACGGGGTCGGACTTACGCCCGGCCCGGTATGTTGAGTGGTTGAGAGCCACTCTTCAACTTATGGGTCGCAACACGACCTGCGCTCGCGCCGGCGTTATCCCGACTCCTTGTCGCCATAACCGTGCTTGCGTACTGCATTTACTATACGACTAGTGAATTTAGCAAATACACAACATTAATTTAATTTTTATTTGTTGTATGTAGTGGTTGTGTAAAGAATAATATGTGTGCTTGAGTAAATTTCAAAATTAAATCTATTGAACACACAGATGAGCAGATGACTCCTATGTAGTAATCTAACAGGATCTATGAGTGTGTAAGCGATTCTTCTAACGAACGCAATGGAATAGCGTGGTGGATTAAGCTCTAAGCACCTTCATTCCGAGGGAAGGCCTAAACTTATGCAGAACGATTATTTTAACATTTCCAACCATACAAAAATAATGTCCTAGAATGTAATTTCCTCTTTTTTAAAACCCGTCTAAATAAACAACGCTTACCGACTATAGTGGCAAAGAATTCAGACTCAGGCGGCACCACCCTGTTGTCTGTCGTCTTGGGTGGGTGCCATTTGGTGGTAATTTCGTGCTCGTAGCCACCATAATCGGGATGCACGCGCCCCGTCCTATCACCATCGATCTCGTACGTAGGTGTCCTGCTCTCTATTTCGTTGTGATGACCGTGTCGATCCACGTAGTCGGGCATCTCGGGACCAGTGTCGTGCGTCGTCAGGGTTGTTTCTCCTGGGGTCGAATGATGCAACGTCGCTTGTACTGTTTGATCTGCAAATTATTATAGTGATTATTATTATAAAATATTGTTACGCTATAGACAAAATAAAGAATAAAGCTATGACAATTATTACAAATTTTATTCTAGCTCCTAATAAGCCGCCGTTAAATGAATTCTATTAATGCAAAAATGGTTATGTTACATTCACAGTTACATTAAACCACCTAATCTCAAATCTTTAGAATTCATACACATTTTATTCTTTATGTAATTTTAAATTGGTCTAATTAGTATAGGTAAAAATATTACATAGACCACATCAGTTCCAGGCTCGTCATATCTATACTAATATTATAAAGTGATTTTTTTTTTTTTTATTTATTTGTTTTTGTTTAATTTTCTCTTTTCTCTGTTTTCTTGTGTGAATGTAGCAATAATAGATTATAAATATTTGGAAGCACTTTGTTGGTCGTTACAATGTTCTAACTTTATTATTATTTTTTTTTTATGTGTAATCCATGTATACGACTGTTTTTGTTTCCTGAATAAATTTAAAAAAAAAAAAAAAAAAAAAAAAAAAAAAAAAAAAAAGCTGAAGAGTTTGTTTGTTTGTTTGAACGCGCAAATCTCAGGAACTACTGGTTCAAATTAAAAAATTATGGTTGTGTTGGATAGTCCATTTATCGAGGAAGGCTATAGGCTATACTACATCACGCTACGACCAATAAGAGTGGAGCATCAATGAAAAATGTTGCAAAAACAGGAAAAATTATTCCTTTTGAGAGCTTCCGTCGCGCGCGCTGCGTAAACGGTTGATGTTAACCAAAAATCATGTATTACGGAATTGTTCCCCTTTAAAAGTTCTAACCAAAAGTCCGCGATACCATATGTGTATCTTTTAAGGTTAACTTACTATAACCTTTTTTATGACAATCAAATTTGTTCTAACATTATGTACTATTTGCGAAGATGTTTTTTAAACGTAATATTAATCCTTATCAAATTAAATACGTTAGTTGTCTTAAGCATTTTATGCATATTATAATTGCCCTTTACACCATACAATTTAAATTAATATCTTAGCAGTTTTTATTGAAATATGAAAACTATAGCGGGAAAAAATAAATTCACTGTCTGCGTCTGTTCGTAAACTTTTTACTTCCAAACGACGCAATAGACTTTGATACGGTTTTCAGTAATATCTTAGTTTCTTATTATCTTATAATCTATTAATCTATATAATAGAAATACTTATTATAAAGCTGAAGAGTTTGTTTGTTTGAATACGCTAATCTCTGAAACTACCAGTTGGAATTGAAAAATTATTTTTGCCTTTGATAGCCAGAATCTAGCGGAGGGTTATAGGCTATATATATGAAAACGAACTGTCTGTCTATTCGAGCAAATAGGTTTCGGCCAAAACAGCTTAACCGATTTTGATGCAACTTTACACATGTGGAAATGATGTAGTCAAAAGTGACATACAGAACTTTTTGTATGTCTGTCTGTACGTCCATCTGTCTAAACCAATTTTAATGAAACATCACAAGTATGAAAAGAAGGTCGTAAAAACTAACAAATGTTACTTTTTGTCCGTCTGTCTGTCTGTACGTGTATCTGTCTATTTGAACTAATCTCCAAAACGGCTAAACAGATTTTAAGGAAACTTTGCAGACGGGAAAGAAGGTTGTCAAGAGATTTGACATTAGCTATTTTTTGTCCGTCTTTTTGTACGTCTATGTGTCTATTCAATTCAATTTTATCTATTCGAGCTAATTTCCACTACGGCTGAACAGATTTTAATGAAACTTTGCAGACGTGAAAGAAGATTGTCAAGAGTGTCATAAGCAACTTTTTGTGTTTGTTTGTCTGTCTATCTGTCTGTCGTTTGTCCACGCTGATCTATCAACTACTACAGCCAAAACTACTAAGTCTAGGAAGCTTAAATTTGGAACATAGGTTTATTTTATAACGTGAGCATTAAGTTAAGAAAGGCTTTTTTAGAAATTTCAAACTTAAGGATGGGAATGGAGGGACTCAAATAATGACGTGTTTCAGGGTTTTTAGATTTCCACATTTTAAGGGTGGGAAACGGGAGATGAAAAATTGTATCGGTTTTTTTAAAGGGTAGAAGGGGAATGAAGATTGAAAGTTTGAATGGGTGTAACCAAAATTGGTTCCAGCAAAAAGTACGTATAAACCATCTCGAATGTTAATAGTACCTATAACAGGAATTCGTAGTCTACGCAAGCGAAGCTGCGGGCGGTCGCTAGTACACTATAACGAGTGTCAAAATTACATACACGATCTGTTCCAGACATGACAAAATTATTAATGAAGCTTGCTTATTAATAAACACCATGAAATACAAATCATTCTCAAGAACTTCAAGCTTGAGTAGATAAGGGTCTAAAATAAATGGGATTGTTAGACTTCCTATGAAAGTTGACATCTGTCTGAGTGTCTGACTATATTACCTGTAAAAAGAAGGGAAGGTTGACGTGTTCTCAGCCGCGCGTAGCAGACCAGTAGAAATGTTGTAGGGAAACAAAATTCATCTCAGGTAACATCAATTTAATAACTTTACACCGATACTACGGAACATAAATCTTGAAGATGACTTGTGTATCTGAGTGCGGTGATCCTACTGGTAACGTTTCGTGCCAATACTAAGTATTTTATATGATTCAACATTAATGTTCGAAGTGTCGTTTTGCTGCCTAATTGGCTGGACGTGTTTGATAATTTTGTGTTTTGGCCAATCAGAAAACATTTCGTGTGGTTCGAAGTCCAAAGTATTTAGGCCATGCAATGACCGGTCTAAAGAGCTAGTAAGAAAATATTTTTATTTCCAATTAATTTATGACGGTGAAGAATTACCGGAAACTTGCGAAATTAAGGTCGTCGCTTTGGACTTTGGTACATGCGGTCATATCCCTATAAGTATAATAAAGACTGTTCTTTGAGTTATCGGGTATATTACTTTAAATGCACACTAAACTGCTAGATATTTCACTCTAGCTGTTTTGTAAGGGAGGAATAAGAAATCTTGAGGCTTACTCGCAAACTGTGTGGAACAAAAACACGTAAACTTGCTATAATTAAGAGTTCTAACCCCTTCATCCTGCAACTTAATCTTTAAAGATAGTCGTAGATTGGTCTAATTATAAATCGTGAACCCTTAGGTCAGGTAAGAACAGGTAAAAATGAAAACATAAAATTAACAGATCGCTGCGAACGTTAACAGGTTTCAAGAGAAAAAATAATGTTGTAAAAATAGACAGAATTATAAAGAAATGACTGACCGTGCGTGGTCGTGGTGCGTGTGTCCGATGGCGTGGCTGGGTGCGTAGGCGCGTGCAGGTCTTCGCGCTCCGGAGGTGTTGTCTGGTGATGGCTCTTACTGATGGCGTCGGTGGCGCTTGCTGTTGACGTGCCGCTTTCGACCCCTTCACTGGTCTCGCCTGCCGTCGCTGTGCCACTATATGTACTCGTCAGCCCGTGGGTACTGCTTACGCCCACGCTGGAATTAACAGATTATGATTACAATCGTCAAAATAACGTCAAGAATAAAATGAATCTAATTGGGCTAAGCAGCGTTCGAGGAGCCACGCAGCGTTTTTGTGTCCATTATATATTATATACCTTAGTACCTAAAGACAAAATCTTTGAACAGTGCTGTTGAAAATGCTGAAGTAAGTCCGTAAGACCTTAGTCCCTTGTGGTTGGCTTCGTCAACAAATGTAATAGTAGTAACAATGAGCGGCCAGCTTCAAAGTTTCTCCAGTGGCCACCACAAATCGGTAGTCGTAGTATGGGACGGTCACGTATCCCACATAGTTGATGACCCGTAAAGGTCAAGAGCCGCCGTAACCAACGGCCCATGACCAATCGTAGTGGAGATTAAAATGTTTAAGTTTAGTTTGTTCAGCAATTGACGCGTGATGGCTGACAACGACGCAAAATGTTATATAACACCAAGCGTGTCTTCAGTTTATGTTGGATGTAATCGAGGGATGGATTAGATCGATATATGAGTGGTGAAGGACCAGGGAGTCCAGGACAAACCTCCAAACAGAGTTTTCCGGAGTGCCCCACACAACCAATCGGAAAAGGTGCACTTACTTGAGGTCACGATTGCCGAAGCCTGGTGAGCCGGGCGCGTGCATACTCCTATATATCCGGGAAGATCTATATATAATATTTGTGTGTATGTGTGTATGTATGTGTGTGTGTGTGTGTGTGTGTGTGTGTGTGTGTGTGTGTGTGTGTGTGTGTGTGTGGGTGGGTAGGTGGGTGGGTGGGTGTTTTTGTGTGTGTATAGTCCTGAACGGGTTGTTTATTTTACAATGACGGCGTATCACTGTTGTAACCATGTATCCGATTCACAATTACTGATACAATGTTCACATCACTGTATAGTTCGAAAAACGTAAAACTCGTGACTCTTGGTGTGCTACGAGGAGGCCCAACGACAGTTACAATAAATGCAAGAAATAGGGACAAAACGATATGATTCGCACGACAGATAGAGGGCGACTACTGTCAACTTGCTGTGATAACTCAGATGTTGGTTTTTGGCAATCTCGCTTCTGATTAGCGCTTTCGACCGTGGCCATAGTGACTGCCCGAAACCGACCAATAGTGAAGTAGCACATCCGGAGTTAGGTTTACTAAACAAAGCGTGAGTTACAAAATAAATATTAACACATTTCATATTGAAATATGAACAGATTATTGTTATAGTTTTGGTGCAAGTTGATTAACTAATTGAGATTTTTAAAACGAATATCTATTGAGATATAAGCTTTTTTTTATTGCACAGTAACTATGTAGTCAATGGACATCACATCAGTTCACACACATTTCGCATAATCACAATATTCAAACTTGAAACAGAAGTGGGCACACGCGACTGTGTCATTGATAGGTTTATTACGATCAAAAGATTTTATTACGTGGTGGTGGTGTGGTCGCCGTCGGTGACATCGCCGCCAGCACCCGAGCCCTCCACGCAGTCCTCGTCATCACACGGCTTCATCAACTTTCCACTCGAATTACCCTGCGAACGTGTAAATTGTGAATTACCTACAACTCGACGGTATACCTATAACGTTTGGTATCTAGTCGCGATACACGAGAAAGGGATGAAAACGGTATGTAACCTTGTAAGGTCGTGAGGGTGGCCTTCTTGTGGAGGGCACGTAGACGGGCGTAATAAGATCGTCCCCGGAGCCTGCATCGGGCAGCACGCACGCGTCCTCGTCGTCATCACGGCAGCCAGAACCAGCACCAGAGTATACCAACTCGTCAGGCGCACCAGCTCCAGCACCGCCACCTACACCGCCGCCGTATCCCGACGGTGGCGTCTGATAAAACAAATGTTATATAAACAACGATATTTATTGGGTAGGTGTATTGGCGCCATGCATGTAATTCACTCCACAGATTAACGTGTGGAGTACCTACTTATAGATCGGTCTCGAAATAAGAAAAAGAATCTTCAAAATGACTTTTTTATTAAGTCAGTGGCTGTTGAGTTAAACACTTCTAAAGTCCAAAAAGTTTATCCCTTTAACTTTTTAACTATAAGATGGAAAATTTTGAAAAAAAAATATTTTTTAATTTTTTTTTATTTTATTTTATTATATAAAATAATAAAGCTAAAAAACACTGTAAAAAATGGTTTGAATAAGATACGTTAAGTAATTTTTGAAATATTTGTCTTTAAATTTATTCCTGAAATTTTAAACATGAGCGTACATCGCTACTATGAAACTTGGCCGTTTTTTAAGATTATAGGAAACAGCAAAAATGGAACACTTAGAATTTCGCCATGTTCCTCTGTCTGTCCCTAAGTCAAATGCTTATATCTCCCTTAGACTGGTACCGTTGCACAGACCATTAAAACAATGAGAGTTCTTAAATGATATTTTATGTGAATCTTTTGCGATGTATAAGCTCCAAAAATCGTTGAGAATGTGTCGCCTCTGTCTTAATTTTCGACTGCGTGACACTGAGGTAACTGCGTGAGTAAAAAATTTTGAAATAAAGCGCGTGGTCATCACGGGATGCCAGGCAGATGTGAAACATTGAAACTCTACTCGTTTCATCCATCCAAGTTTTTTTATAATTATTACTAATAGATATATAGATAGGTTAATGCATTATTTACTTAACACCTAAAGTTTTGTTGACATATATGTTGTGGTTTTTACAATATCTATACAAGAAGGCAATTCAGACAACTTCGGTCCCATTAAAAAAAAATTATGTAACCTTAATTAATATTTTACTATTTGGTTTCTCTATACTTCATAATCTATATGGACTCATAATTCATAATGACCTAAAGTTTCACTTACTTTAAATTATAATAATAATAATAATAATAATGTATACATCACAACAACGTCTAGGCCCCAAATTAAGCATTAGCTTGTATTTTGGGTGGCAAGCGAAGACACCACCTACATATAACAACCAAGACCCGGTACCAGTATCAATATTCATCATTTAAAAACTGATCCGACCTGAGATTCGAACCCGGGACATCCAGCTTCGTAGGCAGGGTTGCTACCCACTAGGCTAAGCGGTCGTGAAGTACTTACTATTACTCTCTTTGATTACAATCATAAATTTTTAAAGTACTTTTCTTGTTTAATTTAATAAAATGCATAAAACCATAAAAGACTGCTGTCAAATTAATTTACTCTATACTTAAAACAAACAATGATAATAACGTATGGTATGTCTAATCACTGAGTCTGACATTTCGCCCGCGTTTTCGGTCGTTTCCAAGTATGAGATCCAATTTGATGATTATGCTGTCTGAGTGTTTCCTCTGATCTTTAAATTAAATATCTCCGGATACATAACAGAGCTTTCTTTCTCTGCTCCCCGTGGTAAAACCTCGTGGTAGATACCAAGGTCGCCGAATATAATAAGAAAGTCGACCTAAAAGTGGTCAATCAATATTTAGCTTGCCATAGCGTAGGACTCCAAGTCTGTCATATGTATGTCATATGGATTTACGTTTATTATATATTTGTACAAACAAACTATCTTACTACAAATGTATCCTCGTAGGTAAAAAGAAATGAGTATTTGATACCCGTAGGACAGTCGAAATCACCTGCTGCATCCTGTTTATGTCCCGGTCAAGAGGGGAGTGTGCGCGGCGGGCATCACCCCTTACTGAAACGGCACTGTCCCCTGCCGCCGCCAGGTCCAGCACACGGACGCCATCCACCACGAGGCCTGCTAACACGCCACTGAAAGAGCGCGCGCCGCCTGCACCCCCACCCACCGTTATGCTGGACATGCTGTTGAAGATCGTCGACTGTTGGCCGCCTGCGCACACGTAAATAAATATCCCCTTACTTCTTTTTAATAATTACAGAATGTAATCATATAGAACATCAACTAGATCAACTATGCTTTATTTCAGTCGATATTTAAACATTCTGAAACAAACTTAAAAATAGATATTTTTTTGAAAGTTCATATGAAACTAAACAATTATAGATTTTAAAAGGTAATGTCTAATAAAAGATTTTTACAGTAAAATTAAGACGTATTTCCACGGTCACTTTTATAAAATCAATTAGTTTCATTTTTAAACATAGAGTAAATAGATTTTACAGCAGCGTTTGTTATGTTTTTAAGGCATTGCAACTACGAAGTTTCAATGTCAAGTGTTTCCTAACTCCCTTAGTCTTTAAAACATCCTGGCTTTACTTAGATGTGTATCTCGTGTATATATTTTCAGTCAAATCACAATCTCACATTTCATCCTCTTAATGTTTTTTTATTCCGGCTGTACTGTATATATACGCCATAACTACTTATACTATAAAATGAGCAATGTTGTATATATATATATATATATGATTCTAAAACATTCCACAGGTGGATATATTTTTGAAAATATGTAATGTTTATGTCACCGCGAATGTTTCATCGAAATTTCATCAGCATGTTCACAAACAATGCTGATGAAATTTCGTCCCTTTTTATTTTATTTATGGTCATTTCGGTTTTATACCAGAGAACGTTAAAATACACCTCGACGGCTTGGTTAATCATGATCTTAATCTAAAAGTTCGTTAATTTTCTAATGGATAGGTTATGTATTTTTATGTCGATGCGAAGAACGAAGCAGTGCGAAATAACGAGCCACCCAGAAAGTCTTTTGAACAATTTTTAAATTCGGTTGCTGGTCTACTATCTCTAAATTCGTAGGTCAGATTAGATTTCTTTATATCAGTGTGAAGAGCGAAGTGAAACGAAGCGACGACGCGCTGCCCAGAAACATTTTAATTTTAATCAATTATTCTAAATCACCTGACAAATAAATTGAATGATAGCCATGACGCTTTCCAAACAAGCACTGGATAATGTTTATATTCACACGATTTATTATCATGCGTGCATGTCCGAGTATACTATACTATATATAAATATTAAAATGTTTCGATCTTACACCAACGAAATTGGTGATTGTCAACATACACCGGTGCATCTCGACATACTTCAATGCCGGATAGTCACGGTAGCATATATTCAATGCAAAATTTAGCAAAGTGACCATGGTGGTTGTTAAAACCTTGTGGATGGCGTATATTGAGAGCGTAGTCATCAAGCTGCAGCGCTGCGTGGCTGCCGTTACGCGTGAACCGCGCCACGTGGTAGGCACCATCATCGACGCGCGCCGCCTCGTCACCCAAGGGTTGCTCACCGCCACCCACGTTGTACACCATGAATAGGTTGCCACGAATCTACCACACACACGAATCTGTGACTTTGCCCGCCTGTATGAGCGGACAGATTTAGCCATGGACCATTGCCGGAACCACAGACTATCCATAGACATAGAAGCAAAAGATAAAGTAAGTTAATCAACTGTGCATGTCCGAACTTACATGTAGTATTGTTCTACCAAGGCGTCAGTAAAAAATATGAAATGTGCCTAATTGTGCCACAGTTAGGCCTACTGTCCACGGAGGTGTAGCTGCATAGACGCTTCAAAATACGCCGTGCAGCTTGTGCAGCCCAGTGTACTCGACTTTGTCCACGAGGCGTATCGCTAGCGTGCGTGCGTTTGTAATCATTTGTGAAAATGTCGCCAAATGAAGAAGACGTTATTTTGGCTTATTACTACATTCGACGCCGAAGGCGTCGTTTATATTGGGTGCATCCATATCCAAAAAAAAAATGTCAATTGTAGATCATTCGCAACGACAAGAGAATTATTAGAAGATGAAAGTGTATTTCACTCATTCTAAGAATGAGTAAAATCACTTATCAGAATTTACTGCAAATTGTAGAACCACTGTTCAATTATTATTATACAAACACGGATATTTTTCTACTATTTAAACAAATTTCGCGGCCGTTGCCGCTATTTTACGGAAATAAACACGTGCGCTCACTCGAATATACGCTCGGGCGTATGACATGCTGCACAGCAGGCGTCATGAAGCCTGCATGCAGCGACGCGATCGCGACGCAGCCGCTCCGTCGACGGAGTTACATAGTTTTATATGTGAGCTGCAAGCAGGCGTACACCAAACATATAACGACGAATTCGCTTCTATGAAGCTACGCTGCCGTGGACAGTAGGCCTTAATTGTAAAAACTCTAAGACTCTTCACAGATTGTTGACCGAGTGGATGAAAATGTTTCGTTTTTTTTTTTTCAACTGTAACAATACCTTTCTCATTAAAATAATTAGGTTTCATACGATTTGACAAACTTTCGTAATCTATTCTCTCTGCATCTGTAGTCGAGAGTCTTTTATTTGTTACTTAACCCACATCGGGTATGTAAATTGCAATATGAACAAGTGTAGTCCTTGCGAAGGATAAAGTGTAAGAAGAATAAATTCAGAAAAAATTCTTTAACGTTTAGAAGGTACCTACCGAATATTTACATCGTCAAGTTTGACCCTCCATTGTTGTGATTGGCAATGCCAGTATAGTCCGTGATTAATTTCCAGAATCACATTATAATTAGGCAGTTCATACGTTGAAACTGTCGATTATATCATCATCTTGATTAATTTAATATTGACAGCCACACTAAATACTTAAGAAATTTGAAAAAGAGCCATGATTTAAAATAGTCGAATTTCACAAACTCACTATTTCCATCTGCATATAATCCTGGGTGTTAGAGGATTCTATTCTGAGAAGAACGGCGTCCGCCTTGCTGGTGACGAAGCCCAGGGCCACCTTGTTTGCTTCCGAGTCGGCTACGGCGCTGGGCGGAAACGTGTACGTGATGATACCACGCCCCGGACCAAACTCGTACGCCACTGATTCTGAAAAAGGTGTGAAAAACAGATTATTTAAAATATATACTTACGTGGTAGTGCATCCTTAAGATTGGGCGGTCGAAGTCACGTTGAGTCCACTTTAGAGAAATCCGTCCATCCGTTAGTAGGGTTCACACTGTGTGCCACGATGATTTGTTGGTGTGCGAATCACCGTTTTAAAATGGGTTTTTTTCAGTTTCATAACGAAATGTTTAAATTCTATGGCATTTAAGTAAATTCATTTAAATTAAATGTAAAATAATCAAAACGCCTAGGCCCCACCCGATTTAAAAGCAAGCGCTTGACTGTACGTTCAGTTGTAGCCAAAATGTGTGTTTCAAAGCGCAAAGAAACACGAAGCACAAAACGGGAATCGCACATTCCATCACGCGCTCGCCTGTGTCTACTCTAAAGGCAACTTAACGTTCAACTACCCTGAGAGCTGAACATGTCGGTCGCACAGATGAGCTCACCAACCGGAACGATCTTCGTGCCAAAAGGCTAACGCTTGATAACCGATTATTTAAAGTCGATAAAGTGGTCTCAATTCCTCACATTCTATCCGTACTGTCTAAGATTCTTTGAATCACGTATGAGTAAGTAAAGAAACGAAATGAAGTGAAACTGTATACAAATAGTTTACTGTGATAGTGATTAGTACAAATTAGTGATAGTGTACAAATAGTTTGTTCCACGTCCGAACCAAACCAGCTTCCATGGCTTTCTTTCCTACTCCATGATATATGTCAAGAATATATGCTATATGCATGATATATACTAAATATAAAACAAATAATACTATGAAAGATGACTTGTTGAGAAAGATATCACATTACCATCATAGCAAGTGGGTCCCGTGAAGGACGTCAGGTCACAATCGCACACGTAAGCGTTCCACTGTTGCACGCACATGCCTCTGTTGGCGCACGCGTTGTGTGTGCATTTGCTGCTCCCTGTAGGTAAATATGAGAATAAATTATATTGCATAATTATTATGTTTTTCTATAACAGTTCTTATTAAGAGGCTCATTGACACTTGTCACGAAGTTTCGTGATTATTTGTAAATATGAGAATTTTGAATATTTATTAATAGCAACATTGCAAATTTGGTTGAAAATCATGATTTGGTTAGCAACATTTTTTTCTCCGGATGACAGCAGGACCGACATCACGAGTTTAGTCTGCTGCCTAGAAATTTATGGCCTATTAATAATTAATTACCTTTATTTGGTAGTCATAAACACGATTGATTATCGAGCACCTAATTGTAAGTATATGATTGGTTTTTAGAGGTAACGAAACTATAAGACACGATATCTTGCTGAGCACGTGGTGCCAGCTGACGTTTACTGTGATATTTGCCTGTAATATATTGACGATATCCACAATATTAATGTGTAATACAGATTTGAATAATGTTATAGATTTAGCGAGATTTGTGTGTATGATGACGTCGGCATAGAAGCTGACTCGCATCATAACCTAAGAGATTGAAAGACACCTCAAGCACTTCTCAATGGGTTGAGAAGGTATGAGCTCTTCATAGGGGTTAAAGAGTCCACACACTGAAGTCGGCATAGAAGCTGACCCGTGTTATCACCTAAGAGAGAGATATTACAAGAGCACTTCTCAATGAATGGTTGAGAAGGTATGAGCTCTTCAGAGTGGTTAAAGGATCCATAGATAGAGAGATATGTATACGTGTATGTGTGTGTAGATAGACACTAGAGTTTATCCTAAATAGAGGTACACAGAGATACTGATAAGCGAAGCAGATGTGAGAGAGTTTTATATACCTAGTATGATACTATCTATATTCTATTATAATCTATTGATGTGCTTTTATGCTGTGTACTATGTTGTTTGTGATCACATTCTAACTAACTATAAATTGTCAATGCGGGGTCGGTGCTGGACTTTGGGCCCGGGCCACCATTGCGGTAGGCAATGGTGTGCCCGGGCTTTATTAATTTTTTAGATGTTCCTGAGACGGGAGAGATGAGAGCGAACTAATCAAAGCTGCCTACACTGACAACGGAGATGATGCTTATAGTGTACATATGTGCTCATGCTGGATGTCGCTTAAAGGAGCTCCTCGGAAGATAATTCAAGTGGTCGATGCTACTGTATATGGTGTAGATTCTTAATGACCAATATGAGATAACTTGATTAAATAAATCAATTATCAATTTGTATTAATTCAAGTATCGTTGACCCTTGATCAGTTCAAATATAATCATATCGCGATCTTAGAAGTTACACCTCACAATACATGATGATATAACAAGATAGACTTCGCGACAACACTTAAAATCTCATGTACTCTCATGTACGCAAATTAAATTTTAAATTTTCAAAGTGGTTGGGCCCTGAAGGTAATATATACATCATACAAAAACAAAGGCAGGTGTAATATAAAATAAAAAATATTTTTTTTGGGGTACCCTTCCCATATTTATAAAAAAATACTAAAAAAATAATAAAATAGTGTCCTATTCGTTCTGCAATATAATCTTTGTGTCCATATTGCTGCCCAAATTAACACATGACAACACTTCATCCGGTATTTTCTAACTTGTGTGCACACAATTTTTGTCAGTTACTCAAATAAGTTGGAAAACTTGCAACGACATCCAAACATATAATAATAGTGTGCTCACCGCATGAGTAATGGTGATTTTAGTGATTAAATGCGCCTGAAAAGACTGTGGTGGTAGAGGATGGTCCCAAAGCCTAGCTGACCAGAAACGTGCTGTACATGATGCAACTACGTAATGAAGCTTATGACCGCTACAAGCAGACGAATGACGTTGCTCATAGATAGTACCTACTACAAGGACTTAAAGCACATGGTTATCGAGAAGATAATCTTAGAAAAGAGGGCCTTCTTAGAACGTCACATTAACAACGCGGACACTGACTCCAGGACACTTTATGAGAATCTGAAACGCCATGTTCTTCCAAACAAACAAAACAAGGGGTTACCGGCCCACTTTGCTGATCTTAACGACATTAGTAGACACTTTTTGGCCATACCTGGCAACTCAAGTGTGACGATTTCTGATTTGACATCCTTTGAATTTCAAAGGTACGGACCAGCGACATTTAGACTCAGTAACGTCTCACCAGAGCAGGTTGCCAAAACTGTTATGAACATTCGCACGAGGACAAAAGGCATGGATGGCTTAGGTATTGGCATGTTGATTTGACTATGCCGACTACTTTTTCGACTTTGACTATGATTGTTAATAAGAGCGTACACTAAAACTTTTCTGACTGGAAGATTACTAAGATCACGCCATTGCCTAAAATATCCTACACAATTATTCCATCGCCTCTCAATCAGTATCCTTTCATGTGCGTCGGAGATAATAGAAAGGGTAGTGTGTGACCAGCTAACGAGATATCTGGAGAAAAATAGGGTGCTTCCGAACATGGTCGACGATATTTTGCATTTTATACATTTACATAGCCATAGCTTAACTCATTGTATGAAAAATATTCATTATTATATATTAATATGTAATTGTGTATTATGATTGTGTGGACGGGTTGCTATGCTTGTGGTGTGTGCGGCGGACTCTGCGTAAGGGCTGTATGAAAATCTGTGGTGTGGGCGTGGTCTCACACACCTGAGTGGGTGCTGTGTCAGCTCCTATCATAGTTGCGGATAACTTCTTTTTGTGTTTTGTTATTTGTAGTTGTCTGCTATATAATAATAATAATAACGTATACATGACAACAACATCTAGGCCTTAAACTAAGCATTAGCTTGTGTTTTGGGTACCAAGCGAAGACACCACATACATATAACAACCAAGGCCCGGTACCAGTATCAATATTCATCATATAAATACAGACTCAACCTGGGATTCGAAACCGAGACCTCCAGCTTCGTAGGCAGGGTCGCTATACACTAGGCTAAGCGGTCGTCAAATATATGTATATTTATAATATATATATATCCGTGGCCTTAATTAAATGTTTTTCTTACTCTCTTTAAACATTTCAGTAATAAATTTATTATTGTCTTAGAAGTACATATTCATGCATGGAAAGAATAAAAGCTAGTGATGTAATTGTAACTATACCTTCACATCCTGAAGCAAGGGAGCTACTAGGAACCACAGCGTCGTCTATCAATGATGGTGATTCTCCGGGAAGGTCTAAACTAGCCATACAGCCCTCGAAGCCTTGGCGCGACACCACCCCTACTGGCAATGCAGAGTACGTATCTTTGGGTACACCGCCCACATACAGCACACCGTCCAATTCCAGCATAAGATTTGAACCTGGTGATACACACAAGAAAAATATCAGTTAACATAAACTCAATAGCACAGTGTGATTTATAGGTTTACGTGCAGTATTTTATCTTCAAACAAACAGTCAAGATTTCATTTTTTTTAAATAATGAGATTCGGCGACGTGCGCTTTACATGAAGAAGAATACTGCTCGTAGAGCTATATCTATACTGTGGCAAAAAGGTGAGCAATGCTGTTAAAACCATAGAGATATGAATGGTTTTGCATCGCGCCCTTTTGAAGCAATATTTCGTATCAATACAATTAGTATCAATTGGGGGGTCTCAATCGTAATTGTCCAGTAGACCTAGTAAAGCACGGCGCGAAATCATTCATATTTCCATGGTCAAAAAGAATTACTCACTAGTAGTATGTATTTGTAAGTCGTCATCCACTCGTAGGGTATGTATCTTGGGTGTGGGCCGCCGCACGGAAACGGAATGCCACCGATTGTCGTTGAGGAAATTTTTCAGCTTGTCCTTCATAGTGACGACGCCGTCGCCGAGGTTAAATACGCAATGCACGTGCCCGTTAACCAGCTCCACCGCTATAAAATCCTGCTTCTTACCGCCGTTGTAGAACAGCAGCCCGTCCATTTCACTCGTCCGGAAGTAGAAATCGAGATATGTATTCGCGTAAGCCTTAAGCAGAGGCAACCCCACATAAGTGTGCTTCGATTTAAAAGTGACCGGCTTGTATACATTCAAACTATCCGATTTCACAAACTTTCCCGTAAAGATAATATTTGAGGAGTCGTATATGTTGTTGTTGAGATCTGCTCCCCCAAGGCCAGTATTTTGCACGACGTCGATGTACTTGATACCATTAAACACGTATTTCTGAATGTAGCCCACGAAGTTCGGTAGTGTAGACGTCATTTGAATCTCTTCTTCAGCATGAAACAACCCTCCAAGATGCAAAGTTGAGATCTCCAAAGTCGACGATTTACCTAGTATAGTTTCGGCTGCAAAACAAATCAAATATAATGAGAGTTGTATAAATTGAACTTTGCAAACGATTACTCACGACATTGACTTGAAATAAAAAAAATCGGCGAAGGAAATGCTCATACTTATACATGTATATATTAGGTATACATAAAATATAACTTATTAAGACTGCCGTAAACAATCCAGATTAAAGTGGCAACACATAAATTTTATTAATACATCATGAACTCTATATATTAGTTCAGAAAAAGTGCTAAGCTTTCAAGAAGAAAGTCCTATCTGCTGTCAAATTGAAAAACACATATTTATAGAGTGGCTACAAAAATACATATACTATAATATGATAACAATGCAATCCAGTCATATTACCTGCTACCAGTTCTGTTCCCACAATCAATAAATATTGAAATAGAATACCATGTAACGTTCACAAAAAGAACAGAACGAGTATACAAAACACTATTTAAGAAGAATAGAAATGGCATACGCGAGGAGTTTCTACAGGAAATAAAAAATAAAATAAATAAATAAGAAAACAGGCATAAAATTAAATCGTGATTTTGAAGTGCCGGCTATAAAAAAACAGAAGAATAAGCCTCTACTCTACATTCTACGGAGGAGATCGCAGAGTACTCTCGGAAGAAAACTCCGCTATAATGACTCAGACTGAACTTTTCGTTTTTTAGAAAAAATTCAGCTTCTTCATTTACAATATATTAACTATAATATTAACTATTTCATGATATAGAATACGTACATAATGTAATATCCGAATAAGTGTTTTCATTCTAGTACTTAATATCAGTTAAATAGACTTATGTATCATCACATGTATCATCCACGATTAATTACAGATTCAGTTTAGATTCAAAATCTCGGTTTGGTCTTTGAAACCGGCCCGATTACTTTTTTATTACAAGCGGGTCCAGTTAGATTAGATGACTGTGGGGGTCTTCCACCAAGTATCAGTTATCATCTAGTTAACTAAACTTTAGATATCTTTAACAGAAGGATGAACGTCACTTTTATCCCGATGTTTTTCCACCAAAAACTTACTGTTATATTTTAATCTACAGTTAGTAAACTAGAGCTCAGTGTTGCTTGTACCATAAATTATATCAATCAAATGTTTCAATCGTTGTGATTTTGTGCATTTACATCTTCACTTCACTTCATCAGCCCATTTTCACCCCACTGCAAGGCCTTAGGCCTCTCCCTGGGTGAGGGGGGTTGGAGCTGAAATGCACCACGCTGCTCCACTGAGGGTTAGGGATTGTAACGACTGCCATCTATTGACAGCGCCCGGGACCGACTGCTTAACGTGCTCTCTGAAGTACGGAGTCAGTGATAATTAATGTACTTGAGTCAGAAAAAAACTCATTGGTACACGCCCGGATTCGAACCATGGCCCTATGGCCTTATAAATTTGAGACAGGTTTGTTTTGCTTTCGGCTATCACGACGATTTACATATTCATTATTATTTAAAGGTCAATATATGACATTAATAGACTTCGTGATTAAAGTTAATATCCTTGAAACTAATATAAGTAAATATTGCTTTGTTTTTTTATAAGTTGCAACCCTGGATTCGCCGATGAGGAGAAACTGAAAATTATTCCTACTAGATGGCGTTTTGTCGCAGTTAAATACACACGGGAAAGACGACAGAAATAATATATTAAAGATGAATGAACGTATTAATTGAAAATAGATAGGTAACGCAACCAGAAATTATACAAAAGTACGCAACCAGCCGATTCGATCATAAAATCGATGGATTATACGCCATATTGCTTTTATTTATCTGTCATTTAACAGTTATCATGCAGTTAAACGCCAGTTCGACGGGCTGACAGGATAACTGTGTCTCTAGCTGGAGGTTAACAATATCCGTATGTCGTGGAAACGAAATCTGCCAGATAACTGGTAGATTGGATAACTGACGCTTTAACTGGAGGTGGTGGAAGACCCCCTGTGTCTGATAATTTAAGTACCTACCGTTACAAGCACAGCCTTTATAATAATTTATCTTCGATATCATGAAATAAATTCTACTTACAGTAGGGGGTAAAAAGAAACCGTGTGTGTGCGTTTCCGTGCACCGGTACGTACATAACATACCGCGCACGGGCTGCGCTCCGTCCACCTGCAGCTTCAGGTTGGACGCGCGCCGTGAGAACCGCACCGTATGCCACGCCCCGTCCACTACGTTGTTACCCGCCAGCAAGTTCTGCACATACACACCCATCACATGGCTCGCCCCCTCACTTCACGACGTCACATGATGGCAAAAGATGACGAAACACAGCCTATCATTGTGTAAATATCCTGGCCACGTTAGAGTACGCGTAAACTACTATACACCAGTTTCTTTGATGCGTGCACAATAACTAACAACATGACCATCTTTCGGGTCATCATTATCATCATCATCATCATCATCATCATCATCATCATGGCCATTGTTGGCCATCGTAGGTTATTAAACACCATAGGTTATGATGGTAATGGTCGCTGATGAGCCATCATGGACCAAGTGAAGTGAGTACCGGTTGCCGGTCGACATTTACCTTTTCGCGGTCGCCGAGGCGCACAGAGGCACGCACGCGACCGGCAGCCACAGCCAGCTCGATCCGGTCAGCTGAGGTCTCGCTTGCCGTGCGCAGTAGAAGCCCTGCTGTAGTCGTGCGGAACCGAAGAAGCAATTCCTCCGTCTGTGTCACATGGCCTACGCCCAGCGCCGCCGTCAAGTGCTCACTGCCATTTAGGTAGATCGTCGGCGACTCTATATGATACACCATAATATCATTAACTTAAGATTGAAACGAAGTACTACTTTTAATAAATACACTTCATTTACTTTGATTTTATTTAAATTATGTCTGTCAGCCTATACCTGTCTACTGTTACATATAGCCTTCGCCAAATACTACATGAGGTCAGTCATTTTTGCCAGTATTAGCACGAAATGATATCTTATAACAATATAAAACTTAAAGATGAAGGACAAGTACAACATATTTTCGCACCTCTGCCACAGGTGGGTCCGGTGAAGTTGGTGGCGGAGCAGTCGCACAAAGGACGGTTCCAGCCCTCGGAGCAAACTCCGCCGTGCTGACAGGGCGCGTTCACACACTGCTTCATGAGCACGTGGCACGCCGGCCGCACAGATGCTGAGTCCTGAGTGCGCGCGTACGCGCTCAAGTCTTGCGGCCGGCCGTTCAACACGAGGTCGCGTAGGCAGCCGACAAAACCCTGGCGCAGCGCCGCCGTCCATAGTGCAGGCGGCGTGCGCGACGCCGAGTACTCCGCACCCAGTCCTCCTACGAACAGGGGCCCGTCCAGCTCCAACTGGTTCGATTCACCTGCAATACGAGTGCATAAAATTTAAGAACTTTTCAGACTTCTATATCTCTTCGATTTCGAAAAATACACATATTACGGTACTAGAGAGTGGCGAAGCTCGGTTAGAGTGAGCTGTTTGGTTAAGTTACAGCTAATATGTGTAGTAGTGTAATATAAAGTATAGTATCCATTACCAGGAGTCTTGAACTCAGCGTTGGCGCCGTCGACAGTAACGCGACCATCGCGGCCAGTCCGTCGCAACAAGAACTCGTGCCAGTGCGCATCGTCGACTCGGCGGCGCGAGGCACGCACACGCACGCCACCCGAACCCAGATCCACGTGCACGTAGATGTGACCATTCAACAGCTCCACAGCAAACAAGTCCGCCTGTGCACATCACTACCACTGTATTCCCCACCTTGAGCTAGTGAGGATCCGCTTCATATCCACCACTACATTTATATCGCTTCAAAAACGTCAGTGCAGCACTTTATTTTAATACGTGACATTTTAATTTTAATGACGTCTTCGATCGTAGCGAGACAACTCAACAGAACCCACACTAATGGTACTTTTACACCTTAACTTTATAATTTATTTGCCTCAACCCCATCCAAAAATACAAAATTGAAAAGCAAAATTGAGAACAAGAACATCACGCGTTATAAATTTAATTGAAACTTATATAGTTATCTGTCCATGTTGGTAGACAGAAAATATTAACTAACTTATGAACTACGCGGTATGAGAGATAGTAATGTTGTTGGTATTGATTAAAGACAAAGGAAAAAAATATTAGATAAGTACTTACTACAATCTCCATGTAGATAATGCTTACGCTATATAATCAAATGCAGTGGAATATGTTTTTTTTTTAATTTTATTTGTAGAGTTCGACATGCAAGCATCGCTCAACAAGCTCGAACGCAACATGCAATTGGAGGAAGAATTGTAGCTATATGTCAAAGATAAGCAATTGAGGGTACTAAATGCTTACAATACTAAAAAAAATCTATTTGTGTAGGTAATAATAAAGTTCACTTTAAAATAAAAAGTTTAATGCGGATTTGCTTTTTTAAACCAAATTTTAATTAACACCCATTGAACTGTCGATATATCGATCTATTAATAAGGTATGACACATAATGGTGTGCTCTGTGGAATTTGGTGTTTCAGTGAATTGTGCATCCGTACTCTACAGCTAAGTGTTGCCGGTGCCAACGATCAACGTCACACACGCAGACATAAATAAACCATCAAACACACAAAGTGGGTGAAACTTTATAAGGTACCATACACAAATCCCCCTGCCGTCCGAGTATTGTTATAGCTCACCGAGCCGGTGTTCCTCGACCCTCGAGGCCTAGCATGCACATCTCGTCCCGGCGAGCTACGTTCTCTCGTCGCCGCCGAAAGAAATTGTATTATGAGGAAAACTTCATTAAATTCCTATTAAGAACAGACACCCGTCACGGCGCCAACCGCAAAGCCAACCTAGACACTTTTATTACATTTTAAGCCGTTACGCAGAATAAATTAATCTCTGGCGGTGGCGGCGATGGGAGGCTCGCCCGTTCGAAATGTTGTAACGTCGGATGCGAATGAGATGAAGCGCTTTTGAAAACGATCGACTATTATAATATTAATTAAGGAATAAATGAATGAAATTATGAGAGTAATGACCATGATGAATTTTTGATAGGTCGTCTGTAGGCTTTCGAAGTGTCGTTCAACCCCAAAAGCTTCACCCCTTACCGTGCAACCTACCCTTGGTGGCTTCGCGCCCATGTTGAAGATGATCAGCCCGTTGGGCTCGTTCGTGCGGAACTTGAACGAGATCGTGCCGGTCTTCACTGCCTCCCATTTTGGTAGGATCTAAACAAATATGTTCACAAAAGACGTCAATAGGCACTGATAATTTTCACAATGAACTGATTACACGCAATAATAGGTTAGCGTTATCCTTAGCGTCCATCTATTGTAATAATTTTCAATAACACACAATACATACTGATTTCTTTGGTTGCCTGAATCAGCTGCCTGTAATGGCACCGGCTTGAGGTGGAGGCCGAACTCTCTTATCGTATCGTTAAAATCTGTTATTTTCTTTGGCCGGGCACTTTCGGTTACGTATTAAGTCGGACCATAATTTACGTTAATGGGTTAAGGTGAGTACCACTGAAAGCCGCCGCCTACATATCGCACCGTTCGCCTTTCTAATCTGATTCTAATTTAGGGTTTAAGTGCAACTTTTTTCAGAAACTCCTAAATAAATTGAGCAGTAGTTAAGCAATCTGAAAAATTCACGTCAATATATTCTTAAAAGCCTATCACAGTTCGCTATTTTGAAAAAATGTTATATAGAGGTTGTATTCACCGTGTCATGATAGCCCGAACGCAGCGAACCTGTTTCAAATCTACAAGGCCATGTGGCCATGGTTCGAATCCGGGCGTGTGCCAATGAGTTTTTCTGACTTAACTACATTAACTATCACCGACTCCGTGCCTCGGAGAGCACATTAAGCAGTCGATCCCGGTTGCTGTCAGTAGATGGTGGTCGTGACAATCCGCCAACTCGTATTGGAGCAGCGTTGTGGACTTAAGCTCCAAGCCCTCTCATCTTAAAGGGAGGCCTAAGCCCATGCAGTGGGATATAAAAAAGGGCTAATGCATGGATTAAGGATTCACCGTTACCCGAAATTATTCAAAGACACATCTTGAAATGAAGATGTATAAAACTATCGTGTAAGATTTGAAAATATTTTTACGTTAATGTATTAATAACTACCTGTGATAACAGGTAATAGCACTGTAATTTATATAGTTGCGTAAAATATAATGTTATATAGTTGAGTGCTGGAGCACACTGTCCCGTCACAAGGTTACAAGTGTGGAGTACTCTCCAGGCGTACTCCAAACGTCTATTGTTCACTTCCAAAAGCTTATGTAGCAACATTCGATATACTCTATAAACTTTCAAACAAAAAAAATTTTTTTTTGTTATATCGTTTGTACAATAGAATATAATGATAAAAACTCCCATTACCTACTTTATTTTATATAAAATTATTCTTTTGCATGAATACAACTTTAATTTAGATAAACCTAATTAGTACAATCTGTTGTTCCACGTAATACACTCAGCGGCACAAAAAGAAACCCAAAAAAACTTGTAAGTTTTTGTCAAAACAACGATTTATTTCTGAAATATATATTTACTAGCGACCGCCCGCAGCTTCGCTTGCGTAGACTACACATTCCTGTTTTAGGTAGTATTAACATTCGAAATGGTTTATACATACTTTTTGCTGAAACTAATATTGGGTACACCCTTTCAAACTTTCACTCTTCATTCTCCCCACTCCTTTAGGAAAATCGATACTCCCATACTTTTCACCTCCCGTTTCCCACCCTTAAAATGTGGAAATCCAAAAACCCTGAAAGACATCATTATTTATTTATGTCAAAATTTTTATGTTTCTAACTTTAAAGAACAAAGACTCATACAAAACCCCTTCCGTCCCTCCCTCCTTAAATTTGAAATTTCCAAATATTCCTTTCATAAAAAATCGATACGTTATAAAATAAACCACTGTTCCGAATTTCGGCTTCCTAGACTTAGTACTTTCGGCTTTATCTACGTTGATAGATCAGTGAAGACAAACGACAGACAGACACAAAAAGTAGCTCATGTCACTCTTGACAACCTTCTTTCACGTCTGCAAAATTTCATTAAAATCTGTTGAGCCGTTTTGAAGATTAGCTTGAATCGACACATAGACGTACAGACAAACACACGGACAAAAAGTAGCGTATGTCACTTTTAACCACCTCCTTTTCATACCCGTGAAATTTCATTAAAGTCGGTTTAACCGTTTTGGAGATTAGCTCGAATAGACAGACGGACATACATACAGACATACAAAAAGTAGTGTATGTCACTTTTGACCACTTTCTTTCCATATCTGTGAAGTTTCATCAAAATCAGTTTAGCCGTTTTGGAGATTTGCTCAAATGGACAGACAGACAGATAGCATTATTTTATACATATAGCCTATAGCCTTCCTCAATAAATAGACTATCCAACACAAAAAAAAATTTTCAATTCGAACCAGTAGTTCCTGAGATTTGCGCGTTCAAACAAACAAACAAACAAACTCTTTAGCTTTATAATATTAGTATAGATTAATACATGTTTTTTATATTGTTAGTATGTATTTTATGATGGTTTAAACAAGAGTGGCGTAATTTTATTCGACAAAATCAACAAAATCCACTCTACATTTTATTTCTCATTAAATTTCACTTTATATTCATAGTATTTGTCAGTTTTACCAGATGCGCGTCCCTTGTTGTGAACGTGACGGGGTCTGCGGCGTCGGTGGCTACGCAGGCATACTCAAGCCGACCTGTAACTGCGATAAGCTTGCTGCCCGTGCGCGCCAGATCTATTAGATTTAGCCGCAACGTGTCCGCTGAGAATTCCACCTAAACAGACCAGAGATATTGAAATTGAACGACAAAAAGGTTTACGATATGATCAAATTATTAATATTAAATTATAAATAAAAGCTGTACGTATTTATCACCTATGTATTTTTGACAGATGATAGTAATTAAAGAGCTCATTTAAAGACTGCAGTCAGTAATTAGCTTCGTATAGGCGCAATCAGTTCACGCCCTCATTCCAATTATGCAAAATTATGAAATTCAAGTTACGAGAAGACATTAATGAATTGTCGTACGTGTAAATTTTTAAGAATGGATGACCAGGTTAATGAGTCATTTGACTACAAAATGTTATATAGCGAAATAAACATTAAAAGGACTCGCCGTGCGGTTAGTTGCGGATCACACAAAACCCGGTGTAGTAATAATATTTAGTCTTTGATCATATTGCAATACGAACCTTCTTAAGACAGCCTATGAAGTTGGTGTGTACTCTGGCACCGGGCAACGCACGTGCATTGAGCGAGCCGCCCACGTGCGCCCGCGAGCTGCCTAACAGTGAAAATGAGCCTGCCACGTGCGCCTGCTCTGCATATACGTCATCCACCACCGCCGACACCTGTACAATGTTTACGCCTTACTGGACTAAGTCACATTTTTAAATATAACGTGTTCGGGTTTATACGATCGGGGTTGGATTAATAGCGGTAATATATACTAGTATACATCAATACAGAACCGCTGACATGAATGTTGAACCGCAGCGTTTAAGTAGATTTAGTAGTATTCGAAGTAATTTATTACTACTTACTTATTGTACACTTATTGTTTTGCCCTTCGTGCCATAAATGAGTAAAATAAAAACTCGTTCTGGTCAAGGACCTGCTAATAATACTCTATATTGTTGGTGGGAATTCTTGAACTTTTAGTTGCTGTGAACTGAATTAAAATTGTTATATTTTAATATTGCAGTCATTATTTGCAACTCTTTTTAAAATTTAGCAGTACCTATTAATTTTAGCAATTTAGAGTACTTTAACTCGGTTGCTGTCATAAGACGAATAAAATTGCAGCGTGCATATGTATAGAATAAAATGTTGAATTCTCAGAATGAATTACACGAAGAAAGCAAGTCTGACGCCATCCATAAAATACAAGTAGAGTGTTTCTTAACCAGACGAGCGACGAAATTGAACCCGAATCAATAGCCGATTTATTTATTACTCGCTGAAACTTGCACAAATTCGTTTAATGTATAAACGGTCCGAACATGTTCGGCTCGTAACTCTAAAATTCACTATATACTGCGTGTGCACATTGTGTGGCACTAAACCAACTTTTTTCATATCGGCCGGAGGAGCTCTCCGTAGAGGGTATAATGAAATTTGTTTTCGTATAAGTTATGGTCCACAAAATAAATAAGCGCGGTTTGCAGCCCGTCTGGTCGAATTTTATTGCTATGATGTCTAAAGATATACGGGTAAGGAACTCGGCATTGTACCGTTTTTATGGACGTATTACGAACGGGTGCGATGAAAGGTATGAGAGTGAGAATGCAAGAAAAGGTTAAAAACAATTGTTCAAACATAAAAAGGGATCGAAGGTCTCGGAGGTGTGTGAGCTGGAGTTTCGATATATGTTTCTAGTTTGGGGAGTAAGATTTCAACCATTATTAATGAATAGACCGACGTGTCCCACGGTGCCGATTACATTTCGCTTTCGAAAATTAAAAAAAACCTAACACCACTTATTGTCTGTTTTCGCCGAATAACCGTAGTATTATTCTCATTTCTATAATAAAGCACCATTTTTAATTGCACTTTGTAATATTTTCCAAATATTTAGATATAACTCCATTACTTAACCGTGCTGAACCGATTCGAATCGTATCTTGCCAGCCAATTTCCAAAGAAATTCCTACGATCTTGTGAAAATTCGTGATTCATGTAGATACGTTTGATAGTGTAATCAATTCCTGATCGGAATTTTAAATAAGTTGACAAAAATACGATCTTGAAACTAATTTGTCAAATTTTAAAATAATTATTATATTGAACGTCTAATTTGTCACTTATTCTTTATTTTCTCAGAATCGGTTTAGAAATAATCGAAATAGAACTTGGTCTGTGAGTAATACGCGCTCAGTGAGTACACAATATAACAGTAAGTCATGTCGCGTGTCTAGATAAGTAAACCGCTAGGGTGCGGCTCGAGGTAATAGATCGGAGCCCACCTGCCTCGCCTGGGGTGTACCTGCGATTTCTACTACAGCAGTCTGGTTTCATCTGTAGAGAGTTTTTATAACTTTGATTGCGCTATACGATCTATGGATATGTGTTACTACATTTTAACGAAAGTGGAAGCAAAAGAAAAGGAGAAAGAGAAGATGAAGAAGTGAAGAAAAAGCGTGAAAGGTCAAGGGCTTCTGCTCTTTTAAAAGAAAAAAATAAAAAAGAGGACAGAAAAGGAACAACGACAAGAAAGGGATAAACTTAACTAATAATTAACACGTAATTGATATGAAATATTATAGAACTGCAGATCCAAGTAAACGTGCGTCAGTAAATTATTTTCATATTTTAATTTTTTTTAATTTCATATGGGGATTAGTGGATTTTTTTAAATATTTGTGTTCAGTTATTCGTTTTGACATGATACTTTGCGTAACTTACCTACTGTGGAAAAATGTTTGTATGTGGATGCAGTTTCTTTTATAATTTTTGGCGTCATATAATTTAATAATAATAATAATAACACATACAATCACAACAACGTCTAGGTCCCAAACTAAGCATTAGCTTGTGTTTTGGGTACCAAGCGTAGACACCACATACATATAACAAACAAGACCCGGTGCCAGTATTAATATTCATCATATAAATACTGACCCGACCTGGGATTCGAACCCAGGGCCTCCAGCTTCGTAGGTAGGGTCGCTGCCCACTAGGCTAAGCGGTCGTCAAATTAAATAATATTAAGGCAATGACTAAATATGACACTCGGTTTATCGTGCCAAAAGCTCTGTCGGCGACAGATGAACAGACATAAATTGCTGAAACCGCACCTTGTTTTGGTTTTGCCGTATCATAAAAAATGTGAAAAAAAGAGAAAGAACTTACTGTTACTGTCAATACTGTTTTGTAAATACGTGAAGAATAAAGTAAC
Source organism: Luffia ferchaultella (assembly GCA_949709985.1). Classification (NCBI taxonomy): domain Eukaryota; kingdom Metazoa; phylum Arthropoda; class Insecta; order Lepidoptera; family Psychidae; genus Luffia; species Luffia ferchaultella. The sequence continues at coordinate 386,739 of OX453256.1, read as the reverse complement.
ATGGATTTTTTTTTTGTGAAGTACCTTCTTCTACTACCTTCATAAGGGACCACAAAAGTACGACTAAATATTCATCGATTTTTATGATTATCTCACCGATAAATAATTTAATACTCCAGAGTAGTTTTTGTCAAAATTTTAATAACTTTTATTCGTTTTTAAAAAAGTCCCAAAAATAGGTCATAAATTAATGTATTTAAAAAAAATTATTAACAATAAAAAAATTATGCAGAATTTTATTTCTTTCAATAACGCATCTTTTAATATCAGCTTCATTTTTCTGTTTTACCGATTGATGAAGTTAGACCTCTCTCGCGCTTTTGGTGAAAACAGGTATCTCACCTACTGAAGCGATCGCATAAGCACTTTCAATGGTAAACTTCATATGCGTAAAATACATAATATTATGTAAAATACACCCACGGGTGTCAAATTGTGACGGCCGGTGCTCATTACTGACAGGGTGAGCTTCTTTCAGATGAAAATTTAGGTCTGCTTTTTTTTGTAAAGAACAAAGTGCTTGTCGTGTGTTTCGAGTCTTGACGGGCTCTTTCACAATGCTTACGTTCACGTGCCCATTTGCGCTATTGTTCGTGTTTTTGTTCTGGTTCGAAAAGAAACGAAACCAGCCAAGTGCGAGTGGGACTCATGAAGGTTGTTTACTATTGTTTATCGTATTTCAACGTATCCACAGCAATTCATTGCCAGATAACGCGAAAACGTATGTCAATTTAAACAAAGGTAATTTAAAAAAAGCGGAACCCTTAATATAAATTATCGCAACAAAATACCTATATTTTTAGGGTTCCGTAGCCTAATGGCAAAAAAGGAACCCTTATAGTTTCGCCATGTCCGTCCGTCCGTCTGTCTGTTGATTTTCTCGAAACCAATTGCCAATATATAGATGAAATTTGGAAGGTAGGTGTAATCTATGAACCGCTACACAACGATGTAGATAAATTAAAAAAAAATTTGGGTTAGATCGCCATACACCTAACTGAAGTACGAAAAAAAATCATCATATACTAACGCGAGAGGTACCAAACGATAGGTCGTAAAAAATTATATCAAGGTTTCAAAATAAAATTTTATTTAAGTCAACAGTTGTTGAGATATGCACATAAAATCCAAATTTTTGTTAGAGTCATGTGTACCCCTCTCATCCCTCTACTAGCTAAACCGTTGTTTTTGGATATGTGGAAAACAATTATGACACGAGTATATATAACGTAGTTAAAAGAAAAACTATCATAACTATAACTATATATAACTAGACTGTATTATTTAACGAGTAATAGATTAACTTATAAAATTTACTTTTATAAGTAAAAATTTTGTGAAAATTCCATAGAAAATGGCAGATAGCGTTTAGCCAATAAGCGAAAACTAGATGCATTTTATCTTTATGACTAGCGACCGCCCGCAGCTTCGCTTGCGTAGACTACACATTCCTGTTTTAGGTAGTATTAACATTCGGAATGGTTTATACGTACTTTTTGCTGAAACTAATATTGGGTACACCTGTGGGTGTACCCAATATTAGCACCCATTCGAACTTTCAATTTTCATTCGCCCCACTCCTTTAAGAAAACCGATACTAGCATACTTTTCACCACCCGTTTTCCACCCTTAAAATGTGCAAATTCAAAAACCCTAAAAAACACGTTATTATTTATTTAGGTTAAAATTTTTATGTTTCTAACTTTAAAAACAAAGACTCTCATACAACGCCCTTCCATCTTTCCCTCCTTAAATTTGAAATTTCCAAATATTTCTTTCTTAAAAAATTAATACCACGTTATAAAATAAACCACTGTTCCAAATTTCGGCTTCCTAGACAGTAGTTTCGGCTTTATCTACGCTGATAGATCAGTGAGGACAAACGACAGACAGCCACAAAAAGTAGTTGATGTCATTCTTGACAACCTTCTTTCACGTCTGCAAAGTTTCATTAAAATCTGTTCAGCCGTTTTGGAGATTAGCTCGAATAGACACATAGACTTACAGACAGACATACGGACAAAAAGTAACGTATGCCACTTTTGACCACCTTCTTTTTATACCCGTGAAATTTTATTAAAGTCGGTTTAGCCGCTTTGGAGATTAGCTCAAATAGACAGATGGACGTACATACAGACATTCAAAAAGTAGTGTTTGTCACTTTTGATCACTTTCTTTCCACATCTGTGAAGATTCATCAAAATCGGTGTAGCCGTTTTGGAGATTCGCTCGAATAAACAGACAGACAGATAGTATTATTTTATACATAAATAGCCTTTCTCAATAAATTGACTATCCAACACAAAAAGAATTTTTCGATTCGAACCAGTAGTTCCTGAGATTTGCGCGTTCAAACAAACAAACAAACAAACAAACAAACAAACAAACAAACAAACAAACAAACAAACAAACAAACAAACAAACAAACAAACAAACAAACAAACAAACTCTTCAGCTTTATAATATTAGTATAGATGGTATTGTAAAAGGTAATTTAAAAAAAAAACATTTTATGAAAAAAACTACATTGTATTACTAGATACTATACATTTACACTTTCCTTTGCAGAGCTTATTCTCTTCACAATTAATACTAAAAGTCAAAGGTTCACTGTAATAAAAGAAGTAATAAAAATTGTCTCTAGCTATCAGTGCACTCATGTTATTACTTTTCAGATTAGCCAGAGCGGATCGAGTGCCTTCTCAATAACTAACGAAATAAAAATAAAACTATTTATACAACAATTCATAAATTACATAATAATAACGATTAATGGTTAAGTTCGATTAACGTCGCACTTGTTTTTTTATATTGTATGGTGGTACGGAACCCTTCATGTGCGAGTCCGATTCGCATTTGGCCGGTTTTTTTTTCTTTAAATTTGAATTCATTTATGACTAAAAGTTGAACCCGACACCTTCATATAAGTACTATCATATCTACCATACTAACGATTAGACATATTGAATTTACGAATTGTCGATAAAATTAAGTAACATATTTTATAGGCATTTTCTCTTCACGAATATTTTCCGATTTTCGCAGGACTTAGAGTTACTTAGTATCTTTGTTTAGGTTTTCTTGTAAACAGTGAGTGAGGCCCAAATCCTTAGTTTTATCAATATTTTAGACTCAGTTGTTTCGGAGATTAGGAGGGTTTGGTTTTTGTATATTGTCATTAATGTTTTTTAAATTATATTTTTTTTAAATATAGTCCTATTTATATATAACAAGCTTTTTCTTTCGGTATGTTTCACGATGTACTTCACAAAAGTTTTTTTTCAATTTTATTTTTGTTCCCCAAATTGAAAATTCGTTTACCTTTAGGTTTGCCTGATAGTTGTAAGGCCGTGTGTAAGTATTTCGTATAAAATATTAAGCTCTGTAGTTTCAGAAATAAAAACGGAAATAGTCAGTTTTCGTAATTTTTTTTTTATCTTTTGAACTATCATTTTAATACTATAAAAAAAATGCATTCGTATTTTACCGTCCAAATTCCTTTTTCCTCCCAGAATTAACTACCAAAATGAAAATTTGTTCATTTAGGTACGCCATGCGTGAGTAGCTATTTAAGTATCTAAGTATTTAATATCTATTAATTCCTAAGTATTTAAGTAGGTATTTAAGTATTATGTACCGAATTTTAACACATTGCATCAAATAGATTCGAAGTAAATATTCTGTAAAAGATAGATAGACACCAGAATGATTCAATAAAAAACAAACAAAAAAATACAAAATAATTTATTTCTTGGGATCCTCCTTTTAAACTACATCTTACAAGGGTTTGTTGAATTTTTTCATTTTCTATGTACAAAACTTTAAAAAATAAATACACTTCAAATAAGAAATAAGTCATGTTCTGATTTTTACTTTTACCTGTATAACGAGACCTACCTTCGCCGAATTTTAAGATTTTACTTTAACGAGATCACCTCCTCGGTTTTGATGATGTGCCATTTAGTATGAAAATACACCATATTTTTTAAGATATGCCTTATATCCACATAAGATTAAAGGGAGATATCTTGTACTATAGCCTGTACAAAATCGCACTGAGAGAAATCTTTCATCCAGACGAACGTATATTTCAGAAATATACAGTCAACGTATACATTAGACTTAAATACGTACAACATATCAGTAATACGGATACATCAAAAGTACACTGAGATTGGCGGTTTCATAATACATCATGTTGCTGCAGGATGATGTTCAAATATACTTCCTCTATATGAACGATCTGGACAACTGTATATGGCATACTGAGTCTGTATAAACCTACAGATATCCAAATTTTGGACGTATAATTTAGCTATTGTTGGAAGGACGAAATTTAAATGAAATAAACAAGTCTTTAGTGACGTCATATTTGATAAGTATACTGCATCAAATTAAGTTTTATACGTAGGTAACGCTAGTAAAATGAATCCAGTACCTATGCAATACCACACATGCCCAATAAATTCGGTTATTTGGCTACTTGACATTTTTTTTAAATTATTTTGTAAGAAAGAGTTTAAATAGGATATAATTGAAGAATTAAAAAAAAACATTATTAACCAAGTTATGAATCTTTAAAATGTCCTGTTAGACAGAGAGATCCATAGCACACGGCGTACACTATGTGTGACGTCCAATGGTGACGTCAGACCATTTGAAATAATATTCAATTTCGTTTTGCTAGAAAGAGACAGAGATAAAATTTTAATAATATTGTTCAGCCGAATATAATTTTGTTTACAAATTTCGTTATAGCTACTCTATTTTTATGTTTTCTTGATAAATATATATTTTAGTCAAATACCTACCATATTATCAGAAAACACGATACTAGACCATTGACTTAATTAGACACATAGGTATTAGATATAATTTCGATAAAAATTCTGTGACGTTTACGAATTACCAAAATTTACTAAATACTTAATAAGAATTTAAGTAGTTATATGATATTAGAAAAATTCTTTGTCGAATAATCATAACATTTATCAATTTTGATTTTAATAATATTGTGTGAAATGGCCACACTGACAAAGGGAATCCCGAACACCGCTAGTTTTAGGTGGTTTTACGTAACACTAGTGATGTGTGAGAATGTGCATCCAAGAGCGAATCTGGCCAAGGAGCTAGATTCAATGCAACTCCAGCTCCGTGTTCAATTTCAGTTTCCAAGTTTCCCAGATTTGTTAATACCAGCCGACGACGACGCGACGTGTTGACTCCACGAATATTTGCATATCGCAGAGGTAGTCCAATCAGTTGAGTCAGTTCATAATTGCTCGTACTGCGTCCGATTGGAGTTGCGTCATGCAGCGTGTGTTTTGTCAGATATATAATAAAACAAAAAAAAATTGGTGAAGCTTAATGAACTTTTATTTAGTTTTATTGTACTGCACACCTACTAAATTGCGTTTTTGTGATACTCTTTTCCTAAAGTTATTGCATCTATTATTATAAAAGAATACAACTAGTGCTTCTCCTTTTCCCCTCCCGGCTTCACTCGCGTAGGCTATGCGAGTGTATTAAATCTGTTTTAATTCACTCGTACATTTCTATTTTCCAAAGGTAAAAGATATTTTCTCGCGGTGAAATTTGAGAGTGTGCATTTTCGTCTATCTATTTTTTTTTACTATTCTCTATGTAAAATAAAGTTTCTTCCGGTTGCTCCTTTATGTTCCAATCAACCTTTATGGCGAATGTGAATGTAGGCACAAGTTGCGTCGCAGTAACCAGTTTTAGGTGTCTAGCGTTGTATTCACATTCGTCATAAAGTTTGATTGGAACTGTACCTATGATATAATAGTGATTGTAACAGCGTTACCGCTTGTATCCTATTTTATTTTCCGTAGATGATGTGACCGACTTCTTTTTGTTGCGATGTTAGTAATTATGTCTACAATTCCAAGTGCTTAAAAACAATTTTCTAAGAAAAGACTCTCGTGGAAATGTTTGACGTAAAAAAAATCCGTTCTAATTTTTTCGTACAAAAACCACGTCGTTTCATTGCTCCGTTATGACGCGAAGAAAATACAAAAGAATACATTTTAACAATTAAACCCTTTTTCATCCCTTCGGGATTGAATATAGCAAATCATTAAAGTACCAGATCAACTATTCGTATAGATAGCACATTCTTTTGCAAGATTTTACGTTAACACGCTCGTTAAATATAGTTATAAATTCTATTTTCATACAAATTTTAACACTCTGTTTTGACTTCTTAGAGTTTGACTTTGAAAATATCATTTCTTAGATTCTTACATCTATATAGGAAACCTTTACGTAAAAATTCGTTTTTGACAGTAGGTACCGAATGAAAATATTTCGTTGATTAACGTAATAACACAGGAATGAACTTTATATATAATGTCATATAATAATTATAAATATACAAATTAAAATTCGTTCACAACTGGACGACAGTAACACTTTTCAAATTTTAACATTGTTTAGTAGTATCGTCTAGAGAAAATAAATATATTGTGTGAACATAACTTCATCCGACCAACTATTGAGATGTGCACAATTTTATATAAGATAGATAGATCCGATTTAGAACTACGCGTACCGTTAGAGCTCTGGTACATCCCGTGATTCTAGTACTACCAACTCGAGGCGGCTTTGGTAACCGTGGCTATGCTGCTAGCGTAAGCAATTTGGATTTATGATCGTTTTTTGTATACGCTGAATTCAACAGTTCTAGCTCCGGACGTTGGAACCGAACCTACTATGTGAATCCATTTGGATTCACTCATCCCTGCTTAGCTTTGTGTTGTGTTGTGACTTGTTGTGACTTGCGCATGCATGCACTGCATATGTTTTGTGATTACGACCACGAGATACGTGAAAACACCAGTCTAAGCTATCATTTTTGGCTTTTAGGTATACCTATCACTTTAAACAGTATTAAAGCTCAAAGCTAAATAATAATTCACAGTTCCAGTAATTTAATACTTTATGTGTAACATACATTCTAAAAATATTAGTATTCAGTGTTCCTGCCATCAATTTGTTCCTGCTTGAACTGTTTAATGAATTTTTATTTGTAAATGTAAAAAATGAGTAATTCAGGTTATAAAGACGTAAATGTTTTGTTGGAGCAGTGGGGATTTGAAGAACTCAAAAATTCCTTTCAAAGTGAGTAATCATACCTAAACTTTATCACCACTAAAATTTAATATTCTCTAAGTAATATTTATAATATAAGAATCATATTTTAAATAAATAAAAAAGGTACATAGCTATATACAAAATAACAATAATTTATTGTGTTCTCTGCTAACTAAACAATAGGTATCTTTCAGTTTTCTACATAATATTTGATTGCAACTTGCTCGTTAACTCTTAAAACTACTTATTTTCAGAAAATTTGATTGATATTTTGGCATTAAGATATTTAACTGACAGCGACCTGTCTCAATTGATACCCCAAATAGGCGTAAGGGCCAAATTTCGGAAAAGCTTGGACATTTGGAAACAAAAAATTACAGATTCGGCTCATTCTGTGAGTAATCATGTAAATATTACATATTTGGTTAATTTTAGTGTCATTTGTATTCTATTTAATTGTTTTTCTTTTGTTTCTAATTGCTTTTGCCAGAAGAACTAGAACTACTCAATTTCTAGGACATAGTTTTTTTTCCTAAAAAGTCCTGCCATTAAGAAAATAAATCTTTCTGTTAATAACATAGTTTTTGTAATGCAAGTATGACAAAATCCAGAAAACAGAATTTTAAGTGATGTGTTTTTTCTCTTCTTTCAGCACCAAGATCAGACTGGTGATGATACCATTCTTGACATTTCTAATTCAGATTTGGAACCAGGAAATAGTCTTGCTGTACTTGAAACAAAATCTGGCAGACCTGAATCTACATATGAATGTATGACAAGTGTTGATTTATTGGATAAAACATTTGTAAGTAATATAAGGAAAAGACTATTGATCATTTCACAAAGTAAGAGTGTGATCTGTCACAAAGTAATTTGTTCAGCATAAATACCTAAATAAAATAAGTAATATCTTGCCACGCACACCAAAGCTTTAAAAAATTATAAAATATTAAGTAGGTATATCCTAATGATATACAATCAAGTTTACTATTAAGTATAGATGTTATGAGGCCTCAAATCAATAATGTAGATTAAGAAACTAGGTAACTTACTTACTAAGTAAGTTAATAAACTTTATACTTTGTGAAAAGAGGTATCTTCTAATGTGAAAACATAAATAAAAATCTTATCTTTATAAAAGTTTTTAATTTTCCTCTTTTCAGTTATGGCCCGAAATTAAACGTAATGTTTTGATGTAAATTTTTTGATTATTAAAATAACTAGCTATGAAAATATGGTGTTTATTGTTGCATTATATTTCTTTTCTAGATTTGTCTAGATATATAACATCTGGATTATGCAGATGGAATGTACTGCATTTTGCAGATAGAATATACTGCATTTTGTTGGATTTGTATAGATGTAGCATTTGCCTTTTACTGCTATATAACTATTACTATACATGTGCAAAAAGACGAAACTTAAAAGGTCTGTAAGTACCCGTCAATATGAACAACTCAAACTGTGGGACCAACTTTGAGAAACTGAAAATTTATTTTCAGTTCTGAAAGTTAATTTTCAATTTCTCAAAGTTAATCCCATAGTTTGAGTTGTTCGTATTGATGGGTACTTACAGACCTTTTAGTTTTCGGGAACAGCCTTTTTGCACATGTATAGTAATAGTTATATAGCAGCAAAAGCCAAATGCCACATCTATATAAATCCAAAAAAATGCAGTATATTCTATCTGCAAAATGCAGTACATTCCATCTGTACAATCCAGATGTTATATCTAGACAAATCTAGAAAACAAATATAATGCAACAGTAAAAACCGTATTTTTTATCCATACTAATACAGAAAAACATTGTATTGTAACAGGAAATGATGCCTAATTTATCCAGGACGAACCTAGGAAACAAAGATAATGCAACAGTAAAAGCCGTATTTTTTATCCTTACTAATACAGAAAAACATTGTATTTTAACAGTAAATGATGCCAATTTATCCAGGACAAACCGAGGAAATAAATATAGTGCATCATGATATGCCGTAAACTCTATCCAAACTAATACAAAAAAAACGTATGTCGTAATAGTATAGGAAGGATATTTTAACATTACACACTATCCTGCAGCTGCATGATGTAATATACAGTGCTACGCCAAGTCCCGTAATACCACGATTTAAGTATACAATATCCTTTTTTAAGGATGCATCATACTGAAATTTTTCTCAGTGCGTGATGGCCTTCAAACAACTCTAAGATAATACGCGCAAGGTGAAGACGGAATTACGACAGAGCTTCTGAGAGTGGTCAAAAAAGGTACATTTTTTAAAAAGCTTTTTGAGTCTGTTATACGCGAAAGCGTTTCGCCAGATACACGCGACAGGGGTGTGGTGTGCTGTTGTTCAAAAAAGAAATAACAGCTTGCTGATTGACTACAGATAGAGCCGTCACACGTCTAAGCGACGTTTATGATTAGTTTTTGAGGGTTATCAAGAACATACTCGACGAATCCCGTCCCCCGAATAAGCCGATTAAAGACTTCAGTACCGTGGGCCATATCTACAAGCTCCGCCAAATTACAGGTAAGTCCGAGGAATATAGTTGGCGGGTAAGCTTATCGTTTGTGGACTCTAAAAAAAATCGATCTTACCGAAACGGGTGGTGCTATAGTCCCTTCATCGGTACCAAGTTGACATTGACATTGAAGTGTTGAGATGTTTGTATGATAAAGCCGAGTCAAGAATAGTATAAGAATAGATCTACGGAAGTACAAAACGGATCCAATTGCAGATAGGTATAAAACTGAAAGACATAATCGCTCCAAAACTATTCACCACAACATAGGAAGACATCTTCAAGAGTCTAAATTAGAAAGTATATAGCATCGACATTAACGGTAACTAGTCTACATCCCTTACCTTATTTTTACCGACGACACTGTCATAGTAGCAGGATCGCTGGAGGATTTCGGTGCCATGCTCTGAAATTTCAGCAAAGTTTCCTCCCGAGTGGGTCTAAAATGAATCTAGACAAATAGAAAACTATGTCAAATGTCCAGGTTATACCATCTCTAGAGGTTGTTAGCGACTCTATAAACGAAGAAGAATTATCTGGGACAGAATTTATGATCACTTAATACCGATGTCGATATAGAGGTCAAACTAAGAATCCGACTTAGTCGAACGCCGTTCGATTAGTTAGACAGCGGGTTTCAATCCAATGTATTTACCTAGGTGCCTAAAAACCAAATTCTATATGAACAGTGCACGTAACCAACCGGTGATAACTTACGGAAAATTACTTCGCCTCATATAATATGAAAAGAAAAATCAGCAGAAAAACTGGAGTGACCATTATCGGTCAAAATTAGCAAGCTGAAGTAGCAAGTAGCAAGCCCTATACCGGATTTGACTAAAGACAGGGGTAAATATGGTGAGCCTTAGCCGCCGCTTATGGGGCCACAGACCTACATATTTTATATTAGTTTTAACTCGGTACTTCTACCCGTTCATGAGAAAAAGTCAGACGGTCAGACAACAATGTGATCCTACAAGGTTTCGTTTTTTTTTTACCTTTTAATATACGAAACACTAAAACAAAAAAGAAGTAGTAAAGTTATCTTTGATAATTAAAATAGTTATAAAACGCCCATATATATAATGGAAAACATAAGAAAATGTAGATCTTATAGTGTCTGATACCAGTGTGAAGGGAAACGCCACTGGGTTTTAACACTTAAACGGTTGCTGCCTTTTCATTATAAAAAAAATACCTATATTATACGCAGAGATAAGCTACGAATAAAGCCTTTTATTCTATCAAATCAAAAATTCATACATACAAGAGTTTGGGATGAGCATTAACATGTTCCAGGGTAACATGATATTTAATAATATATAATAATAATAATATTTACTTACATTTACAAAACTTTTCATAGCCCAAAGAAAACGTTCCACGGTGTGACTTGTGAACTATTTTTTCCGTGGCTAAATGTAACATATTTAGTTGTATATATATTATTAAAAATATTTAAGTATGTAGATGTATCAGTTGTCTAATATGGTATTAGCATATTAAAAATATCATAGAAGGACTGGTCATTTCACATAACAATTTTTTATTTATAGACTTCATGTCGGTCTTATTACAGTTTACGAGAATATAAGATGAAGTTCACATTATTCCGTTACGACATGTTGTGGCATGACTCTATCCTCGAGATCCTCATTTATCCTACGGAGAAGCGGAAACGCAAAGATGTTTACAAATTAAAGCAAAATTTGTTGTCATAACAAAAAGTTTGTTGCATATGGCGACGATCATCTGTAGTTTTCCTATTAGAAATTAATGCATCGACACCTTGTATGGAGGTAGAGCAGAGGTGTATAATTTTATGTTATCGGTCGAAAGAACTACTATACAAACGAAACTTTGAAATTAAAAATGAATGTATTGCGTGACTTCTTGTTTGTATGTAAATTGGTTTCAAAAATATCACTTCTTTAGCTAAAATTATTATGTTTCGAAGATAGTTTACGATTTGAAGTTAACTCTATCCGCTCACTCGCTTCCTGATACAATTAGAATTGTCGAAAACAAGAACTTTGCCACGGCCTGATTGAGTCATACCTCCCGCGCACCATTTTCACTTTTTTTATTTGTTTCGGTGTCCTCTAACAACACAGCTCTTAAGCTCTATGGTAATAGCTAGATAAATTAGTCTATAGGTTTAAAGCCAAGTGTCGCGGGTACGATTGCCACTCGGGACAAATATTTGTGTGCATGAACATGTCCATTTGTTCCGTGTCTGGGTGTAAAAGTATGAGTATATTATAAGAAATATTTAAATATGTTTATCAGTTGTCTAGTACTTTATAATACAAGCATAATACTCGCTTACTTTCGGATTAGATGACGCTGTGTGAGAACAAAGCAAAAAAGAAAAGGTTTTTGCCTACTGAGGTCATACGCGAGGAAGTTTTGACTCCAGAGTGGTGGCAAGCGAATGGCTATGGCATAAATAGACACGAACATTTGTAAACGAAATTTTAAGTTTTATCCAAACTAAACGGCACCATAACAACGTTCGTAACATAGTGATGGTGGCGTTTATATATAATAGATGTTATGTGATGACAATGTATCCAATGAGCATTAATCAACTTAGAATATTTGAAAATCGCATTCGTATAATGTGATACATTTGTTGTTTGTAATGCCCTATCCAGTGAATACATTAACGTCTACAATTTTAACTTTGTTGTATCACGTAAAACTGTAACACGATCCTAGGTGTCTCCCTTCACTAATTCGTGGTACGTAGGTATGGTTTGTGGCAATCGATATTGTTTGCGCCATAGGCTTATTTTACTGAATGCGATATTACGTGGATGAAATAATGGTTCATGACCAACACAAGGTCAGCGTCGACAATATCGCTAGCGAACAGGCTACTAGTTGAGGGTCCGATTCAGTTCTTAATATAACTTTTACCAATAAATAAAAGCCGACTTCAAACCTTTGCCTATAGGTATGTACAAACTTAAGCTAAAAAATAAAAAATAATATTTTTTATTACATTAAGGAAATATCATTACTTATTTAAATATTTATAATATTTGAGCACCTATTTTTGGCATCGTCGGTGCCAACTAAGGCAGTTTATGAACCTACGGTGATTGGAAGTTTTCAATTATAACTATATTTAGCTACTAAACTTATAAAAACGTCGAACGAACGCTAATAATATATTATATGTATGTACTATTAATATTTATTTATTACTAGTTATTAATGATAAATAATAAACATAATTTTCAAGAAACCTGGGACATCTATTACAGTCCCAAACTAGGCCTGTATTATGGGTACTAGGTAACTGACATACATTACTTCAAAATATACAGTGGTGGTCATATTAAGAACGCTGATTGTATTTTCGTGGTATCGCAAAACTTTTCTATACTGGCGGCGCTTTCATTTATACACTTGATTAACTAAAAAATAAACAGATTTGTACATAAGATCTGAACCTATTATTCTATCCAAATAATTAAGAACACTGAATAGATTTATTTTTTATTCAAATTTAAAAGAGCACTCTGTGGCTAAGTCATTTTTCGTACATTTTTGGCGCCATTTAGTTCTGTGAAAGTCTAAAACTTGATTACTTCACATAAAAACAACGGGAAGAAACAAAGTTTGTAATAAATCAACAAGGGAAGACATAATAAAACTTTGTCAGAACAAATTGATCATATAAAAAGATAGCTCTGCAAAGCTCGAAAACGACAGTTTTCCATGCGGTGAAGCATTTTAATACGTATCAAACGACTTTAAATGTTCCGCGTGTACCTAAACGGAGAAAGACATCTATCTCGCCGAGATGTTCGTAATTTTGTTCATTTGGCAAACCGAATTCATTCAAAGGATCTAACAAGTTAAAAAAAATATTTGGATGAAAACAACCCTTCAGTGATCTCGGCACGCACTATTCGAAAACGTTTCCTAGAAGAGAATTTGCGTGGAAGGATGGCAAGGAAGGTACCCATGTTGAAACACCGTCATCATAGACAAGCCCATCTCGAATTCGCAATGGGGTATGAAAACTGGACAGTGGAAAAATGTGCTTTTTATCTGACGAGACAAAAATAGAATGTGTTGTGATGGAAGACGATAAGTACCACGTATTCCACTCCAAATATATGAAAGTGAGATTAAAGCATAGCCGGAGAAAATAGGGGTGCTTTTTTGGTCATGGAGTGGGACGGTTCATCATAGCGTTAAGGAATTCCTTATATCACAATCGGTCTCTGTCTTAGACTGGCCAGCCAATATATCTCAGATCGAAACCCATTTGAACATCTTTGGTGCGAAGTCAAGAGAAGTGTATTAAACGACAGTGTGGCTAGAAAGCTATTCGATGTTTTTTTAGAAGATTGGAAATGTTTCGCCGATGTAAAGCAATCACTATTAAAAGCCGAGGACACTAATTATTAAATTTAGAATACATATATTTAATAGTATATTTATCCTTTTTAGTGTGCATTTTTTCACACTAATGTAATTCATTTAAATAGTTTATTAATAATTCTTAATTATTTGTCCACCTTAATTTGTCTTGACTGACCGGTTGGCCGAGCCGAGCGGTTAGAAACCCTAACTGCGGAACCAAAGGTTGCGGGTTCGATTCCCACCCGGGACAAATAATTGTGTGCATGAACATGTTTATTTCGTTTCGGGTCTGGTTGTAAAATATTTATATATGTATATATTATTTAAAAAATATATATTTAAGTACGTATATCAGTTGTAAAGTAACCCATAACACAAGCATAATACTTGCTTACTTTGGGACTAGATGGCGCTGTGTGGGATATCTCATGTATTATTATTTGAATTTGTTACCATTGGTATAGTGAATTAAAAAAAAATAGTAAACAATTTTATATCTCTATTCCTAATCTGTTTACTTTATCCATGTGGTTATTTTATAACATAATTAATCACTTCTAAGCAGTAACACAAAACTACCTATACCTATCACAATTTTGACCAAAAATTTCAAAATCGTTTTAAATGTATGACCACCACAGTATGTATTTTTTAAATAATACATACATATATAGATATTTTACACCCAGTTTTCCTCCCAGGCAGGAATCGAAACCGCGGTCTTAAGAAAGTGCTGCAGCTAGGGTCTCGCTCACGCTCGGCCAGTTTGTCAATCATTTACCAAGCCTAGTAAGTACTAAGTTATTAAAAGTATTTTTAAGTATCATTAATTTTGTATATTGTTCTAAAATGCTCTTTTTTAATTTAAATTGGAAATCAAAAATTTACCAACTCGAACTGGAGCAGCGTGGTGGATTAAGCTACAAGCCCTCACATCGCGAGGAGAGCCCTAAACCCCTGCAGTGAGGCATTAATGGTCAAATGGTTTATAATAAATTGTACATACAGGCAAAATTTTGAAGTTCGTTTCAATTTTTTCATAATTATTTAATTTCTGATTATCCGTGATTTCTAGTACGGAAGCACTGTAACTTACAATTGTTAAGTTACGTGCGTATCTGTAAGCTAGTAATTGCTTATGGATGGAAGACTTACCCTGCAGAAGCTGGTGTAGGGCGACACCTGCAACAGAGACATTACGTTAAATGTGTGGCCCAAACGGTGTGTGTCAAACATTATTAAGAATTCCTTCCCACTTAGAATATCGTTTCGCGGGTTTTGCGTCTAACATAATTGAGTCTACGACCGACGACGCGACGGTGTGGCCTACATGCGTTATCTACATCTAACGTAGTATCAATTTGATATAATACATTCTTGATAAACAGCCAACACACAAAAGTGGCTGTGCGGAACAGCGCTCCAACTCTTCATTTATCTTAAAATAAAATATATACTAACTAGCGACCGCCCACAGCTTCGCCTGCGTAGACTACACGTTCCTCCTGTTAACGCTACTATTATATTAACATTCGAGATGGTTTCTGCGTACTTTTTGGTAAAAAATTTCGGTTACTCCCATACAAACTTGAACCCCTCTTTGCCCCCCTTAAAATCCAAAAACCCTGAAACACGTCATCATTTATTTAAGTTTAATAGCTATATTTCAAATCATGTTTCTAACTTCAAAGAACAAAGATTTTCATACAAAGTTCTGTCGCCAGCCCCCCCCCCCCCCCCCCCCCTAAATTGTATTTTCCAAAATCCAAACGATTTTATATTATATATGTTAGTTTATAGAAGTGAATAATAAACGTGAACTGGAAGAAATTGTCAACTATTGTGTAATGCGGATTGTATTCTATGTGATAAATTTCTTTAATTGCATTGGAAATATATTTCTAATAACAAATTATATATAATACTATTTATTTCCTTCAAGAAGTTGCACGAATTATTTTTGCCAGTTCTGTTTGTGAATGCGATTCGGTTCACCAATGGTAGTGCGACAGCTAAACCAAAAATAAGGTATGATTTGTACCTACTGGTAAAATTTCAATCCGAATCAGTTACCCTGTAAAAGTTTGTAATATGTACGGCTATTATATATAGTTGCGATCGATGTAATCGCAGCGGTGCGGTAGTGCCGCTTGCATATTTAATCGGACAACAACGGATTCGCCACGTCGCGTCGCAACCCCCGTTTCGCACTACTAGGATATATTTACAATAACAGACGGCGGCTGCATTCCAAGAATCGAAATTATGTTAAATTTTACTATCCTCGGATAACTGAGCAAAATCAGAATGCGTATAGTCCAAAATTAAAATTGCATGCGTTAATTCCACGGCAATAATTTGCTGTTGAAAACAGACCTGTTGTAGTTTTTGGTTTTAATTGCCATCCTAGAAAATCATAGAAAATGAAGTAAAGGTGGGACCAGTAATTGAAACAGCTTACGAGAACGGGCAATTTCGTTCTACTTTTGTTATCTTTATTTTCGATTTGAATGGGCGTTCACCAAAAGTGTTGACATTACATCTGAATTGCTTTTATGAAAATATAAACTTTAAAAATATAAAAAATACGTATAGAATAAATATAGGCTAGTAGTTTAGTATTGTTTTTTTTTGTAAAGATTAGTATTTTCAAGGAATAATCGATTGTTAAAAATTGATAGCTAATGACGTTGCTACTACTGACTTATGTATGGTCGTCTTTCGCTACATGTAGTAGTGACATGATATTAACGTATCACGATCTCTTTTTATGTCTCTGTTATTACACTTCAGAAAAATTTCATATTTTAACAATTAAAATGTTTTTAGATAATTTTTGTGGGGGAATTTAATTCGGCTACATTTCAGAAATTTATCATGGTAGAGATAAAGCAGTGGTGTTAAAAGATGCTAAAACTTGTAGGGCATCGTATAATAACAAATTTCCTAAAATTTATAAGTAATCTTTTTTAGAAAATTGAAAATAGTGAAATAAAAACGAAATTTCCCGTTTTTTCGGACAAAAAGTTGTTTATTTCAAAAATGAAAGCCAATATCAAAAAAATAAAAAAAACCACCTGAGGCAGATAGATTGTTTACAGTTTGCAAAAAAAAATTGGAATCGGTCGAAAACTGTGGACTGGGCACTCCGGGCAGGTGCCCTTTTCATTGAATGATTTTCAGATCGGTTACCCCGGAGAGTGAGATTCGGCTATATTTCGGAAATTTATATAAACGGAGATAAAAGGCAGTAGTGTCAAAAGATGCAAGAGCTTGCGAAACATCATTTTGCTTTGTATATCAAATTTTCTAGAATTGGTCTATGAGTTTTTCGAAAAGTTTAATAAAATTGTTTAACAAAAATGTGTTATTAGTTTTTATTTTTGATGTTCATTTCCAATATCTTCCGATAGTTGCGAGAAGCGCGATATCTGTAGATTTTTTTTAATAGGTTTTACAAATACAATTTTTTTGGACCATGTCACCAAATTTTGAACAATGCCAATTACACTTAGCAGCCTCTGGTGAGTCGTCGCTTGAACATAGATCACATAGAGATCACTCAAGGAGAGCTATAGAAAGAATTATTTAAAGTTTTATCCCTCTCACAGAATGTATTTGTGAACGTCTATTTTCATATTTTCAAGCTTCCTGAAATATTAGTACTTTAAATAATTCCATCGACATCTTTGCCTCCGTTAGCGACTATGCACCACCATGCTGTGATTCAGACCTTCGAAGCAGCGATCACACACTATCCTATGTCCTATCGCGTAACTTGAAATGGCTCCATTTCATATTTGATAAATATCTTATTATAAAATAACAGAATGTTGTCCTAACTCTAATGTTGAATAGGCTCAACCATAAGGACTCACCTCCGCCCGAGTACGGTACCCTGCTACCGCCCATAAATAAGTAATTAGGCCGAGTTTCACCCGTACCCGCCTCGGTTTAATTCGTCAAAAGCCTATGGAAATTAATGTTCCTACACGAAATTCCGTTTCTTTGACATTCTTCGTTGAAGCTCCGGTATGGGCCACCGAAGTGAGGCCCGTCGGCCGGCGCCGCCCACAATGGCGGCACGACCCGAACCGATCATTAATTTTTTATTGGATCGTTCGGTTAATAGTGTTTCCAAATAAAAAGGATATTAATTTATGTTTACTATCGTACTATATGAATTCACCGATTTAGTTTCGTGAAGCTTTACAAGAGCACGCTTATCGATTTCTGATTCATACACGTTCACTGCCGTAAATACTTCACTAATAACTTATGCGGTTATTCGAGCTGGTACAAAGAGTCGGTCTCGATACCATGAGTCCACACAAACTAAAAAAAATTTTGCCGTTCGTATACTGAACGGAAGCATCGCTCCAGGCTGATTATGTATGACCCGCAGTGGAGATTTATGTAATTCATAACTAAACGTGTACGTGTTAAAAGTGTGTGTGTATACCTCCTGTATCCGGCGATGCACGGTCAGTTTATGCCATTGGTGGTCGTCGAAGCGCGTGCGTGCCGGCTTGATGTGCATCTCCTGCTTGCCGTTGCCTAGGCCCATGGTCAACGACACCCCGCCGTCGCGTACAGCTAGGTTCAAGTAGTCCGCCTCGTGACCTGTCACATATTTCACCATTAATTAATCTATTCCTGCCTTATTATAATCTATCTGACCCTCGACGGAATCACTGTATCAAAAAACATTCGTTTCACGTGCTCCTTCTTGGTGTACTAACATTACGTGTAAAAACCATATGATGCAGTTCGTAGTAAATGAAACATTACGATGTCAATGGAGATCTTATCTAAAATTGGGAGTTCTGTTATCCACAAACTTCAAAATTACAAAATTTTCTTTAAGTAATGAAAAATGAGTTTTATATTTTAAATTGTGCTTCCTGGATTATATAAAATTATTAATTTTATATAACATTAAAAAAAAACGGAAAGTCAACAATAATTCATATGATTCAGCTAATGCGGTGACGGAGCAACTGTGTTAATTGGGTGTAATATTCGTTACAACGTGTAAAAAGAACTGATATTGTTAGTGTAAGCAATTTTTAATGTACAAGTACAAACCCTTTACGAGGCATTCACGAAAAAAATACCTTTTAGCCTGGGTGAAATTTTTAGCTTCTTTAGGATTACATGGCATGGAAACTTTTGTTGGGTATTTTTATATAGATCCGCAAAATCAATATCATTACCAAAAAACCAGCGTTATCTTAATGTTTCCCAAGTGAAATGTTTTTATACCCTGGATTGCTACGGCGAAGATTTCCGAAAATAAAATTGTTACTTCTTTGGAAACAATTAATAAGAAAAACTACGAATCGAATAAATAAAATGAACACAGGACCACTGAGAAAAGTATATACCATCGTTGTATCCTGTACCACAAGCGTTGTACGGCGGATGTGGTACAGGATACATTTACTATATTAGAATATATTTGACTTGCCCGTATAAAAGAGAAGCCCGTTGGGCTGTCTAGTCTTGAAGTAGAGCGAGATGGCATCCTGCGTGCTGACGATGGGCTCGCCTCCCGTCTGCGTCAGATCATAGGATAGGAACTCTGCGCCGCGAAACGTCGCCTCCGACGGCGCCTTGTCTGCAAACGACACATAACAGTCTGACACGTAAACGGCACAAAGGGGAAATACTTCTCTAAAGCCATTTTCTAAACTACATATTGTCTACGACCACTTCATAGTTCTTAAAACATTGATAAGTTGAAGTAAAGTGTAAATACGCGGTACCGCAGCTTAGCAAACTAACCAGTTCATGTAACTATATTTGTACAATGTTAGCGAACAAACCTATCCGTACTCGTACTATATTACTCAACATTTTAACTAGTTATCAAAACAAAATTAATATTTGCACAGCATACCACAAACACAGTGGGTTTTTCACTTACGAAAGAATCTGCAATCGATAACAGAGCAACTCGTATGTCTGTTTGTATGCAGTTCAGTAAAAGGCCTCCAGAAACGTGACGATTTTCGAATCTTAATTTCGTAAATTTTTGTTTGATAGACGTCTTTCACATATGGTCGACACACACAGCCGCAGTCGCGCCGCGGGCCGAGGTCCTCGCCTCTAGTTAATTAATTTTGATCCCCGCGAGGCTCGTCGCGAATGCGGGAAGGGTAATGCTCAAATCTCTAAGAGAATGTTCCATCTTAGCAAAACTCTCAGATGATGAATTTCGCTGCGACGTCATAGCGTTTACGACGCTGTCCCCATGGTTAAGTTTAAAATATTTATTTATATAATCTTGTCAATCTTATAAGTATGAATATAAATTAAAAGTAAATGTTTCATGTTATAAAACCTACTTCATCTTTACTACCTACCAAAACACATGCAATCATAACTAGGCAAATAACAAATAAACAACTCATAAAACCAAAATTTAATAACCTATATGGTCAAAGAACTTCTGAATATCTTTTACCGCAACTAATAAATTGCTTATCAACTGAAATTAAAAACAAAATAAATCACAAAAACATCTCATATATAATTAAACAAGAACTGATGGATAATTTAACAAAATAAAATATGCATAATTTTTTATAGAAATATCAATAAAAATATTTGATGAAAACGGAACAACCTGTATAATAATGGCTAGACCAGCTGATTGCCCATGCGACGCAACCGGTTTTTATACCGAAGAACGCGCCTGAACGCGCCTTAGTTACTAACAACAGGTACGAAATGTATGTAATACGATTTAATGTTGATTTACTGATGATGTAATTAAAGTCATGCGTGTTTTTGTTTAATATATTAAGTTAGTAATGTGTCTGATATATTAGGTAAGTAATGTGTTCGATATTTTCGCATTTAAAATAAGGCTGGCTCCTATACAAACTAGGAATAGTTTAATGGAGTCAAAAGTGTTATCTTATTTATTGTACTGATATGTTGAATATTAAATAAAAAAAAAAAAAAAAAAACCTAATGGGACCTACCGATCGCGCTTTATGAAGGTGTGTATAATTTCCACATTTTTAAATTTACATATATCACCGAAGAAAGCATAGCTAATCCATTAATGAACAACAATGAACTTAACGAATTTAACTACAACAACTGAACTTAATTACTTCCTAACTTTCCTTGGCGGAGCTGTGGCCGGATTGGCTTCATCATCAGCGTGTGTATCTCCACTGCAGAATATAGGGTTCTCCCAAGGCTCGTCACTACACACGGTCGTGTTTTTTTCATTGGGAGATTTAGCCAATAATTACCACGCTTGGCAGGCGGGTTGGTGATCGCAGTAGACTGTTTCACAGAAAGACGCTGCTGCCCATCTTCTACTGACCAGGGTTGGTCGCCTCTTACGATACGCTTCCCGACTTTGTTGTCTCCACATAGCATACGACTTGCGGTTGCGTAACATGCGTTTTCAAATTCTATACTTTCAAGAACCGTTCACTCTACGTACTGTTATACACTTTCTTCATGCAATATCGATTTGCAAAATGAGAATATTCTATACATATCTGTTTAAGGCAATCACAAGAACAACTTTTTAATTTTTCTGTTTCAGATACGATAGTCGAAGTGGCACAAAAATAAACAAATTCCAATGTTAGGAATAAAGAGTGGAGGCCAGGCACGCACGAGTGGTGCATTGTGGCACTAACGAGGCACACTGCGCCAACTCGTCGCTAATTGATCACTCGCGAGAGCAGCGTTCTCAAACTAGTCCAAAGCGCTCCACTGCTACAACATTAGTATAAATTGTGCTGCAAGTTCATCGGACGACAGTCTGGCCTCAAAAAACGCAATATTCTATATCTTAATCTATTTTAATTTCGACATGAAGTCCTGGTACAAAAAAAGTACTACAAAACGAGCGATAGCTAACCACGTGTTTTGAAGCTGCTAAAGGCCCGCTGCGCTATATACCCCTACAAATTGTCTTTGTTGAATTAAGTCGTGAAGTAGTGTTTGTAGCAGTAGATCCACAGACTATAAGCACTGTTTACACACATACATAGGTATATTGTAAGAACATAAATCACCATTTATGTAGTTTAACAGAGATACAGAATAAAGCTTAAATGGCAAAAATGAAACTTGTAGCAATAGCCACGAACACATACGAGTAACGAAGTGACTATTGATCCAATGACCAGACGAATAATCTATTTTGTAAATTTTAGTCAGTTTTTCTCACTCGGTGAAGAAGAGAGTTTTGAATTTAAAACACTACGAATTGGGGTTTCTACTTTATTTTATTTATATATTTATTAACAAAGAAGTGTCTAACCTATGCTATACAGCTTTGGGATTTCTAATTTAATTAGCTCACGAAATGTTCAGGAACTCCGTATGCTCTATATAAAATTTAATTTCATGCAATATCTTCACATGCTGTATTATTTAAAAACAATGTATAATATTTTTTTACTTTTAAGATCTTAATCCGTTACAAAATATCTGTGAATAAATTATAAAATTTGAATTAATAAGTTGTATTTTAATTTTAAATTTTAATATGCAATGTCGTTGTTTCCGAACGCACACAAAAAAACCGACCAAGTGCGAATCGAACTCGCACACGTAGGGTTCCGTACCACCATACAATATAAAAAAAACGAGCGCGACGTTAATCGAACTTAACCATTAATCGTTATTATTATGTAATTTAAGAATTATTGTATAAACATATTTAATTTTTTTTTGTTAGTCACGAAAAGTAATAACATGAGTGCACTGATAGCTAGAGACAATTTGTATTACTTATTTCATTACAGTGTACTTTTGACTTTTAGTATCGATTGTGAAGACAATAAGCACTACAAAGGAAAGTTTTCACTAAAAAATGTTTTTTTTATCTTTCACAATTACATCACAAAAATAAAATGCATCTAGTTTTCGCCTATTGGTTTATAAGTTAATCTATTACTTTTATATTATTATCTATACTATTATATTATTATATTACTCTATTATTTATTATTATTTTCCTTTTAACTCCTGTTATAAAAAATTTCCACATATCCAAAAACAACAGTTTAGCTGGTAGAGGGGGGGACACATGACTCTAACAAAAATTAGAACTTTAGGACGGCATCTCAACTGATAAAGAAAAAAATTGATTGAAACCTTGATACAGTTCCAATCAAGCTTTATGGCGAATCCGAACATAGGCACAAGTCGCGTCGCAGTAAGCAGTTTTAGGTGTAGCGAGACGCAGTGGAGCGAGGGGCATAGGACTGAAGATGCGCAAGCACACTTACAGCGTTGTATCGGATCGCCATAAAATTTGATTGGAACTATATCATTTTTTAAGACCTATCGTTTGGTACCTTTCGCGTTAATATACGATAAATATTTTTTTTTCGTACTTCAGTTACATGTAACGACCTATTCCAAAAAAAAAATCTTAATTTCACTACGTCGTTTGTAGCGGTTCATAGATTACACCTACCTTCCAAATTTCATCTACATATTCCCAATAGTTTCTAAGAAAATCCACAGACAGACAGACAGACCGACGGATGGACGGACATGGCGAAACTATAAGGGTTCCTTTTTTGCCATTTGGCTACGGAACCCTAAAAATGGCTGAATACAAACATATCCTATAGTCGCATTAATTAGATTAATTCTTTTTCTTGAGAAAGTTAAAAAGTTTTGAATAACGATTATTAGAGTTACAGGAACAAGTTTCAAATGCTGTACTAAACGTTCTTAAACTTTTGTTGTTAATAGTGTATCATTTCATAAACAATGGGTTGGGTTAGGTTCTGCTTGCGCCAATGTCAGGACCAAAGCGACGAGTCACCGCGAAGCCTTTAGAAAACAATCATTTTAATCGTACAAATAAAAATGTAATATTCATACGGTTGCTGGACAATCGCGCTACGATGAGCTATACTTCAAGGCCCTATTTCCGATTCGAGGCCAATTAGCTATGTAACTTTGAATGGAAGAGTTTTAGACGCTCTGTGCTGATCATATGACTTTTATGGCCAACAATTACTATATTAATGATTAAATCGACGAAGTCTCGAAGTTCAACGCTCGATTGTACATATTTGGTTCAATTAATTAAAACGTGCATGGTTATCGCGTTTGTTCTAGAGTGCCTTGCTCAAATGCTTACAACCAGGCGTTCGCATAATAAAAGGAGGTGCGTTCATAAAGTTCATAAAATTCCTGTTCATAAAGTACTACTATCAAACACAAGAACAGCAGACGCCAATCGTCATCTCCTACGAATGTCGTTACGAAGCATGTGTCCCTGTACACCCCACCCCCTCCCTCCATCGTGACACATCGCTCCCGATTTCATCGCAAGCGTGGCAGGCGGGAAGCGATCGTTTGATTTTATCCATTTTCCACTCCGAACAACGACACGCCGAACTGATTTATGCGGATCACCTAATATACTCCACTCTTATAAATTCTTGTAGGAAATATTAGTGGAGATTTCTATTATGAGAGCGTTCATAAGTGACTGACGGTTTAGCTTGTCACATAGAATTACGAAGTACATGTACTCTTTGCTACATGGAACTACTATAATCCAGCTTCAGATGAAACAAACATTCACCAGAAAACTATGTTCGTGTATATCGACATAATTACATTAATACTATTATATAAAACCTTTTGTTCAGATTCAACTGAAGAAACTATATGAGGATTGTAATGAAATAATTGGCAATATTCTATGGTTATATGTCACCAAAGGGCGCCGTTATTTGCATTACATAAGTATCTCCTCCTTGGATTAATTTGCAGTTATGAGCCACCAGAGGCGCTGCAGTGCAAATGTTTCTTTATAACTGTTTTAAATCCCCTTCGGCTTATAAACTTCTTACTGTTGGGCAAATGCTTCATAATATTTAAAAAGTTATAAATAAAAAAGTTGAATAATATATTTCAAAATCCCCAAGACGATTATAAAACCTTAAGAGGATTGTGTATTTGTAAATTTCCATACAAACGGCGTTAACGTTTGCACCCCACTAAATTTAATGGGGTGCAACCGTATTCATAATTAAGATTGATCCTAACTGAATTCCGCAAAAAAATATATGGTATTAAAATCAGCAAAAAGCAGGTTCAACCGTTCTTAATTTATTTATTATTTTCTTATTATCCGTGTCTGGGTGTAAAAGAAATAGTCCATACTACATGTATATATTATAAAAAAGGATATTTAAGTGTGTATACCAGTGGTCTAGTACCCCAGAATACACGCATAACAATTGCTTACTTTGGGACTAGATGGCGCTGTGTGGGATGTCCCCGGTATTATTGAAATAAAAAAACTTAAATACTTGTATTTTTCTTGTCGAATTCGATTTATTCTTTACAACATATTCATCTTTAAACTAAATGCAATTATACAATAAAATTTAAAAGAGCCCGCAATCGGACAATTTCATGAAAGTTTTATAGTAAGTAAAACGTTAACGTCTAGACACCAAACGCGAATGAAAATCAAAATTTCGTTCAAAAGTCCCAAGTCTTCATTTCGCACGCATGGTGCATGGCGTTCGGTCTGTTGAGATAGCGGATGATAATTGAAATACCTACTAAGCTTAAACCCAGCAGCTATACACAACCTTAAAACGTATTTTATTTTCAACTCAAAGGTCAAATACAGATTTTCCTTCATTTAACTTCAGAATCGAATAGAATCCTATATTTTACTTTCTTAAGGGACAAATTTTCAAAAATATTGAAACACCGCATATTATTATGTAGTTTATGAAACCAAAACCTAAATACCGATTATCATGCGTTTAACTTAAAACATGACGGATTTTCATATAAACGTAACCCTTCATTATAAGTCAATGAGTGGTATTTCGGTATTAATGTATAGACAGACATCAAATGATCTTGTCGCTGGTTAGGATGCGGCATCTACACAATTTTGTGTACATCTCAATTGCTATTAGTTAATACACAGCATATTTTACAATCATTTATATGGTATAATATAAAATATTTAATAGTTATAATGATATTGTTCTTGTAATGAATGTAATGAAATGGTTAAAGTGGCGTTGTATAGCATTCGGTGTACGACCCGATTAGTGTAACGGCTCCCTCGCGACCGATTCGCTTTAAATTCCGCAAAAAAAAAAGGTTCATTTTAAATGGAAATGGTCCTTTTCTTAACGCTGGTCGCCCACGTCAGATCCACGTGCACGCGTTTGCTTTAAGTACTATGCCAGGATTCCAGAACCACTATTATTCTGTTATATTTTAATGCGAACTTTTAAACCTCATTATGGCACATTAACTAAAATAATTCTTCGCGAAAAGCTTTTCTTCTATTTAATTTGGATCATCATCAAAGCACATGGTGCGATGTATTTTTATTTCATGTAAATATTTAAAACTTTCCTCTGATAGAGGCAGGAGTGTTTCAGGAAGCTTTCGTCCCCCCACCCTCTACTCTTGCGCTCGTTACCACGCTCCACTAATTAAGTGGACTTAAATGAACGAAAGCCCGTTAAAGTCAGAACTTTAATTTTTAAAATCGTTTTTACCTAACGTCGTTTTGAATTCTTCTGAAATCGAATGTAGAAAAGAAACTTTTAAGCATAACGACAGCACTCTTGAATTTTCTAGACAGTAGAAATATACTCGTACAATATCGTTATAAAATATCAAAGATATTTTTCTTTATGGTGGGAAAGTCAACTGTGGCACAAAATGTGTGGCACTTGTATTTTACAAACGTACATATATGCAATAATTAATACGATAAATGCTCGGTGTACCCCATCTTCACAGAATGGTTAGTAATTAGATCACAAATTACATTTAATAACATTTTTTAGTCACAGATAATCTGCTGAGTCGAGACCGAGTAGCGAACGTTGGCGAAAGGAGGACACAGACATGGAATCGATAACGTTTCTAGTCTTTGTTTGGCATGCGGGTGAACGGCCTCTTCCGGTGATAGGCCAGGAGCTTGTGACGAGAAATGGTCACGAATTTTTGAAAGCGGAATTTTCGATAAGGAATAGTTACCTACAATGCTCATTCACAGACTGCTATCAATCGGCTAAATATGGATGAACTTTATAAGGCACAGCGGACTTAGGGTCACTTAAATACTTAAATGACAACCTTATTTCGAAAACCAATTTTTTTATATATATTGCTAGTTTTTACACATACAAAGAGTGAGCGATCAGTTAACCATGTCTGGATTTAATGCGAGTCAGCAAGGTTGCAAGCATGTAATAAAGCACGTGACTTGAAACGATTTTCCAAGAGCTGTTGTAACTGGTTCCACGCCAGTAGTTAATACACAATAAGTTAGAATTTAGTAAGTGTTTTTTTTTTCTTAAAACATCCATACCTAACTGACAGCCCGCAATGTATTAAAACGTAATAATGCTAACAGTTATGACCATTTCGTAAAATGTTATGACCATTTTTGGTGACGGATGCCCGTACTATGAGGTCGTGGCGTCATCTCTTCAGTATGATTTTCATAAAGTGCTACTCAAGATCAAACCGTAATAAATATGTTTCGTGACTTGATAAGGACTAATTTCTACCATAAATTCATAACAGCGTATTACGGCTAAGCTTGTAACCGTGTACAGCGAAATAAAAGCTTTTTTTGAGGTCAGATATAATATAAGGTCGCCGAACCCGTCCGACCCTGCTGTGTCACCTCACCCTACGTTATCACGTATCCCACAAAATTATAGCATTTATGTGACGCTTAAGGCCTTATGTCATAGGTCAACAAATAAAAAACAATGTCTATGATTAGTCACGAAAATAATCGATAGCTCGTAACAATTTAGACTCAAAGTCAAATATCAGTGGATTAAGCCACGATTATGAGGTATAACTAATGTGGTATATTGAGATCTAATGAAAACAAAAGAGCGCAATAAGAGATTATTCAAAAAACAGTAGATTCCGTCAGTTACCAGCTATGCTATGATTAACCTATGCTATGTCACGCATTCCCGCCTAGCTAACATTGACCCGCTTACTGGCGTCATGGCAACTTTGGAGATAATGTTCTCGTTCAGACCATGAAAGAGAGTACGCTGTTTTGTTTCCATTCTGTAACGGTGGCATACAATAAGCGGCTCATCATGAGCTAAGCTTGAATACACCCATTCGCTGGGTAATTATAAATCTGAGGACGAAGTGCTCACGGCTGCACAGATAATTAACGCGACCTCGAATCACGTGCAGTTTGGTTTGCGTGAAAGTTAATATAGTTCAAAACAGACACCAAAATATCCGAGTGCTAAGGCCGAAAGTGGCCTTATTTGAATATGTAAATATAGCGTTAGGTCGCCACCCGAACGTTCAGCGTTGCAAATTTTTACGCAGCGTACGCTCTCACAGTTAGACCCTAATAAAACCTTCACTTTGCCGATGTAAAATATGCGAAACGAAGCCACGGATGCACGAACGTATGTACATAACTACGTATGCTATATTTATGCTAGAAACATACAAACATATCGCAAACACATTCCGTGATTTTGGGTCATTCACGAAGAAAACCGAAAGCGTTTGTGAAGGGAAGCGCGGGTGTAGACAATACTCGTTAGCCGAATCGACAGCGCAACAATTTGTCTTAAACGTAGATTACAAACTCAACTACGTAACACTCGTGTTAAAAAAAAAACAAACAAACATAACTTAATTTTATATAAATTTAGCTCATTTTAAACTGTTCAATAATCGCTGAACAACTTTATTTAACTTTATTAAACAACATTATCTTGCAACCATACTGCAATTGACAAATTGTTACTTTCGAAAATAAAATACCGTTGGAAAACGTTAATAAAATTCAATAATCAATATCTTCTTCCGGTTTTTTTTCTATTTTGTCAACAAAAAAAAACGTCTTAAAAGTTGGGTACTGCTGTAGCCCGTAGACCCGTAGTCACGTTGCGGTTACGGCGTAGCACATCTGCGTTCCCAGTGGGCAAAACTTTCTTTATAGTATAATATGACGATGGAGCAACTAATGCTCTACAAATCACGAACAAAATTTATCAGAGAATCGCCCCGACTTCGTTCACGTTTGTTAATATTGTGAAGTAATTATCATAATGAATATTCTTTACTGCACATCCAAGAATAAAAGAGAAAATTAAAATAAAATACAATGTACATAAGCATACGATAGGCGGCCTCATAACTAAATAGTTATTTTTTCAAGACAACCTTTGGATAAAAAGAAGTTAATAACCATTAAGGGGATCACTGCACCGAGTAATATTAATACGACCAACATACATAATTAAATATGATAAACATAATTATACATTAATAAAAAATAAATTATCAGAACATCTTTTAGGTCCTCACAATTTAGGTCCTCACGATACAGGCATGCTGCCTAGTGTGAGGACTATAGACACATACTTTCTGTTGTTATATTAACTTTTCTGCTATTAATGAACCTATGGCTGATTTATTTTACTGTTCTATTAAATAATTGTAGATCGCTAATCTGCTGTAAAATAAACTTTTTTTCATTTTTATTTTTTCATCTAACCACTTTTTGTGGACTTTTTTAATCAAATGTGTTATTCGCAACTCTGTTGATGGTCTCCGATTGATGAATACTAGTGGTCGCCCAGCGGTCGAAGTTCGACCGTACTAACTTTTTCATACCACCAAAAATAAATAGGCGAGAATAAGTCAATTTAAACTGCATCAAAGGACAGACTATTAAACTCGTATGATTGACAGTATTTACAACGCCTATTACGTATATAAAGATTTTAGCTTTTGGCACTCCTATTCCATATAAATTTTAACTATGTCAAATCTCACGCTCCGCCGTACAAATAATGCGCTTTACAAGGGGTACAAAGTTTCCTCTTCGCGTATTGATATTCAGATAATCAAATTGAGTAGTTTGATTCCCTCTTAAAGTAACAAATTATTCAAAAATGTGAATATGCAGTTTTTTTCTTCATAAATCAAGCTTATGAATCCTTTGAACGCTTTTCGCTATTTCTCATAGTTTAGGATTTGGTCATACAGTCAGTCCTATGTCAAAAACTCAGCCTGTGTTTTAGCTTTCTGCACTCCTACTCCACACAAACTGTAACTATGCCAAATCGCGCGCAGTGTGCTTAAAAAGGGGTCTGAAGCTTTTCCTTCACGTATTTTTATATAGATGGACTTTTTATGTAAAATAATACCTGTTACAATTAGTGATCCTATAGGTTGACTAAATTATACTTATCTTATTTTCACATCAACGCATATACATTTTAAAGTTATTATAGCAATAATAATTACAAGGTGTGACAGTTTTGCCTAAGTTGTCTAATGTTATATTATTTTTGTTCAATAGACTTATTTCTTCAGAAAAATTACATCTTAAAACAACAAACATAACGAATAGCACATACTATTTAAACGTACGTCAATCAATAAATGCTCGATCCGAAGATTCTAAGGGTCAAGGAAGATAGTAGTGGCTGCCCTAATTTCGGTCGCTACGTATGTCAAGTGTGTCACCAACATATACATAAGTTGAGTTGTAAGGACTCGACATAAAGAAAATGTTTTTTTTTTAATTTCTCTGCTTTAAGAATACAAAAGGTTCATAAAACGTAGTTATTACCGAGGCAGCGTCTCTAACACTTAACCTTAGGCGTCCACTTAAGAACACACTCGGTGCATGACGTTTTCAACGTAGTTATTTAACAGTTATATAAAATACTAGCGTACACCCACGACTTCGTCCGCGTTATGCTCGTGGGCGATTTCCTGTCATGATTATACATGAGTAACGATTTACGTTGGTCAGGTTGCAAGCGTTGGTTATAACAATGGTGGGTAGATAATAAATACGCAAAGCTAAATGTAACTTCGGGTTCACTGACCCTCTCATAAAGATCAGCTTTTGAAAAATCTTTTTTTGAATGGAAGCTTGCGTTATACTTGCTAGCCTTGTGGAAAGTTTCAAATTTCTGGGTAAGCGGTACGGAGTGTATCTTGATATATAAAACTGACATCCCAACTAACTACTTTCTGAATGTACGTCTCTTACGTTACACGTTTTAAATATATATTAATATATTATTTACTATCATAACTGCACATGATCTACATTTGAATTAAGCCCAGATGAAGGTCAAGCCGTGGACGCCTTCAAATATTTTCAACTTATGTCCTCTTAGTCCAAAACGTATCATGTTATTACGCATGGATGCTCTGCTCATAGAGATACCGCGATGTGACAAAAAAATGTGAGTGAAAAAATATACGTCGTAAACAAAATTTACACCAATTGATGTTTTGAAATAGTTGCATGAAGTAGAATTTTGTGTGACCCACGTGTAAAATTCATACTGGAAAAGAATTATTGTAATCGTTGAATTACTATTTCTAAAATTAATAATTTAAAAAGGGTTTACTATTATTTTAAATTTAAAATTTTTGTCTATTTAAAATTTCTTTTATAGAAAATTACTTAAATATAATTTACAATATGTGCTGAATAGACATATTATCTGAGTCGCGACTAAGATGCGGTACTGGAACTCGATTACAGGATTAGATATAAAGCAACATTTTATCCTATAAGTGGCTAAAAATTTCACAGATCACAAAAGTCAGATTGTGTTTTGATGTATTTAATATATAATCCTAGTATTTATACGATTTTAGCTGAACAACAACGCTTATTTTAATTTAAAACTATAGCAAAAAGTGCACGTCGTACAACACTTCTGCTGATGTTCTTTTACACCCAACTAAAGATAGATATCGGACTTTTAATCCCATTACCTCCAACAGAAGTTAATAAGTTGAATCCGTATTTAATTCACGTTCAGTTGCAGCCTGATCGAAATGTCAGGATGAGATCCAAAATTGAATTTCCAATTAAACGGTGCAGCTTTCGGGAACATAATGTCGTGCCCTACCGTTCCGCTACCCCCACCCTCTTCAACAAAATAGCGCGGAAAATGTTACCCTCGCTCGTTGAGATTACGATTTCCATGTTTTGCGCTGACTTTTATGCTAACTGTCTATAACGAATCCTAACTATTTGTTACATGTCTGTTTTTTGTCATCTTAAAACAATGAACGGACGTGATTTTTGCATGGAGATAGTAGAAGACCCCGAGACTAACATAGAATACTGTTAACCCGATCACAATGGAATTCAAATTAATCAAGAATGGTAAGTAATGCCAAGCAAAGCTTCAAGTCATGAGATCGAATAGTAGTGAGCGTGGAACTCATGAAGTGAAGAAGTGGTATGGCCGTGGGAACTACCAAATATACTTTTAACTTCGCTAGCTCAAAAAGCGGACCTCTTTTCTTTGAAAGCGATGAACAAAAGTCCATTTTACTCAATTAAAGTTTCATTTAAAGTTTTATGTAATGTCCCTCTTTCCGGATGCACTAAAAAAATGGTGGAAAAGAAACAAATTGAACAAAACCTTTTATTACATCAAATAAGTTCTTTGCTCTGAAAGCCTAAAAAGCTTGTAATTTAACACCATTGGAGTTAAAGGAACAAGTTTCTAATGCTGAACTAAACTTTCTTCTGGAAAAGTTGGGTGAAAAATATCTGAAAGCCTATGAATTATTTATTAAATAACTAGCTTTCCGCCCGCGGCTTCGCTCGCGTGGACTACACAGTTGTATCGGGATAGTTAAAGGAACGCGATGATTCAAAACATTGTAACACTTTCTAAAACATTCTGAAAACTTAACTACCTAAGAAATCTCTATACTTAATTTTATAAAAATCCATTTAGCCATTTTAGTATGAAGAATAGTTATCCCACAAGTCGGTCCCAAAATCAGTCAGCCGTTTCGAAGAATAACCAAAACAGACAGACAGACTAACAAACACTACACTACTAAAAAATATGTTTTTCACTCCTGATAATGCCCTCTTTATGTTTGCAAAATTTCAGTAAAATCGGATCAACCGTTTCGACGATTAGCCCTAACAAACAAACGAACAAATACACAGACAAAAACCAACTTATGTCACACCTGATAACCTCCTTTTTATGTCTGCGAAGATTCATAGAAATGGTTTAGTCGTAAATGGTTTAGTAGTCAAAATAGTTTATTCAAGTAGGAACATCAAGTTCACTTTTGAACGTCTGCATAGCTTCATTAAAATCTTTAAAAGTTTAGTTCGGACATACAGATAGACAGACAGACAGACAAACAAAAAATATTGTATGTCACTCCTGACAATCTTTTAATCACATCTGTGAAGTTTCATTGTAATCAGTTCATCTCTTTCGGCGATCACTTTGAACAAACAGACGAACGGACAGACAAACAAACAAAAAGTATTGTATGTCACGCCTGATAATCTTTTAATCACATTTTTAAAAGTTTCATTGAAATAAGTTCAGCCGTTTCGGAGATCAGTTCGAACAAACAGATGGACGAACAGACAGGCAAACAAACAAAAAGAATTTTGTGTCACTCCTGATAATCTTTTTATATATCTGTGAAGTTTGATTGAAATCGGTTTAACCGTTTCCGAGATCAGCTCGAACTGAAAGACAGATGGATAGACAGACAGACAAAAAGCAGCATATGTCACCTTCTATAATGCCCTCTGCACGTATGCCAAGTTTCATTGAAACCGATTCAGCCGTTACGGAGATCAGCTTGAGCAGATAGACAGACGGACAGACAGACAAAAAGTTGCTTATATTACCCTCAATAATACCCTCTGCACGTCTGCAAAGTTTCATTGAAATCGGTCAGCCGTTTCGGATATTAGCCGGAACAGACAGACAGACACTACAAATTTATTAATATAGATTTAGTTTTGAATAAGGAGCAAGGACCTATTCAGAAATCTGTAAAATTAATTTATTGTCCAATCTACAATAGTTACCTTCAACTTTTTAATTATTTAAATATAAAGTATTTTCTCGCTAGTGAGGTAAAAATAAAACGTCTGTATGCCACACGAGAGCAAATCATTTTGTTTTTCCTGCTTTTGAATCTCGCACTATGCTGAGGATTCTAACTCAGAATCAATCGCTACACTCGCTACGCTCGCGCACTCGTGACTCAATTATAGGATCCTTCGTTCGCTCGGATTTCAAACTCGGCAATAGCAACAAATATGAACCTTTGCTGCCTTGTTGTACAAATAACTATTACGCCCCACTAGCTCACAAAGCGGGAATTCGTTTCTTAAACCAGTAACCAAAACTAAATTTTACTCATTAAATGAAGAAAAATCTTTTGAATTTAGAACATTAA
This sequence comes from Luffia ferchaultella, assembly GCA_949709985.1. Lineage (NCBI taxonomy): Eukaryota > Metazoa > Arthropoda > Insecta > Lepidoptera > Psychidae > Luffia > Luffia ferchaultella. Next base: position 352,448 of record OX453256.1, on the reverse strand, counting down.
TGAGACCCACCACAATATATAGGATACTTTTCACCGCGGATATGTATCTAGTTAAACTTTCACGGTAAAACCGGAATGTCCCTTTAGCGGCCCCGGTACAAATATATAGGCCACGCGGCAGAAAGCTAGTACTTCAGTTTTTAAAATAATCTAGTGCAAGTAATATACATAATTTGTACTACACCCGTGACTGTTTCTCCTTCCAGATAATAAATGTATAGGACGCACAGAGGTGTCTACCAACCAACGCAGTGGCACTGTACAATCCATTTTCAGTGTGACGCGAGCGTCGAGCGCTGAGTAGTTTAGATGAACCGACAAGCTCACAAAGGCGCGGTCACCGGACGCCGTAATGTGACGCGTCACCCATCCGATTTACGGTCCCGGTTAAAAGCCCACACTGATACCATACGTAAAAGCACGAAAGTGAATCACAGGGAGATGGATGCGAAAGAAACGCACGCTATTTTCGTAATGGTCGAAGGCGACAGGGGCGGCACTCCGCGCCGATGTGTTTTTACATCGAATCGCCCTCCACATTTTTATTGTCGTCTAAATCAAATGCGAGGCCCGGGAAAGTCTTACAGAGTGTGTGCGAATACATTACGTAGGGTCGTATATAGGGTGATGCTGAGCGTAAGCAATTGGATAAATAGCGCACAGACGTTTATCTCGCTGTGCGCTTATCCGTGACCCACGATCGTCCTACTTCGTGTGCTCAACGTTTATAATAACTGAAGATTTATAAGAATATGTTTTACATGGACCATAATGTTTTACACTGTCATTACTCGTGTGGCGTGATTGCTGTAATTTAAATAGGTGCCTACCTAATTTTTAAATAAAATTCAAAGGTTTTTCTTACCGGCAAGAAGCCGAGTATTTCAAAAATTGTTTTACAAAAAAAAAATGAATGAAATTCAACTACCGAAAAATTCCATTCCACTCCGTCTGCCCTTTTTGTACCCCCCTGTCAAGGGGGCTTGAAGACAAGGAGGCTTGAATTTTGAATCCACCACGCTACTTCAATGCGGGTTAGCAGATTGTAACGACCGCCATCTATTGACAGTAAACGGGACCGACTGCTTAACGTGCTTTCCGAGGCACGGAATCACTGATAGTTAATGTACTTATGTCAGAAAAAACTCATTGGTACACGCCCGGATTCGAACCACGGCCACATGGCCTTATAGATTTGAGACAGGTTCGCTGCGTTCGAGCTTTACGACACAAAAATTTACTCATACGTATATGTACCATTTTTATCGCACCCTATACGGTCATTGCGCTTTTACAAATTTATGCTCTGACTATAACTTCTATTAATTAATGTGATATACTAATACGTATGTAAAGTATCTATTTTACCTTAAATAGCATAGTTATTTTCAATTATAAAATATTTTGTGGAGGGGAATGCCGTAAACAAAGTCTATTTCACTGAAAATTTAATCGTAAAATGATACATAGAATATGGCGACCGCGACCTTTCGACGTGGTGGTTACCTTTAATACTTTCATCAGGGCATTAATTTACCATTTAAATGCATACCCGACCACGCCCAAACCCGTTATGCTACGGTCGCCCGGATTACCTTAATCCGTTTTCCCGCCAACACCACACTCAATTCCGATAATTGTATTCTTATATGAGAAAAATCTCATTAACGGTATAAGCGTTCAAGTCACATCCTGGCCGATGTACCGCATATGTGACCACCAACAAGTCGGTAAGGGGTCATAATTATGTGAAAGTTTTATTGAGGCAAGTAAATCCTTCTTCAAAAATATAGAAAAAGGTGGAAATAGGTTTTAATTATTGGTGGACAATTTGAATATTTTCCTGCCTTCTAAGGTGGGCTGAACAACAGCGCAAATCGCAATACGGGTAAGCGAGAGGTGAAGATCGGGACGTGTTATCTTAAAAGTTTTTAAAGCGACGGCCATGGCCCGCCTGCCAGCGCGGCGTTAAAATATTGCGGTATAAATTCTGAACGAGAGGTTTCTTTCTCTCTTGAAAAGAACATCATTCAGGGCTTACTCCCAAAGTTCAAATTATACGTTGGGGAAAGTTTAAATTGCTATATCTGTACCGTCTAATCTCGGCTACGATAAGGGAGCGTTATCGAAGAGGTCCAAAGGTCGATTCGACGTGGACTTGGGCCACATGGGCTTTCTTACATCTTAAAATACTACGTATAGATATATTGCACGTTTATTTTGTGAAATTGCGCTTTACTTATTTTTTACTGCCTATATGTTGAAAAATGAAATCTATTTGAATGCTAATTTTCATCAAAAGTGTTTATATGTTCGTGGCGTTGTTGTAAGATTACAAACAAGCAAACAAAAACCATTTCCTCCAAGACTAAATAAGTCACAGGGACAAATAAACATTAAAAGAATACATATATTTTAACTCGGGTCACTAGAGACAGCTTTGTCAAATGGTTCAGTAACTTCTGAAGTTTATATAAAATAGCCACTCAGTTATAGTGATGGCAGCGATAAAGTATGTAAATTGATAAAAACATTATACGGTTTAAAAGAAAGTCCACGTTCTTGGTATGAATGCTGAAATGATTTTGTAACTAAACATGGTTTTCGTAAGTGTAAATATGATTATTGTCTTTATGTGAAAATGGAAAATAACCTGAACATTTATATTTTATTATTTGTTGATGACTTGCTTATCTGTTGCGAGGATAAGAATATAATTATGAAAATTAAAAGTGAAATATCTAATAAGTTTCAAATGAAGAATATGGGTAAAGTTAAGAATTACATTGGTATTGACATTGCATATAATTATTGTGAAAAATAGAACATTATGACATTAACTCAAAAGCATTATATAGAGTCATTGGCTAAAAGGTATGATATTGAGGACTCAAAACTGTTTAATACACCGATGGAAGTTAATCTAAAAATTAAGAAATCTGATATTAATTAGGATATTAAGTTTTGAAGTTTAATTGGTGCTCTTTTGTACATAAGTTCTAGAACTAGAGCAGATATATCTTTCAGTGTAAATTACTTAAGTAGGTTTAAAAATTGTTATAAAGAAACACATTTTAAATATGCTTAAAGAATTTTAAAATATATATGTACTATATTTGACTAGGGATTTTAGACTTACTATAAAAACTATACTGAAAATATTATGGATTGTTATGTAGACGCCGATTAGGCAGGGGAAATTTTAGGTAGAAAATCAACTACAGGATTTGTTGTAAGAATGATTGGTAATTCTATGTTTTGAAAATCAAAAAAAAAAACAGAAAAGTCTAACTAAATCATCTACGTTTGCAGAATATGTTGCTTTGTCAGAATGTGTATTCTGGATGACATATTTGCTCATATTAATAAACCTGTAAAAAAATTTGAAGACAACTCAGGCATGTTAAACATTGCCAAAAGTGGAAACTTTACTAAAAATTTCAAACATATTGAAGTTCATTGTCTTTATGTTTATGTGAATTATTTGAAGGAATTGATTAAAATTTGTAAAATTAATACTGAGGAAAATATAGCTGATATTTTTACTAAATCTTTAGGATTAATCAAGTTTGTTAAATTTAGAGACTCGTTGAATTTAAATAACTAAGTAAATGTTTAATTTCTCCTGTGTAAGTCTAAGTTGGTATAAAATTTTGTGTCTGTAAAATTAATATAAAATTAGTATAAATGTAAGGAGGCGTGTTGGATTGTGTACATTTATACTGTATGTAAGGTTTATTATCTACGTTAATTTGATTGACTGTGACATAAAAAAGATTCATGTTCTGTGATTCAAGATGAAAGTACATTATTGAATAAATGTGTTGTAACGAGTTCAATAAATAATATTATAAACAGAACATAACAATAGTCATTTATTAACGTATCTTAACAACTAATACTTACTAGCTGATCAAATAATTAAGAACGCTGAATAGTTTACTTTTTTGTTCAAATTTACATTTACAACGCTCTGTGGCCAGGTCACTTTTCGTATAATTTTGGCTCTATTTGGTTCTATAAAAGTTTTAAACCTGATAGCTACATATAAAAACAATAAAAATAAAACTTGTGAATAATCTAAATGAGCAGTCATGACAACATTTCTCGAAAAGAATCGATCGTACAAAAAGATAGCGGATTATCTGCAATGCTCAAAGACAATGGTTTTTCATGCTGTGGAGCATTTTGACACGTATTGAACTACTTCAAATATTTTGCGGGTAGGTACGTACACGGAGAAAGACATCTCATCGAGATAATCGCAATTTAGTTTGTTTGGCAAAACAAAATCCTTTTAAAGGGTCTAATGAGATAAGAAAAGAATATTTTGGTGAAAACAACCCTTCAGCGATCTTGGCACACACTGCCTACTCGAAGTCGTTTGGTAGAAGATAATTTATATGGAAGGATGGCATGTTGAAACAGCGCCATTAGACAAGCCCGTCCCGCATTTGTTAGTTCACACATTTTCTACAGTGATAACCGTCCACTTCTGTCGTCATCTTTAAAGCTAGTTCTGCTCATTTTAAATTCGTTAAACTATCTAAAAATCGTTGCTCGAGATGAAGCAGACCGGCCTTAAAATACTTCAAATGAAACAAATTTTATATCATAATAAAGAATAGCACGCAAATATTCTCGGTTGAGCTCTGATGACATCTGATGACAGAATTGAAAACAATAATTTTTATTTTATTTTGTGAATAGTCTTTCACGTTCCATATTTAAATTTTGCTACTAAGAAACATTGAGCATAAATCCGTCTCATTTTTTAATTTCGAGTATCTCAAAACTTATATACTGACCCATATATATTCAATGAACAAAGTGTAGGCAAAGTAGGTAGAAGAATCTATAAGTAGAACATCTTCGCGATAAATAGCCGACACAAGTGGGAAGAAGCGGTGCGCTGGACCAGAGGACGCTTCCCGTCTATCACTACCGTGAGCACTGAGAGAGCAGATATTAAAGGTTTAGTTAATTGAAAAAAGGTATCAAAATGTCACAGAAGTTTACGTGTGTCTAATAGATTCGATACATATGCAAAGCTACGAATAAAAAAGTTATTTGTTCGTAGCTACGCTATATCGACGTTCCTGCACGTGTGTTTCGCGCTAAATATTTGTAAACCAGCGTTAATACCAAAGATGACTTACTCAGGGCCACGCGCTCCAAGTACTTTAGTGCAGGCAGATACGCATTTTGGCTAGCAGAGGGAAACGAGGCGGACATAAATCAGATGTGTAATCAAGCAATCAGCGGTCACGGTGGCCCTCCCCTACCCTCGGAGGTCGAGGTCGCAGAGAGCGATAACAAATCCCCTGGTCGGCTTGGCCGTAACGACAACGCAACGGCCACTAAACGAGGACACTTCTTACAACTCCTGATTAATACTCGAATAAATTGATAATTTATCGAAAGTTTGTTTGCTTTTGTCGCCGTTATAAATACAAATAAAGCCTAGGAGCAATATTTTATGTTCATACAAATAACCGATATTTCGAGATCCCTGCAAACAACAGACAGTTTCAGTATGCGGCAGTTGAATTCCCACGGAGCCGCGTGCATGCGTCGCCGAATCTCAGAATATTAAATTTAAAATTTAAAAACCCCGACACAAAAAAAATTAACCTTTAAAAAGTGTGAAATATTACAAGTTTGTTCATTGTCTAATGATTTTTGATCCATAAAGGCGTCTGGGACCGCTAAGTACATTTAAAATACCTAATAAATAGCGGTCTTTAAGGATCCACAATCATTAGACAATGAACAAACTTGTAATATTTTGCTTGTAAAAAATGTTAGTTTTTTTGTGTCGGGGGTTTTTTAATTTAATTTTTTTTTTCAAAATTTTTAAACTTAGTTATTTAGTCAAACTAATTCATACATGATCAGACAAAAAAAATTTATTCTAGTTTTTAGTTTTCATTTCATTAGTTAATGTTCCTCATTCCCTTTCAATGTAGTGTACATTACTCTACTAGTCAAGCCCTTTCATTTGCTATTCATATTGAGGGATTTGTGAAAAAAAATGTAATTCGCCATTTTTGGTGGCAGCCATCTTGGATTTGAAATTTGTCATAGTGTATAGTATTCTACTAATCAAGTCCTTTCATCTGATACCCATATTGATGGAGTAGTGAACAAAAATATGTAATTCGCCATTTTGTGGTGGCGGCCATCTTGGATTTGAAATTCGTCATAATGTATAGTATTCTACTAGTCAAGTTCTTTCATTTTAATACCCATATTGATTGAGTAGTGGAAAAGTATGATATTCGCCATTTTGTGGCGGCGACCATCTTAGATTGATTTTCATCAGACACAGCTAAGAATACGGGAGTATTTTTTTATATGAAAGGTGAATTAGTCGGGAGACTAATTCACCTTTCATATAAAAAAATTCGCGATCACGGTTCATCCGTTTGGGAGCTACAATGCCACGGACAAACACAGATACACACACAGGTCAAACTTATAACACCCCTCTTTTTGTGTCGGAGGTTAATAAAATACATCGTACCACTATTAATAATAATAATAATAAACAACAACGTCTAGGCCCCAAACTAAGATTTAGCTTGTGTTTTGGGTCCCAAGCGAAGACACCACATACATATAACAACTAAGAACCGGTACCAGTATCAATAATCATCATATATATATCAATATTCATAATATACAACAACTAGATATACATTATAATACATATTACTATGTCTCTGTATTTATAAAAAATCTAAATAGAAGGCTTAATTATAGGTATACTAATTGCTTTTCTTGAAGGGAAATAATAGGTCGGGGAGTAAGTTATTTCGTGTCTTATAGGTTTGAAGATTTAATCAAATTTTCTTAGTTTTACTTCTTGTACCTGCTTTAATACAATTCAAAGTTAACATTCTTAACTAAAATAAAGAAAAACTAGTTCCCGTCATTTTTACGCTATACAATACGAAACAATACATGGGACATCCCATACAGCGCCATCAAGTCCCAAAGTAAGCAAGTAGTGTGCTTTTATTATGGGTTACTAGTGTGTGATAGCCCGAGCCGCAGCGAACCTGTTTCAAATCTATAAGGCCAAGTGGTCGTGGTTCGAATCCGGGCATGTACCAATGAGTTCTTTCTGACACTTTAAGTACATTAACTGTCACTGACTCCGTACCTCGGAGACTATGTTAAGCAGTCGGTCCCGGTTGCTGTCAATAGATGGCGGTCGTCACAATCCGCCAACCCGCATTGAAGCAGCGTGGTAGATTTAAGCTCCAGACTCTCTCATCTTGAGGGAAGGCCTGAGCCCCTGCAGTGGGGTATAAAAAGGCCTGATGGAATGGAAAAAAATAGGTTTCTAGACAATTGCTATATATACTTCGATATTTTTTTTATTTATATGTGCATATACAAATATTTTACACCCAGACACGGAGCAAATAAACATGTTCACGCACACAAATATTTGTACCGAGCAGGCTTGTGGGAATCGAACCCGCCACCCTTGGCTCTGCAGTTGTGATCTCTAACCACTCGGCCAATCGGTCAGTCTGTTCTGTCGGTCGGCAATTCAGATGATCTCAGTTAGCTCGGTCCGATTCGGCAGCTGGCGTGGTAGCATAATGACCAAGTTCTTAAATAAAATCAATTACTTTAATAAAATTTGGATCACAGACAGATTCGATCCCAAAACTTTCTGGTTGACAAGCACATCTTGGACAACTAAGTTGTTTAGCGAATCGTTAACGCCTGTTGTTTCCTCTATTAAACGTAACTCCAAAACATTTTAAATTGTTCTCCGTCTGTTAAGAACGCATAAAAGTATGAAGTTGCAGTTGGTGTTAAACACTTAGGTAGTGAGATCAATAGTTCTTCGGAGACGTAATAAATTGAAGCTTCTACGTCGCATGCAATGAAAAGTAACAGCCGTTTGTGTCGCGTAGATATATATTTTGATCCTCGCAAACTCACTCATCAAACTTATAGGGTACTTTCAGTTGACCTCGCATTATAATTTTTTTCAAAAAGTAAGGTCTCCCGAAAACTGTCAAAAAAATTATATTGTTTTGCTTCTACAAACTTTTTTTATAAATACATAACACAGTCTGTTGGTGCGGAACTCTCTGTGTCCGAGTCAGACTCGCACTTGGCCGGTATTTTATGGTTATTATTGTTATAAATACAATTTCTTGGCCAAACCGGTGTGACGACGGTGTGCTGACCATCACAGAGACCTATTTGCACCAAAAAACTATTTTTATGTTCAAAACATATATTTTTGTTTTACTAATTTTCTAGTACCCTTCCATCACCCCCAAAACTCCCTGGGTCGTTATAATTGAACTCCAATCGGCAAAAAATTAAATACGAAGAGAAGTATAGATACACCTATATAGCCCAGGTAACACTCCAAACATTATGAGCCGATTGACTCATCTTCGGTTCACTCTTCGGTTTGTTTTGCTAGAATCGGCAAATCAACAAGACGTACGTAGTTATCCGCTCAGTAAGATGATATTAAGAACAACCCTAGCATCTTTTCTATTTTCCTTCACTTTCAACATTGTTAGGGGCTGTTACCTTTGAGCTTCAACAAGAAAAAGGAGGTACCTCTCTCGCAGAAGGCACCCTCGTAATCGCCGCCTCGACACTCGCATACGGGTCCTGCATCTGTACTGATGCAGACGCCGCCGTGTTGGCAAGGGTCTCGTCGCTCACACGCGTCGCTGCCATTGCCGCCCAAGCGCGACGACTGCACAAAAACATCCATTACCATGCTGAAGCCTTAGGTACTTCTTACACTTGAAAACTTGAAAGTGTGATAACTGTATTAGAATATCTAGTCACCCTGAACTGAAAATACTGTTCTTTAATTTTTTTGTCTGTTTGTTATATATTAAAGTGTAAAACTCAACACCACTAAACCTATTTTGGTGTAACGTTTCCATTTAAAGTGATGATAGGTCTAGAAAACCTGCTACAAAAGATGTATACGCTACCTATTTCATCATCATCATCATCATCATCAGCCCATTGTTACCCCACTGCAGGGGCTTAGGCCTCCCCCAGGGTGAGGAGGGGGCTTGGAGCTTAAATCCACCACGCTACGCGGGTTGGGGACTGTAACAACCGCCATCTATTGACAGTGTCCGGGACCGACTGCTTAACGTGTTGTGAGCATGAGCAAATGAAACGAGCTATTCCAATGCCACAACCGAAAGAGTAGTGATCCAACAAACGATTATTTACCACTTGTTTCACAACCATAACCTGAAATTCAGAATCACTTGCATAAATAATTTGAATGACACCTCATTTAACGCAGGCATAATTTCGATGTTGTGAATCCGCGAACAACGCTAAAAATGAGCGAATTCCCTCTCCTTCCACCAGCGCAGGCTTTAGAAAAATTGCAATTTCTTTCATGAGTTCATAACGCTCGAAATGTTATCGTCACTATTGGTCTGTTAAGATATGACGCACTCCAAAAAACTCGAAACATCGAAACTAAACTTATAAACTATTTATATTATCATATCGACCACGACAAAAGAAAAGTTTATATCATTTAATTTAACTGTATTTAACAGCCATTAAATGCGAGCTTGTCTTGCACAGTCGAATAAAATGAAAAAAAAAATAGGCTACAGCCGCGTGACGTGATGTGATTCATTGGACAGATTTTGCCAAGGCGCTGCACTGTGAGCTGATGTCGCTGAACGTGAAGAATATATGTCTACAACTGCTGTACACATATATTCTTAAAGGCTTGACATATTGGTGATTTATAACACTATTTACTTCCAATCCAGAAACGTTTATTTGGCTCTAGTTTAGTTAAAATATATTTGGTCTTTTTCTTGCAGCCCTAAATTTTACAATCGAAAGACAAGTACAAAAAAATTATAAGCGGGTAGTAAAGACGTAGCTTGTACTGCGATTTGACTTTCTACTTAAATTCAATGGTCGGCAGCTGCAATTATATCGTTTGAATGAAATAAAGATAGCCGCGCGCGGCGGCTGCCAGCTATTTACATGATTAATGAGATTTTAATCTTTTTTTTTCATAGCGTGGAACCGCCGTCAGAGGCTAATTGACTTCAGCCGTGTTGTGGTGCTCAAAGCCATTGAATAAATCCCTTCACCTGGTCTTACAATTCACGATTTCGCTATAATTAAGAATGTAAACTTTATAGTATCTTCGACACGTATACGATGATACATTTCAGTGATGAAAATCCATCAGAATTTTACAAGCTTAAATGTAACACTAAAACGCTATGCAGGTTGTTAAGAATTTTCAGTCGCGTGACAACTTATGCTTTCGTGATTCTTATGAGTTTTCAGACGATATCTTAACATGTGTGTTTAACAAAGAAACATGAGACACATAAAAAGGTTTTATATTTACATACAGTAGGTACCTAACGTTAAAAATTGTTTACTAGATTCACAGATTTATGATTTGCCCTAAAAAACGGGTGCGGTGCTATTTATTTATATATATATAAATATATAAATAATATTTTGGCGCGATAAATATTTACTTATTAAGAATTTAAGAGAGTAATATTACTCATATATATATATATATATATATATATGAGTAATAGAAACAGCTTATATTACTCTCTTAAATTCTTAATAAGTAAATATTTATCGCGCCAAAATATTATTTAAAGCTAAAAATAATCATAATAATATAATAATACATAGGACTTCCCACACAGCGCCATCTAGTCCCAAAGTAAGCAAGTATTATGCTTGTGTTATGGGTTACTAGACAACTGATATATATACTTCAATATTCTTTATAATATATGTATTCATATATAATTTTTTTTTTCTTCAAAGACACCACATGCATATAACAACCAAGACCACGTACCAGTATCAATATTCATCATATAAATACTGACCCGACCTGGGATTCGAACCCGAGGTTCGTAGGCAGGGTCGCTACCCACTAGGCTAAGCGGTCGTCAAATCATAATTCTTACTCTAACATAACACAGATGATTTTACGTAGAATTATAATAAATACTTGAGGATTTCTTCTGAATGTTCTTTTTCCATAAAAGTACGAATTGACTAGAACCTGTTTTTAGCGTTTACCGTCTAACCACATACTCTAGCTAGCTGGTGCAAGATGACGAGTTTTAGTCCGAGTTTCAGTGCGCAAGGTCCCCGCGCACCAGTCGACCCCGTAAAATTGCATAATGTCACTTAAATACTGTGAATTGATATTTTTGACTTTAGTAAAACCAAACGCTGGTGTCAAATTAATTTACTCTATGTCTTTTCAGAATTGCATAAGAACCTGAGATAAGAACTGAAAGCCATTTTGTTGGTTTGACGTGTCACTCATTCCGATCATATAATTACACACCCGTTCATCACATTTTTATTTCCGTTGGTTACCCTTCATTACCAATATTTTCGCTCTACGTTCCGAAAGATTGTGTCAGATTAAAGAGTCGACGGAGTTCAGCATCACGCAGTGAGGGTTCTTGAGCAGCCCTTTTAACTTCATTGATATTTATAGGTCGAGGGTTCAAATTATCTTTTTAAAGGTAACGAAAGTAATACAAATAAATTAATACTGAAATTGGCTGCGTAGGCGGACAATGTCCCACCCACGACCCCAGGATTGCGCACTCAAAGCAAAGTCCGCCCGGAAACATACAACGCCCACGCCCGCATCCGGACCACCGCACTGCACGAAACTCAAGCACAAACTCCTCATAATAGCACAAGGGTCACCTCTACTAGTGCCTTCTACAAAAGTTATTACAGTGTGTAAATAAGTACAGACGCGTTGTCACCATAGCTGGAGCCACGACAAATTTTAAATCTACATAACTACAAATTATACAAAAAAACAAAATCCGATTTAAAACCGTATCTGTGATCTGTATATACAAACTTCAAGTAAAAAGTTAAAAATTATAATTCTACTTGAAAAAACCGGCGCGAATGCGACCGGCCGGCGAACCGGCCAAGTGCGAATCGGACTCGCACACGAAGGGTTCCGTACCACCATACAATATTAAAAAAACGAGCGCGACGTTAATCTAACTTAACCATTAATCGTTATTATTCTGTAATTTAAGAATTATTGTACAAATTTATTTCATTTTTATTTCGTTAGTTATTTAGAAGGCGCTCGATCCTCTCTGGCTAATTCGAAAAGTAATAACATGAGTGCACTGATAGCTAGAGATAATTTTTATTACTTATTTTGTTACAGTGTACTTTTGACTTTTAGTATCGATTGTGAAGAGAATAAGCTCTGGAAAGGAATGCAAATAACACGCTATACGTCGTTTTCTATGGAATTTTTACTTATAAAAGTACATTTTATAAGTTACTCTATTACTCGTTAAATAATACAGTCTAGTTAGCTGTGATAGTTTTCCTTTTAACTACGTTATATATACTCCAGTCATAAATTTTTTCCACATATCCAAAAACAACGGTTTAGCTGGTAGAGGGAAGGGGGGACACATGACTCTAACAAAAATTAGGACTTTAGGAATGCACATCTCAACAACTGTTGACTTAAATAAAACAAAATGTTTGATATAATTTTTTAAGACCTATCGTTTGGTATCTCTCGCGTTAATATACGATGAATTTTATTTTTTCGTACTTCAGTTACATGTATGGCGACCTATCCCAAAAAAAAATTTCTTAATTTCACTACATCATTGTGTAGCGGTTAATGGATTACACCTACTTTCCAAATTTCATTTATATATTGGCAATAGTTTCCGAGAAAAACCCCAGACAGACAGACGGACGGACGGACGGACGGCTGGACATGGCGAAATTATAAAAGTTCTTTTTTTGCCAATTGGCTACGGAACCCTAAAAAAGAACATTAATAAGCAGCATACATACTTCTTATAAATTGTAAATAAGTATATCATTGTTGTAATATTGTTATTACCTGGTGAGTACACATTTACCCGAAAAATGTCTGAGTTGGCACCGACTTTATAAACAACATGCCACAAATTAATGCTCTTTTCTTTTAAAGTAGGCATTAGGTACATTTAGGCAATTTTTTTAAGTAGTCTGTATTTTTTTTTTAATTTACTTTATGCGCGCCTGGTCGACGCATCGGGTGACCGGAGGGCTGACGCTTACCTCGGCCAACGAATAAGCATTGCCATACAGCGAGGTAATGTCGCCAGCTTTTGGGCACTTTACCACACGGCACTGATTTAGATGATATTATTTGTAGGTATTTTTAGATTAATTTAAGATTTAATTAATGTTTAATTTGGTATAAGCTTTTATTTTTAATTTAAAAATATAAATATATATAGATATAAATAGTACCAAAATAATAACTTATTTCCTTTATGTTTCAATTTTAGTGGTTAGTAACTGTTGCTTATTATTTATATTTGTAATGGGTAGGCCTTCTAAACGCGCTGCTCAAATAAAAATGTTTAAAAAAGATAGGACCAGAAAAGCAATAATTTGTGGGTCGGATGCTTGGCCACAGTAATGAATACAGTGCACGCGGAACATCAGCAGAAACAATTGACGGCTCCATACAAACGCATACAGTCTATCTTAATGCTCCCTTCGCGCTTCCGCTATATCCATGGCTGCAGTCTCCTCGATGACAGTCAAAACACTAATGGAAGTCCATGTCAAAACAAATGATAGGAACTCCTTAAAATGGTAATTGCTGTACACAGTTAAGGAGTTACCCTCTACTGTTTGTTATTTGTATCATCAGATCTGTTCTAGGTCACCATAATATTTTATTTTCTATGGAACTGCACCTATGTGTCAATTTTTATTAAAATTGGTTAACGAAAAGTAGATGAAATTAAAATTTACGAGATTTATCTCCCAATTTTCTACTTTTAGCGGTGGAATCTTTATTTTGTACATGTTGTAAAAGGCGTGAAACATAAAAGCTAGGTACCTATATCGTGCGGCTGGTTTTTTAGGGTTCCGCAGCTAAATGGCAATAACGGGACCCTTATAATTTTGTCATAGCCGTCTGTCCGTCCGTCAGTACGTCACAGCGATTTTGATCGAAGGCTATTGATTCAAATGGCTGTGACGATATTATTATATACATAGGTAAAGCCTTATTAGTATAATTTTACGAACTTATATTACGTATCTTGTATTTGGCTAACTAAATTCAACTTAATATTGAATAGGACACTTTTACTAACGTACTGTTTTTATGTTTTCTACATCGAGTTTTCTATCGAAACTAGATTTCTTTCTTTTAATTAAAAAATGTGGTGTTTTAATTATTAACTGTTCTAAATGGTGATTAAATAGACCGGGTATTATTAACATATTAACATATTAACAATTCCATAGAGAGTATAAAGATGAATTTATTTTTTGTTGTTGCTTGGTTACGAGATTTTTCAAATTAAAGCATGACAGCAAGCAAAATTTGTGGAGTGACTCAGTTTTTATGTTAATTTGAGGAAAACCACACATAATTACATTGTATAGAACCACAAGAGTTTAAATGAAGTATATAATATGTCAGTGTTTTGATTTGTCAAAAAAAGGCAACATTGTACAATTAATATGAAGTTTTTCTCGAAATGCCCAAAAAATACATCATTACACATGCGCTATTTCGAAAAAACTCAAAGCCAAGCTGTTATCAGTCTGTAGCATAGAATCATTTCAACTCTTTACTCTCTATGGGATTGATATTATGTCGTCATATCAGATATTGTCAGTCATCATTTTGCAACATTAATGACTAAAATACCATTTCTTTAAAATTAAAAGATTAAAATGATTTTTTTATTCTAAACCGTATGTTCGATAGAGAACATAAATAGGTACTGTATGTTTTACCAAATTATGAATACAGAATCATTGCCATAAAATATTTTTAAATGTTTAAGAATAGTATTATTTTAATAGAAATATAGGCTGTGGTATTTACATATTATTTAATTAATTATGTGAGTATTAATTGATTTTGGAACATATACTTTTGTAAAACATTTGCAATGAATACATTCTTAAGCTATGAGTGTCTATGATTGATAGGATGCGAAGAAGAATTGAAAATTGATAAGAGATATATAAACAATTGTTAATTTTCTGTTTTGTGGAATTAAGTGAATATTAATGAATACATAATTATCTAAACAAATTTTAATATTAATTCATTTTATTGTGATACGATAACCAATTTTAAGAACAGTTTCGGACTTTATTAATGTTATTTTTATAACTACCTACTTTAATAAAAGTACCTGTAAGTTTTTTACCACATTATTCAGAAAACTACTGTATGAGGCAATCTATACTAATATTATAAAGCTGAAGAGTTTGTTTGTTTGTTTGTTTGTTTGAACGCGCAAAGCTCAGGAACTACTGGTTCAAATTGAAAAATTATGGTTGTGTTGGATAGTCCATTTATCGAGGAAGGCTATAGGCTATATAACATCACGCTACGACCAATAGGAGTGGAGCATCAATGAAAAATGTTGCAAAAAACGGGAAAAATTATTCCTTTTGAGAGCTTCCGTCGCGCGCGCTGCGTAAACGGTTGATGTTAACCAAAAATCATGTATTACGGGATTGTTCCTCTTTAAAAGTTCTAACCAAAAATCCGCGACAGCATATGTGTATCTTTTAAGGTTAACTTACTATAACCTTTTTTATGACAATCAAATTTGTTCTAACATTATGTACTATTTGCGAAGATGTTTTTTAAACGTGATATTAATCCTTATCAAATTAAATACGTTAGTTGTGTTAAGCATTTCATGCATATTATAATTGCCCTTTACACCACACAATTTAAATTAATATCTTAGCAGTTTTTATCGAAATATGAAAACTATAGCGGGAGAAAATAAATTCGCTGTCTGCCTCGGTTCGTTAACTTTTTACTTCCAAACCACGCAATAGACTTTGATACGGTTTTCAGTATTATCTTATTTTCTTATTATCTTATAATGTATAAATCTATATAATAGAAATACTTATTATAAAGCTGAAGAGTTTGTTTGTTTGTTTGTTTGAATGCGCTAATCTCTGAAACTACCAGTAGGATTTGAAATTTTTTTTTGCCTTTGATAGCCTGAATCTAGCGGAGGGTTATAGGCTATATATATTAAAACGAACTGTGTGTCTATTCGAGCAAATAGGTTTCGGCCAAAACAGCTTAACCGATTTTGATGAAACTTTACACATATGGAAAGGATGTAGTCAAAAGTGACATACAGAACTTTTTGTATGTCTGTCTGTACGTCCATCTGTCTAAACCAATTTTAATGAAACAGCACAAGTATGAAAAGAAGGTCGTCAAAACTAACAAATGTTACTTTTTGTCCGTCTGTCTGTCTGTACGTGTATCTGTCTATTTGAGCTAATCTCCAAAACGGCTAAACAGATTTTAAGGAAACTTCGCAGACGGGATAGAAGGTTGTCAAGAGATTTGACATTAGCTACTTTTTGTCCGTCTGTTTGTCTGTACGTCTATGTGTCTATTTAATTCAATTTTATCTATTCGAGCTAATTTCCACTACGGCTGAACAGATTTTAATGAAACTTTGCAGACGTGAAAGAAGATTGTCAAGAGTGTCATAAGCAACTTTTTGTGTTTGTTTGTGTGTCTATCTGTCTGTCGTTTGTCCACACTGATCTATCAACTACTACAGCCAAAACTACTAAGTCTATGGAACATAGGTTTATTTTATAACGTGAGCATTAAGTTAAGAAAGGCTTTTTTAGAAATTTCAAACTTAAGGATGGGAATGGAGGGACTCAAATAATGACGTGTTTCAGGGTTTTTAGATTTCCACATTTTAAGGGTGGGAAACGGGAGATGAAAAATTTTATCGGTTTTTTTAAAGGGTGGAAGGGGAATGAAGATTGAAAGTTTGAATGGGTGTAACCAAAATTGGTTCCAGCAAAAAGTACGTATAAACCATCTCGAACGTTAATAGTACCTATAACAGGAATTCGTAGTCTACGCAAGCGAAGCTGCGGGCGGTCGCTAGTGTTAAATAAAATGGCAACATTATTCACTCACACATGTTTTTTAAAAGTGAACACAGCCATTTATTTACGGGTGTCCTATCTGTATATTCATATCTGTGGTTAGAGATACAGGCTTCAGTTACATGAGTCTTTGGAAACGTATACACCAATATTATTTCGATACTGACTACGAACTTCGCTTAGATTTATCACGCCCACGGTTGCCTTCTACTTTCTGAGTCGCAACACATACATATTATATTCTTCAGCCACCGAAAAAATTCTCCGATTTTTCGTTTGTAATTCAGCCCCAGTGTATTTATGAAATGACGATCTACATATAATGTTTCTCTCAGAAATATGACAAATGAAAAAATAAAACGACCATATTAATTCATGATTCAATATTCGTAAAAAAAATTCCATTACTTACTGTTTCGTGTTTCGTCGTTCGGTAAACTTTCGAAAAATTGTTAATTTCCTCACTACTGTTCTTCAAATATTAAATTGTAAAATGTGTATGTGAAAAGCTAATCTTCGCTAGTGCAACGTGGTTGTACTGTTTAAGCCCGTTTTATGGAGGTCTAAAGCTATCTAGACGACAACTTTTTTTATTTTAACTTTTATTACACGAAATTGTGTTCGTTTATTTATTACAAATTTGTATATCTGTTTGTCCTTCCCTCACGTCGTGAAGGAGCAACAAATAAAGGACTCTTTTGGCCGCAGGGTCCCATGGGTTCCCAAAATTCGAAATCAAAATGTACGAAGCTCGTTGTAAAATGAAATATGGACGTTACATAAATATGTCTATACATAGGCATACATACACATACACATTAAGGTTTTTTTTCAAACATATCTAATTTTACATGAAAAGATACGATTTTTGATTCGTTTGGAAGATGAAGACGTCACGGAAATAAACGAACATACATAGTGTAATTTCATTATATTGGAAAGAAAAATTAGCTCTGAACGTAGGCGCGCTTAGACATTTTTTAACACTACACTTACATGAAATGCGAAATCCATAAGGTCTTAAATATACTTTTATATACCTTTGGTCAAAGTCCACCTATTCAAAAGAGCTGGCGGGAGTTGTACCAGGACAATAGGAAAAGAAAGGAAATCGACAACCCACTTACTTTATTTATGCAGCGCAACCTCTTCGAAGTCCAGTACTCGTTTACTCGCTTTGAAGACGAGTTATCAGTGTATTAATAGCACAAATCAAAGGTCACTAATACACAGTTTTTATAACATTAGAAATCAACAATGTTCAACGGTATCTCACACGATATACACAAAATATAGAACAGCGGAATTTTCTTGATCTGTTTCAAGCGATAGCGATTTTGCAAGTGTTTTTTGTTGCGCTGGTATATTGTTTTTATTTTTGTTGTTGAATTGTCTTGGGTTCCGGAACTTTAAGGTGGGAGACAGTAAGAAAATAATTTTTCGAAAGGAATAAAAATATGGATTTCTAAGCCTACTATAATTTAGGGATGACACTGTAGGTACGTAAATATTTATAATATAATATTGATTTTAAAACGCACACAGCAACTGTAAACTTGTATCTTTGAGATTGCATCTATGTTATACTTATATGTAATTGCCGTTACACTCCCATCTCTTATTGAAAGGCCATCTTGATTCGGACAATAAATCGCCCGATCACAATCAAGACTTTCGCCATTAGTACGTGGCAGCGCCCGTGGGCGGTGGAGCGGGGTCGTAATATGGCGCCCTAAAGGGTTACCCCCCCTCAACGGAAATCGCACTGGTAGAAGGTCACCTACTCTCATACATATGACGCGCGACCTATTTTCGTAGGGCATTCCAAAACCACACTCGCAGCAATTGTCGTCCGTCTTCCCTTAAATATATCAGAACATTTACGAGTGGCTGCGATCTTATAATTCTATGTTTTTAGCTGAAAACAGAATAATTTTAATATAAAGTTGTACACGTGGGCAAAGCATGTAAAATTATATAAAAAAGAACCCCATGCCATCTTTCTTATAGGTATAAAGCTGATATTCATGATTGATAGTTGCGCAAGTGATAATACATCTATCACGTCACTAACATAACAATAGTACATTTTTATTTGTTCACTAGCGACCGCCCGCAGCTTCGCTTGCGTAGACTACAAATTCCTGTTATAGGTACTATTAACGTTCGAGATGGTTTATACGTACTTTTTGCTGAAACCAATTTTGGTCACACCCATTCAAACTTTCAATCTTCATTCCCCTTCCACCCTTTAAAAAACCGATACAATTTTTCATCTCCCGTTTCCCACTCTTAAAATGTGAAAATCTAAAAACCCTGAAACACGTCATTATTTAAGTCCCTCCATTCCCATCCCTAAGTTTGAAATTTCTAAAAAAGCCTTTCTTAACTTTATAATGCTCACGTTATAAAATAAACTTATGTTCCAAATTTAAGCTTCCTAGACTTAGTACTTTCGGCTGTACGTTGCTAGATCAGTGAGGACAAACGACAGACAGACAAACACAAAAAGTAGCTTATGACACTCTTGACAACCTTCTTTCACGTCTGCAAAGTTTCATTAAAATCTGTTCAGCCGTATTGGAAATTAGCTGGAATAGATAAAATTGAATTGAATAGACGTACAGACAAACAGACGGACAAAAAGCAGCTAATGTCAAATATCTTGACAACCTTCTTTCCCGTCTGCAAAGTTTCCTTAAAATCTGTTTAGCCGTTTTGGAGATTAGCTCAAATAGACAGATACACGTACAGACAGACAGACGGACAAAAAGCAACATTTGTTAGTTTTAACGACCTTCTTTTCATATTCATTGATGTTTCATTTAAATAGGTTTAGACATATGGACGTACAGACAGACATACAAAAAGTTCTGTATGTCACATATGGAAAGGGTGTAGTCAAAAGATTACATCCTGTTATATGTGTAAAGTTTCATCAAAATCGGTTAAGCCGTTTTGGCCGAAGCCGATTTGCTCGAATAGACAGACAGTTCGTTTTCATGTATATAGCCTATAACTCTCCGCTAGAATCAGGCTATCAAAGGCAAAAAGAGTTTTTCAAATCCAACTGGTAGTTTCAGAGATTAACAAATTCAAACAAACAAACGAACGAACGAACGAACGAACGAACGAACCAACGAACCAACCAACCAACCAACCAACCAACAAATAAACAAACAAACAAACAAACAAACAAACAAACAAACAAACAAACAAACAAACAAACAAACAAACAAACAAACAAACAAACAAACAAACAAACAAACAAACAAACAAACAAACAAACAAACAAACAAACAAACAAACAAACAAACAAACAAACAAACAAACAAACAAACAAACAAACAAACAAACAAACAAACAAACAAACAAACAAACAAACAAACAAACAAACAAACAAACAAACAAACAAACAAACAAACAATCAATCAATCAATCAATCATTCGATCAATCAATCATCAAATCAATCAGCGCGCGCGACGGAAGCTCTCAAAAGGAATATTTTTTCTTGTTTTTGCAACATTTTTCATTGATGCTCCACTCTTATTGGTTGTAGCGTGATGTAGTATAGCTTATAGCCTTTCTTGATAAATGGACTATCCAACACAAAAATAATTTTTCAATTTGAACCAGTAGTTCTTGAGATTTGCGCGTTTAAACAAACAAACGAACGAACGAACGAACCAATCAACCAACCAACCAACCAACCAACCAACAAACAAACAAACAAACAAACAAACAAACAAACAAACAAACAAACAAACAAACAAACAAACAAACAATCAATCAATCAATCAATCAAACAATCAATAAATCAAACAAACAAACAAACTCTTCAGCTTTATAATGAGTATTTCTATTATATAGATTAATAGATTATAAGATAATAAGAAAATAAGATATTACTAAAAACCGTATCAAAGTCTATTGGTTTGGAAGTAAAAAGTTAACGAACCGAGGCAGACAGCGAATTTATTTTCTCCCGCTATAGTTTTTAAATTTCAATAAAAACTGTTAAGATACTAATTTAAATTGTATGATGTAAAGGGCAATTATAATATGCATGAAATGCTTAAGACAACTAACGTATTTAATTTGATAAGGATTAATATCACGTTTAAAAAACATCTTCGCAAATAGTACATTATGTTGAACAAATTTGATTGTCATAAAAAAGGTTATAGTAAGTTAACCTTAAAAGATACACATATGCTGTCGCGGACTTTTGGTTAGAACTTTTAAAGGGGTACAATTCCGTAGTACATGATTTTTGCTTAACATCAACCGTTTACGCAGCGCGCGCGACGGAAGCTCTCAAAAGGAATAATTTTTCCCGTTTTTGCAACATTTTTCATTGATGCTCCACTCTTATTGGTTGTAGCGTGATGTAGTATAGCCTATAGCCTTCCTTGATAAATGGACTATCCAACACAAAAATAATTTTTCAATTTGAACCAGTAGTTCTTGAGATTTGCGCGTTTAAACAAACAAACGAACGAACGAACGAACCAATCAACCAACCAACCAACCAACCAACCAACAAACAAACAAACAAACAAACAAACAAACAAACAAACAAACAAACAAACAAACAAACAAACAAACAAACAAACAAACAAACAAACAAACAAACAAACAAACAAACAAACAAACAAACAAACAAACAAACAAACAATCAATCAAACAATCAATAAATCAAACAAACAAACAAACTCTTCAGCTTTATAATGAGTATTTCTATTATATAGATTAATAGATTATAAGATAATAAGAAAATAAGATATTACTAAAAACCGTATCAAAGTCTATTGGTTTGGAAGTAAAAAGTTAACGAACCGAGGCAGACAGCGAATTTATTTTCTCCCGCTATAGTTTTTAAATTTCAATAAAAACTGTTAAGATACTAATTTAAATTGTATGATGTAAAGGGCAATTATAATATGCATGAAATGCTTAAGACAACTAACGTATTTAATTTGATAAGGATTAATATCACGTTTAAAAAACATCTTCGCAAATAGTACATTATGTTGAACAAATTTGATTGTCATAAAAAAGGTTATAGTAAGTTAACCTTAAAAGATACACATATGCTGTCGCGGACTTTTGGTTAGAACTTTTAAAGGGGTACAATTCCGTAATACATGATTTTTGCTTAACATCAACCGTTTACGCAGCGCGCGCGACGGAAGCTCTCAAAAGGAATAATTTTTCCCGTTTTTGCAACATTTTTCATTGATGCTCCACTCTTATTGGTTGTAGCGTGATGTAGTATAGCCTATAGCCTTCCTCGATAAATGGACTATCCAACAAAAAAATAATTTGTCAATTCGAACTAGTAGTTCCTGAGATTTGCGCGTTCAAACAAACAAACAAACTCTTCAGCTTTATAATATTAGTATAGATTTTAAAGTGCTAAAGTCTATCAGTTTGAAAAAGTGAAATAAAAATTTTATCAATTGCTTTTGAGACCTTAAGTTTAATCGACTAATTAAATATTTTAAAACATATAAAACATAATAATGCGCCTTAAAAACAATTTACCACGAACTCCAAATATTCAAACTTCTGTCATACAAAAACTAACTAAAGGTTCAATGTATTGATTTTGATAAGAACCACATGAGAACCACATTAACGAATTTGTGCCACATCCGAGCACTTGTCGAAAATAACTAAATGCCGCACGAACTATAGCGCTAGTTTGATATAGTGACATAAAACAATTTTTTTTAATAGAAAACCTATTAACAAATCTGTTTCGACATTTCACAACATTGATTTTGCAAGATTTATTTTAAACCATTACAAAAGCTAGCCCGATATAGCCTCGAAAGCGAGAAACGCTCGCATTTAGGGAGGCTGTGGGCGGACGCGAGAAGTTCAATGAAAGGTTCGCATAGCTAATAATATACAACCTACGTAATGGGCCTACGTTGAATGAACACCAATCTTATGCCGACCCTACTACGGCTGGCCGTAAAAACAAATAAATGTTACTATGTACGCTAACAAGATAATGATAGCGGACACGTAGATATACCTACGAACGAACTTAATACACTTATCAATACAAACAGAACACAATGTTTGTTAAATTAATAACTATGTACAGGGGACATGTCACATAACCTGATTGGATTTTGCTCTTTGGAATTTATTACCTACGCTCATGATTTACACATTTCACTAATAGCACCTACAAGATCCCGACCTATCTGATGAACCCCTCATTCTTTTGCTAAAGAGGGTTGACACTTTAGATTCGGTCCATGCTGTTTTTAATTACAAGTGTTACATTTTTTATTTTATTAGTTAGATCTACTCTTTACCCTATGTTCGTTTTTGTTTCAAAAGTTATTGCATGCTTCAAAACGTGTAACTTCCAAAGTATATTCCGACACCAACCAAAATATAATTAATATTATTATTGTTATAATGGGAAACAAAGTTTGATTTATATCACAACTCAATATTTATAATAAATTGTTAAATCTGATTATTTATTATTATTTTTTATGTTAAAACTAATTTTAAAATTTTAATTACCATAAGTTGGATCGAATTTAGAGTGCCAAACCCCTTAGCAATGTTTATTAATATATTTTACTAACGGCCCGTCCCGGCTTCGCACGGGTAATATTCGTTTCTCATGAGAATCACTTTTATTTATTTCAGTTTTATCTCATTCCCGTTCTTCTTTTCCCGTTTTCGTTCCCACCGCAAAAAATACTATATTGTTTTCGTTCTTGGCCCTGGTGTCGTTTCGTTTTCGTTTTCATTCTTATCAAGAATAACTTCGCCCCCTAGTGGCTCATATCCGCAATTTTTACCTTAAAACCTGCTCTTAGGTGTTATCTATCTAAAATAAAAAACCACGACAAGCTCGTCTCTGCCGATTTAAAGATACATATCTATTGCAACGCCCCTGGTGGCCCATAACTGCATTACTTGTTTAAACACCTATTCGCATGTGATGCTCATATAATGCAAAAAACCGAATCAAAATCAGTCCAGTCGTATAGAAGATACACATTTATTGCAGCGCCCCCTGGTTCTTAATAATCATAAAATTTATTTAGAAACCTGTTTTGGAATGTTATCTATCAAAACACAAAATTTCATATAAATCATTAGAGCCGTGTCCGAGATAGCCTATAAAAGAGTAATGAAATTGATTTTTGAATGCACCCCGTTTAACAGGTACGAACAGTTTGTGTGGGAAAAAGAAGTTGTTTTTACCAGATTGTAGTTTTTCATAGCAATTTCTTCATATTTTCTCACCTTTTAAACCTTCCTTGGACTTCCAGAAATATTTCGAAACCAAAATTAGCCAAACCGGTTCAGCCGTTTTTGAGTTTTGCGAGACATGTAATAAGCTTCATTTCATTTTTATAAATAAGATGGTACATGAAAAATATTTCGCCTGTGAAAAGAATGAGGAGTTCACGAGATAGATCGGGATCTTTGACTATAAGGAGCCCAAAGCCAACAGCTATCAGCGATTCTACAAAGTAACTGCTAGATAATAATATGACGAAACCTGAGGCAGGTAAAGTGAGCGCACTATCGAGCACGTCGCTCGCTCATACACCCATCAGAAAGACATTATGGCTCCGCTACTACTGAGTGGCTACTGATGTTACGTGTACATTAAAACAGTCATTTATGGTTTTTGAAGTCGAATATCTATTCTATTTTGATAAGCTATCTTATGTACGTGAATCCATTTTGTTTCACATTTAACATTCATAGAATAATAATACAATAGCGTATGATACAATAGATAAATGTTTTTATTCTTACTTTATTTGACGAACCCGATACGCGTTACAAGAGGAATCAGGCAAATACATATAAGCAAGTTTGAGCAACATCAAAGTTTTACTTTATCTTCGAGTAAGATGTTGATAGATGTATTCGGAGCACAAGTTAAAACATGCAAAACTCCTTAGAAAAAAAATGTATTCATATCGAATATCTACCAGTTATTATAATTTCACATCTACCCTTTCTAAATTTCTGAAAATTTCAGCGTAGTGCAAAAGGTCACAATGTACTGTCTTACTTTTAATGGTTGTGGTCTTCACCGTCAAAGTAGACTCCGTTAGGAACATTTTTAAATAAATATTATTTATTATATAAAAATTTTAATGCTAATCCACTGGTTTGGGAGTTTATTGATACTAAATATTTTCATGTATTCTATACCTACTTTTATACAGTTAAAGTCAACACACTATATGTTGTTTAGTATTGTATTTTCAGTAACTCTCGTTCGAAGGAAACTTACCACATAAAATTTACTATCGCAGTATCGTAACAGTTATGACTCAAGCCCGATTTTTCGTCGTCGACATTGTTTCTACGAATGATGTGATGTAGAATGTGGACATTTATTACAGGAGCGCTGTCAGCGCGACGCAGTCATTTCCTGCGGCCCCGCGGAGGGAGGAAGGCATCGCGTGACAGGCCTTCTAGTAAACACGCGGAATGCCATTAAACACATCGACACCGCCGCCCCGGGCGCCACTAGCCGACGCTCGGGCCACTATTTCCCCTTTCAAACGCCTGTTATAATGGAAAACTTATTTTATGGTTTTTTATAACGTAGTTTCTTACTTTTATAGTTTCAAGTTGTTCTCTACATATTTTGTGAAATATATCTGGGGGCACGGGCGTGCCCCCACCAAGACGAGCGAAAAAGCGTCACGGCCGTACCATCCTTTTCTCGAAGCAATTCAGACCATTTTCGACCCCCTGTAACTTCGTTGTGGATAAAACTAGAAGACTGAAATTTTCAGTAACCATGCAGGCATATTATATAAGCATATTTTCAAATTTCATTCAATTGGAACCAGTATTTCTAAGAAATTATAACGGGTCAAATTTCTTCATTTTGTCACTCACTCACTCACCGATCATCAAAATTCTAAGGCACTTCTAGCAGACCTAGAAGCTTCAAATTTGGAATATAAGTAGTGTTTGGTGTATGAATCAAGGAAAAACTAAAAAATCTAGAAAAGACCGCAAAAATAAAATTAAGCCCATACAGCCAAGTCTTCAGTTAAATTTTTCAATATTGGCTTTATTCGTAACGATGTTTTATTACGGCAGTTATTATTATATTGCATGCGAAGCCGCGGGTTTAAGCTAGTCCCATATAAATATAGGCGCATGGTAGTGCCCCTGCCAAATCGAGCAAAAAATGGGTATTCCCGTCATGAAAACACGTGTATTAAATTATTTATTAATGCAAAAAACGTACCTACGTGCGTATTCGTACTTATTACGAGTGCGTAAGGTTGTATAATATATCTTAGAAAAACTATCTAATATATAAAATTCTCGTGTCACAGTTTTCGTTGCCATACTCCTCCGAAACGGCTTGACCGATTTCAATGAAATTTTTTGTGCTTATCCGGTATCTATGAAAATCGGCCAACATCTATTTTTCATCCCCTAAATGTTAGGGGTAGTCCACCCTTAAATTTTTTTTTTATTTTTTAGACAAAATTTTTAATTTCTATTTTTTTATGATACAACATACAAAAATACATACAATCCTAAATTTTCACTTTTCTATCACCAACCCCTATTTTTTAATAGTGGCAGGGATAACTTCAGTTTTCGTTGCCATACTCCTCCGAAACGGCTTGACCGATTTCGATGAAATTTTTTATGCTTATCCGGTATCTATGAGAATCGGCCAACATTTATTTTTCATCCCCCTAAATGTTAGGGGTAGTCCACCCCTAAATTTTTTTTTTAATTTTTTAGACAAAATTTTTAATTTCTATTTTTTTATGATACAACATACAAAAATACATACAATCCTAAATTTTCACTTTTCTATCACCAACCCCTATTTTTTAATAGTGGCGGGGATAACTTACTCTCAATTAAATTATTGTGTAAATATGTACGTCGCGAAAGTGTACTTTATTTAATTAATTTTAATTAACGGGAATGAGTTACGACTGACAGAAATTGAAACGATAAAGCATTTGTGTCGCGGGAACGAAAACGGGAAAGGGAAAAACGGGAATGAGTTAAGACTGAGATAAAAAAGTTATTCTTGATGAGAATGGAAACGAAAATGAAGCTACACCAGGGCCAAGAACAAAAACAATAAAGTATTTTTGCGATGGGAACGAAAAAATGAAAGGAAGAACGGGAATGAGACAAGACTGAGATAAAAAAAGTGATTTTTATGAAAAACGAATACTACCCGTGCGAAGCCGGGACGGGCCGCTATATACATATAGATATACATATATACAATAAGTAGAAGGTACCGAAAAGGAAAAAAATAGAACTGTCTACAAAATACAAAAAGAAATGAGATCCCATCAAAAACAATACTTGTCAAAAAAACCAAGTCTCGCAACTCAGTTGTTCTGCGGTAAAAAGTTGTGAGATCCATGTAATACCAAGTCGGTTATTAATTTATTCGGTTATATATATATTGAGACTTGGCCATCGCACTAAATAACTGAATTTACATGTGTTTTCAGGCGATTGAATTTACACGTGTTTTCAGGCGATGGCCAAGTCTCAATATATTTATAACCGAATAAATTAATAACCGACTTGGTATTACATGGATCTCACAACTTTTTACCGCAGAACAACTGAGTTGCGAGACTTGGTTTTTTTGACAAGTATTGTTTTTGATGGGATTATTAATCTTTGCCTTCAACATTACAAAAGTTGCATAGAAATATTAAATCAAAAGAATGCAATATTAAACTTAATTTTAATGGAAGATCACTAATGCCTAAACTAGGACAACCAGAATCGTAAGTACCTACCAGCACCTTTCTTCTGATCTATGATACAAAATAGGTATTAATAGTGCAGTATGATGCAAGTTGGACTTAAGCTCCAAGCCCCCCTCCTCAACCTGGGGGAGGCCTAAGCCTCTGCAGTGGGGTAAAAATGGGCTGATGATGATGACGATCATAATGCAATTACGGTAAGCTGCATACTATAGTCGAGACGTTTCTAGGCACAAGGCGAAGCTGAGTACTTAAAATAAACCGATGACTATAATAGATAGCTTACTAACTACGAGCATCATACGACGTTTTTCAATTAATTTTCGATTAAAATTAGGTAAATACTTCCAATCTACAAATGTCGGAAGCTAAGACCGGGAGCAGGCTGCTCTTCGCGGTTTACACATGCGTTACAAACAGAATGCTCGTTTGTGATTGGTGTAAAGTAAAAAAGACTAGTATTGTAAAACACAACATTACGATTCAACGATTCAAGTTCCGAATTCATAAAAACTGTATTAATAGTGTTACGGACACACAGAGTAACGACCGCCATCTAGCGTCAACCAGTAAAACCACTTTGTAGAACAAAGACAATACGAAACCCCTACTCAATACTAGATGGCGTTAGAGGAAAGGAATATAGGAAGGATAGTCCCGAAAAACAGTACCTGCGTGATACTTTCTAGAGTCGTCCAGCCCGGTCGATCGCGTTCGCGCGCTTTTTGGAATGATCTGGAGCTAGTCTCGGCTCATATAAATAGCCGCGGGGAGGCGAGCGAGCGAGTTCAGTTCAGTTTTTGGGCTACTTTCGAGGCGACTTCGAAGCGAAACTAGTGAAATCTACGACTTGGCTACGACCTAGGACATTGTAAGTGCTTAATGTTTGGACCTAGTGCTTTGTGTTGGACCTAGTGGTAGTGAATAAAGTCTTCAAAAGAGTCAGCAGGTCTTTCTCTCCAGATCCTTCGAACCCTAACACGTAACAATAGTAGACGCTTCCCGGTGGCGGTGGGAAATCGTATTCTTTGCCATTCCCACACGGCAGCATCAGGAGTAGATCTTTCTTAACGAAATACCCAGTCAACATTACAATTTATACCTTGTATGTCTAGGATGTTTTTCTATCCATACTAGTATGTACTAATAATATAAATGTTTGTTGTTTTCTCACATCGTAACTGAGAAAATCGAACGACCTGTTATTTGCACGGAGGTCCACAAAGGGACAAATAGTAACATAGCATACTGTTTTTGCTGGTCGAAAATTTCTATGTGATACCAAACTGTTCAAGATACAAGCAGAGGTTCGCGGCATGAAATGCAACAATAGTGGAAGTAGAACACAAAAATTGATTTACAAAATATATGGTACAAGTATACCTACCTTACCACCGCGAAAACGAAAAGTTGTACCATTGTAATAAGTACGTTACATATATACGTCCACACGGACGGACCCGCAGACGAAATCTAGTGACAAAATAAAAAACGAAGCAAGCACTACACAATTTAATCCCATTGCTTATTTATCAAACGGAAGGGCATAGGTTACAATTTCACTGTGTAGTATCGTATTACCTACAAGACGTACCTCAGTAGATAGATAGGTACACGAAGAAAAGTACTTTGTTTCCTAAGGCTTCGGTCTACATTCAACAGCGTGTTCTATTATATGTGAAGATTAGATTCTATCAAGGAGTACACGATTATAATTTTTTGAATTCCACTAAAGTGAACCGTTTAAGGTTGGCCTTTTTGCTATTGTTATATTTTTTGTACAGAAGATAACGCTAAACGGTTTGTTTATAGTATATAAAGAGTTTACTATGCGCAATCTACATAAAAGAGGAATAATTGTTGAGGCTTCATGTGCCCATGATCCGATGGAGTGGATAAACAGTAAGAGGAGTGACATGTAACTGCTGATTGTGTGCTTGCATATTTTTATACTTATGTACCTTGAGGTCACGGGAGTGCCGTAGTTCCTGGCGGCGTGGTGATTGACCCGGCCCGTCCGAGTACACGAGGTTACGTACTGCACCTCTGAACTTTGGCTCGAAGATCACCGACGGCAGCGTCAGCGTGGTCAGCTTCGAGTTATATCTAACAAAATAAAATTGATAAGCTAACCAAAGAATCATTGCTAGTATTATGTAGGTAAGTTGGTTCAAATGATAGTCATATGCTTAAGTATAGGTATTGACTCTTTCCTTTTTATAGACTAACACTGTCATAGAAAGTATAATCGTAAAATAATCAGATGATTTTCAGCAATATGAATGTACAATGGTTCAAACGTGGCGATAAGTCGACGAAACAGTTAAATACCACATTAATAATTCCCAGAATTTTATTGGTCATTTAGAAATAAAAACAATATATGAAAAAATGTGGCATCTTTTGAAGCTATGTGTATAACGAATAGAAGGAGTTTGTTGTGTGCGAAATAAATGATATCTACACTAGTTGTCAAATCTGAAAACTACACCAGTGTAGTCTGACTTGGGAATTTTTCATACACGTCCGCGGTATCTAATAAAGCGCAACGAGGCCAGTCTAAATCAACGGTCATAATCCAATATCTTCATGATATCTTCACAGATAATTTTACTTTTTATTACTGTGGTGGCAACATCAATGGATTCATTCATAAACTCCTGTATTAAAAACAAATCGAAACTTTTGTTTGTTAATTCTTTACTTACTCAATTTATTAAGTTATACCTACTTCTTTTGGCTCGAAAAGAGACAAAAATCAGAGTGAATTTTCAACATATAACGGGAGTTGCGCGTACCGATATAAGACACCATGAAGTTAGTTTCTAACTAGAGTTTATTTATATTTTTATGATTGTGAACATAGTGGTTTGTATACACAAAACTTTATTTATATTGGGACTGTAGGTATATTATTTTTTTATTGTGAAAATTGTGTATCAAGATTTGAGGTTATAATTATGTATTATTTTTTATGAGTACGATTATGTTTTATAAATTTTTAATTTTGCATAATCTAATTTTAAATTACCAAAAAATAAATTTTGGAAGAAAATACACATATATAAAATATTTATACGTATATTAAATTGTTTATAAATTCAAAGGTATCTGGCTTTTTTTCCTCAAAAACTACTGGAACCGATTTCGAAGCGGTTCTGCAAAATTACATAGGTACTTATAACCTCGGAGCAGATTCTCAACTATGTTTTAAGAATAATGGCTACGGTTCTAAGCCACCAGGGGCGCCACAGTACACATGTTTACTGAAAACAGCTTTTTCATTATCATCGTCATCAGGCCTAGTAATATTTAAAAAGGAAATACACAAATTTAATAAAAATTATTATTATTCCTAGCGCGATTAATAACACTAGCTGTAAAACTCTTATATTTTTCTATACAGATTTCTATGGACGTTTTCAAAAATTTTGGCGATTAGTGACCGCATCCCATGCCATTACACTACCTTTTGATAAATTACATCAATGTTTCGTAACATATTTCGTATGATCCAAAATCATTTTATTAGGATTCCGTAGCCAAATGGATAAAAATGGAACCCTTCCGTCAATTTCTTTGTTTGTCCGTCTGTCATGGCCATTTCACTCAGAGACTAAAGGTACTTTATGGATGAAATATAGAAGGTTGGTGTAACTATAAACTCTTATACAATAGGACGAAAAAAACATGTCCGCAGCGCACATCAACTTTAAAGTACCTGTAGATATGCTTTTAAAAAAGATATAGAGGTTTCACTTACTTGTTGATTTAAATTAATAGTTGTGATGTGCGCTCTTAAAGTCTCAAAAAATGTGTCCTCTCTGCCTTTAACTGTCCAAAGTGTTCAACTAACAAGTTAATACAACTTAAGAAACACTTATAACAAAAATTGTATTGAATAGGATATATTGTACAGTTTTTCATATTTCTTTTTATACTTTATTTTAATTTTAAACAATAAAGGTTAATTCCCACTACTGAACCCTTTACTGTACGTAGTCCAAAACGCACTTCTAATAAACTTTCAAATCAACGGCTCATGCTGAGTTCAGAGCGAATGAACAAATAAACGATGAATTTTATATTGTAAAGGGATGTATGCCTAAACATACTCGTACAAAGCACGCCGCCCTACGGGTGTATGTATAGATATTTACCCACGACAAAATATAATATAATAAATAAAATTTTACTTGCGTAATATATTAAAATTAGCAAATATAAGCGATCGATCGTAAGCAAGAGGATGTTATTGAATGATAGGTAGTTAGCCTTAATAAAAAGGTCTTTCTATTTTAAAATACCCAGTTTTTTCTTAATATATTTTTTTAGAGAAATGACGATAGCTTTGGCCGCAACAAATGAACATCATAAGTACGCAAAAAACCTCGTAACGTTCAGGCAATCAAAGGCACAGCCCCCTGTTTGTGAAAAGAAAGTCCATCCGACAGATCTTTGTGATTTTATGGCGTTTTTTACATTGAAATTATATATATAATTTAAATCTTACTTTAGATGTAAAATTTATTTACTTCTTGAAATTCCAATAATTTATTAAATAAATGAACTCGTTGCCAGTCATTTTAGTTCGGATGTGTGTGTGACCTTGCTATACGCGAGACGCCACTCACACATTCACCGAGACATGCCTATACTTTGAACGTAGTTTTTATACGACCTATCTTGACTGGCTTGGCTAACGTGATGTTAAGAAGACAGTTTTCGTTCAATGTAGCGAAATTATAATGCAAGGAACGCAGACTGTCGCATTTTGCAATTTTTGCCCCTGAGGGAACGGCGACGATATAAACATTTAGGATAAGAGGTTATATGTGTTTTTTGCGTATATGTTAACATTGTCCCCAAAAACTACTGAACCACTTTCGATTAGGTTTTTCATATTACATGGATATCACCCCGTAGCAAGTTCTGAGATATATTTTACACAAAATAGCCACCAAGGATCGCTGCACCAAAACGCCTGGCATTTTGAGCGATTTTTTGTACTACGTATATAGGTATGACTTCAGAACTGGTTCTTAAATATATTTTACAGTTTTAAGTACTGAATTTTGCTGCACTTAATTCATTTTTTATTGCAGCTGGATCGATTTTGATCCGGTTTTTTATTTTTCATAATATCATTTTTGACTAACTTCATAGATGTGTTTTACTGCCGAGGACGCTGCAGCAGATGTGTATGTCTAAAACGATCGGGATGATTTGAATGCTGTCTATGGCATTAGATAGGTATCATCATCACAGAGTAGGATATAACACAAATAACGCAGGTAACTATAAAAACAATGTAAAGTAAAAATTCAAAAAAAAGTAAAATAAAATTTTAAGTGCCCCTCAACAGTCTACGGGCTACACGAGAGCGTAAATAAACATCTTAAATATTATTGTTTTAGTTCGATTATAAAGTAAAATACAGTTATTTTATTATTTCACTTTTTTATAGGACCGCATTTAACATTTTTTTACTTAACGTTATTTTTAAAAATTGATGTTTAATTTAATGTACTTTTTTCCATTATATGGTTATATGATGAGATATTCTTTTGATGAGCATTAACAGCTTTGGGTCACTCAGAAACTGTAAACGCATTTATTTTGGTATCATCTCAATCGAGGTATAGTTCTCTTTTTGAAAAAGGGGTATGCCAATGCACATGCGCTTAGGCAATAGGAGAGGCTCGAAGCACATTGACACTTGATAACGATTCATCCATCAGTCTATTTCTCTGTTGTATCAGTCAAATAACCACGTTGTCATAAACAACCTCGAAATCGGATCGTATTCCCGTCAATCAATCGAATGTATACCTGACATCGACGCATTCGTTTTTATCATTTACAATTTTCAATTCGAAAGGGACATGCAATCAAATGTATGGAATCCTGGAATAATTTTTATTCGTTTCACCAGAATCATAACTTATGTCTTAAGTGAGCGGTCTATGTAAGACGTCATAGACAAAAAAAAGTAGCGTGTGCAAAGACAAATAAAAATGTCACAGTCCAGTGATAAACACCAACATTTTTGTCTTTTCGTACAAATTTCCGCCATTGAAGAAATAGCAACTGTCGTTTACGTAGGTTGGCTTACGGTTTGATGATCTAATTCTTTCAGCTATTTACTTCTTATGACTTTTGTTTGTGTTCTCCTTCGACTTAATCCGTTTATGGCTAAATGCATAGTTTCATAACTAGGCGCATTAACTACGTGTAGCTATTAAAGGCCACTAGAGTTGAGCCAGTCGGGTCGGAGCCGAGCACAATAAGCGGCGTCGGCACGCTATTCTTTAGACGACTATTGATTTAGCCGCAAAGGTCACTCCACTCATTATAAACTTAAATCTAACTTATTCTTCTTACAATAATTTTGTATGCAGACTGTGTAGCATCATAAATTGAAAAATGCGTGCCATGGAAATTAAATAAATTAAAATATTGTATTATTATATATATAAGGGTATTGACCGCTTATTCTAAAGTCCAAATCCTTAACAATATTCATAAAGACGTCAACTATTTATACTTTGCATTTTAGCATCTTAAATATTTTTTTACTATAATGTTATATTTTTAATATGTTACACATTTTTTTATCTATAATGCTTTATCGTAAACCTCTTATTTTTGAAGAGTTTTGAATTGTATTTACGCTGTTTGATTTACGTGTTTATTCCTAATTACCTATCTGTTAATATTGTACTACATTTATGTCGAATAAGCATTCAAGTCAATGACTTTGTTTTTGCATTGCATGTACATTTTTGTATTGTTAGTATGACCTCATTACTCATATGCTATTTTGTACACTTCATATTATAAGTCCGTGTGGGGACGGCAAAGAATACAATTCCCCACCGCCACCGGGAAGCGTGTCGTAAGAGGCGACTAACCCAGATTAGCAGAAGATGGGCAGCAGCATCTCTCTGTGATCACCATTCCAGTTCCTGGTCCGCCGCGATCAGTTGTGTTCGGTCCTCCGAACGCCTTTCCGCCCCGCGTGGCCCATGTGTAGCGGCCTGTTGCCGAGATCCCAGTGACAACTACGTAGTAGATACCTGTGTGTGTAGTGTTTGTCGTAGATGTGTGTCGCGCAGCGGCAGTTAACCTTCGTAGCGTCGTTCCGGCATTCTAGCTCCAGCCTATGCGCATTTCGCGCTCCGTAGTCCTTTCTGTGTTTTCTGCACCCTGGTGTGCTCTATGGCAGCTCACGCCTTTACAAGCCGATCGCGCTCCCCATTTCGTGAGTTAAACTCACATAACCACACTAAGATTCCTCTGTGCAGCGGAAGCCGCGCAGTCGACAGTTAGCCACATGTGGGGGCACGTGGAGTCGCTCCGAGTTCCGTGCTCCGGGTTTTTGACGTGCATTCACTCAGTAACTCCATAACTTCTATTCATTTACTGCCACTGAATTATGAATTAAAATTTGTTATTATAATAATTACATTTAGTCACTTCAGGGAATACTTCCTTTCTGAACCGGAATCGTCATCACTCCTTCATCACCTATCCAGGTGATAGGTCTGTCCCAATTAAAGTCATTCCACGTTATATTAATAACGATAATCTTTCCCGGGGGCCCGCGCCTCTGGCATTATTTCGCCTCGAGTAACCCTTACGAGTTGGCCGCCAATATCGCGCCGGTGCCACCCTAGTGTGCCATCTGGCCACTCCGATGAAGTCGTAAGAGCTTTTGAGCTAACGACATGCGTCCTTATTCTGCTTCAGGCGGTTGTTTAGTGGCTGCAACTCCCACATACCCCGCGCGCTCAGGCGCGTGGAAGCTGTAGAGTTTAATCCGCCTTCCCATCGCAAGGGTGAAAAAAAAAACTTCATATTATGTTATGCTACAGGCAATTGAAATGTTTAGGCAGTTTAAATATTGACTTAAAAAAATTTTTTTTACAACAATTTTTTTTCAATAGCGAAGGGGAATACTATAAGGGTATGGACCGCTTGTTCTAAAGTCCAAATCGGTGACCCCAACGTCGCAACATTTGTCGATCATTTTTCACCGTCATTTATTTTTATTCAAAAACAATATTTTTGCTGGCTGACGTGATATCGCACGGCCCAAAGACTTTGGATTCTCGAATGACACCAAATGTTTTCTGATTGGCCAAAACACAAAATTGTCGAAACACGTCAAGTCAATCAGGTAGCGAAACGATGCATGTTAAATCATATAAAGTACCTTGTAATTACACGAATCCTTACCAGTAGAAACACCACCGCACTCAGATACGCAAGTCATCCTATAGACTTGTGTTCTATAATATTGCAAATAATTTTTGTACAAAGTATTATTAAATTTATTTTTTAAGTAAATTCATTTTTGTTTTACTACAACAACTACTGGTCCGCGAGGCGCGGCTGAGGACACGAAAACCTTCCCTTCTTTCTACAAGTATTAGAGTCAGACAGATGTCAATTTTTCTAGGAAGTCATATCCTTCCGTTTAACCCCTATATATACATTAATACGCACGGTAATGTCTTTACATTTGTGTTTCACTAACCGTTCACAGCAAAATAAATCTTCATATTTCCATTTATGTTAAACCTAGGTTTTTTTTTAGCACATGACAAATAGTAATCACGCTCTATCGATATTTATTTATTTATTTATTTACTTTATTGGAGACAAACAGTAACAAAAGGCAAAATAAAGTATAGATAGTGTAAGTATACAAACTTAATTACATTTGTTCCCTTACATAGTCTCACTGAGAACATAAAAGGAATTATGAAGTGTACACTGTATAGCTAAATCTAATTAAGTAGTAAAACAATTTGTTAATGATTTATTAAAAATATTCAAGTAAAGTAAATTTTGATTGTGCAGTACAATTCCTGTCTGCGCTAATTGTTCAGGGCCAACCGTATGCAGCACAGCTACACAGAGCCATCCCCAAACAGGCGCTTAAGCTTATTACGATAAATATCTACGATATACGATACGATACGATATACGATTTCTAATCTTAAGACGCAATCTAATGCTTTAAAAAAATGTCTGGCTGTCTGACAAAAAAGTAGTGATAGGGAAGTGTGTTGAAATAGTTTTTAACAGTAAATACAACGCAGACACAACAAATGAATAGTAGAACGTATAAGAGTTTTATTTACAAATTGAACATTTATATTTCAAAAGAACGGCTTGGACTGAGGAAAGTAGCGCGTGCGTTCTCATCAAACTATTAAAATGTTCTATTCAGTGATCGCATCCATTAGCTAAAACCGTTGGCCTGCGGGTTATATTTACTCTATTTGTAGCTATTACAGAGCGACTCAATTAAAATTCCTCGATGGACAGAAGGGAGCGAGGGGCGGGACTACCCTACAAATATTTTAATCTGAACCTGTAACACTCAAATGGTATATAAGCGACGACGACGTTCACTTCGAAATGACTTTTCTCAGAAATAGAAGTCGTAAAATATACGAGAGATTCTATTATGGAATACTTCCAACCGCAGTCTATTGTGACTGTCATGTTATTTTTTATTAGGCGCCAAACAAATTTATAAGCTTTTAATTTTTGCAAGAATGTTCAATATTTTGATTGACGATATTTGACATCTCTTGACCATACGTATTACGTCTATGACCATACGTAATAACCCCATTAAGTGATAGATGATCGACATCGAATTCCAGCCAGTGTCATCACTAATTACTGATAGATCAGTTCGCGGGTGAGGCAAGTCAGGCTGAGCCTCGTTTGAATTACAACAATTTGTTATTGTAAACATTTGGTCTTAAATATATAAATATATATATATATAAATATATAGGTATATTCCAAAGCTTTTGATTTACAATACCATAATAAAATAATATTTTGCTTCAAACGTACCGTGAGCAATATATATGTCGAGCGAAATAACGCAGAACGGTTTAAACTATATTGGGTCACTAAGGTTTCGGTACATATAATAACTTCAAAATGTTTAATTAACGTTAAAAAGCTATTATCCATTCATGTAGTGATTTATTCACATTTAAAGCAACAATTTATTTGGAATTTGGCAAAATTGTAAAGGATATATATAAATAACGAGAAAAGGAAATATTTAGAGAAAAAAATAAACCAATTCAATTCTGTTCAATTTCTTCGAAAGATTGTTTTAATTAAGTTATTGTTTTAGTTTTTTTTTTTTTTTTTTGTTCAAAGTTTTGTCACCGAGTTTTGAACATTAATTACTAGAGTGGCCATAGTCACCGCTATTGTCGTAGAAAGAGTCAAACTGAAACAGAAATATTACGCCCACGTAATGTTTATTGTACTTAAAATTTAGAAATCATTAGTAGGTATTAAATGTGTAACATTATATAGACTTGCGTTCTAATTCCTAAATGTTTAATAGGTAATCACATTTAATCTGTCCAATTTCCACAATCTCGAAGGTCACACACTGCGACCGATGCTGGCTTTACGCTTTCATTATTTGTTTTAGGTTTTGTTATTTTCATTGCATTATGTAAAAGGTTATGCAATGTAAATTGTAATAAGTAAAGTTTTATGTAAAGAACACTAATTTTATTAAATAACCGTTTTTCCAACGGCTTCCCACGCATTTAATTAATTTTCTCTTGGTGAGAATAAGCTTTCATTGAAAAGTGTCTTTCATCGAAATCAGTTCAGCGGTTTAGTCGTTAAAGCGTAAGAATTATTAGTCATTAACTGCAGAACCTAATATCGAGGGTTCGATTCCCGTCCGGGACAAATAGGTATTTGTCTGCATGAACATATACATTTGTTCCGTGTCTAAGTGTAAAATATGTATGTATATATTATAAAAAGGAATATTTAAGTATATATATCAGTTGTCTAGTACCCACAATACAAGCATAATACATTACTTGCTTACTTTGGGACTGTATGACGTCGTCTGAGATGTCTCAAGTATTATTATTATTTAGCGTATTGCTCATTTTGTGTCTGAAACATAATTTTAGACCGCTCGCAGCTTTGCTTGCGTAGACTACACATTCCTGTTTTAGGTACTATTAACATTCGAAATGGTTTATACGTACTTTTTGCTGAAACGAATACACCTACATTCAAACACCCTTTCAAACTTTCAATCTTCGTTCTCCCCACTCCTTTAAGAAAACCGATGCTCTCATACTTTTCACCTCCCGTTTCCCACCCTTAAAATGTGGAAATCCAAAAACCCCGAAACACGTCATTATTTATTTATATTAAAATTTTTATGTTTCTAACTTTAAAGAACAAAGACTCTCATTCAAAGCCCCTCCTTAAATTTTAAATTTCCAAATATTCCATTCTTAAAAAAATTATACTCACGTTGTAAAATAAACCACTGTTCCAAATTTCGACTTCCTAGACTTAGTAGTTTCGGCTTTATCTACGCTGATAGATCAGTGAGGACAAACGACAGACAGCCACAAAAAGTAGCTGATGTCACTCTTGACAACCTTCTTTCACGTCTGCAAAGTTTCATTAAAATCTGTTCAGCCGTTTTGGAGATTAGCTCGAATAGACACATAGACTTACAGACAGACATACGGACAAAAAGTAGCGTATGCCACTTTTGACCACCTCCTTTTTATACCCGTGAAATTATATTAAAGTCGGTTTAGCCGCTTTGGAGATTAGCTCGAATAGGCAGATGGACGTACTTACAGACATTCAAAAAGTAGTGTTTGTAACTTTTGATCACTTTCTTTCCACATCTATGAAGTTTCATCAAAATCGGTTTAGCCGTTTTGGAGATTTGCTCGAATAAACAGACAGACATATAGTATTATTTTATACATATAACCTATAGCCTTTCTCAATAAATAGACTATCCAACACAAAAAGAATTTTTCAATTCGAACTAGTAGTTCCTGAGATTTGCGCGTTCAAACAAACAAACAAACTCTTCAGCTTTATAATATTAGTATAGATAAGTTTTCTGTTTTGTAATCAGTCAGCCTTATCCGCAAAACCCCTAGTTACATGCAATTAAATTCCCAAAAAATGCAAACAAGTCAGAACATAAGGAGAGAAATTACATGATTTGCATATTTTCACTGTTATATTCAGCACCATCTTTGTTTCGTCAGCCATTTTAGTGACGTTTCATATTAATTCTGAGTATTTATTTACATGACGTCATTTTTGTTATTTCTCAATTTCCAATAACTGTCATTATGGGAGACACCTAATTAATTTAAATATAAGCTCGCATCCAACAACACATGGCACGAAACTGACACTTGTGAAAAGTAATTATATGGTCTTTTTTAAATGGTACCTACCATCGGCATCGCTTTTACACTAGTTGGTAAAGTAACACATACACAACACATACACAATGGTAAAGTAAAGTTTATTTCACGCCAGTGCTTTTGCTGGCTCTGATCGCGACCGTTAAGGTTTTGGTATTCGAGTATTTACAAGCGAAGGTTTTTTTTTGCTTTGGTCTAAAGCTCGAAAACTCTTTTTGGAAACGTTTTTCTAAGATAGTCTACCTACCTATCGATCTTCTATATTATGTAATCATCTTCATTTTTACCAGGCTTGCAGTCTCTAGTGCTGGAGTTCCTCAACGTACAAGTCCACCATGCTGGTCAGGCTCGGTGGTCAGGTGTGGTTTGGCTTTGATCTAACCCACGACCGTTGTATCAAAAGCGAACTGATATATATACAGATCATTATATATTTAATACAATACAAATACTATGATTTGATTTCATAAGCATATTTTTAGCGATATGAAATACGTCTTGAAACTGTACTTTTTGATGGACTGGTTTCTTTGCTCTATGACGCGGTAAGTAATTACGTGACAGAACGTGGCATGAAGAGGGAGAGGGGTGGAAAATAGCCAAATTTAGCGTGACTGAATTTGTCCCCGACTCTATCGACCTGAATAAAGGACACGCTTAGAAATAATATTTCATATGCGTAAAATTTGACTTACACACGGAGATCTTTTTGTGTAGGTACTTTTATGCTTCACCGGTACGTTTTGAGTTATCCTTGTTAAGAATTCGTTTTTGCATTCGTAGTGTAGTTTCAAACCCACGCTATTTATTACGTTCACAGATTTTGTTACGCATTTATAATACGTGAAGGAAAACTTTCACTCCCTTTTTAAGCATACTACTCACACGGAGGAGTGTGAGCTTTGACATTGTTAAAGTTTATGTGGAGTAAGTGTGCAGAAAGCTAAACTCTATATACAGAATGAGTTTCTGAGATTGGACTGTATAGCCAAATCCTAAACTATGAGAAATTGCGAAAAGTGTTCCAAGAATTCATGTACTCGATTTTTGAGAAAAGAAAATTGCATATTCACATTTTTGTTAAATTGGTTAATTCAACAGGAAATCAAACCACTTTGTTTGATAAAATATTAATACGGTAAGAGAAAACTTGGTACCCTTACTCCTTTTAAAACATATTGCGGGTACGAAGGAGTGTGAGATTTGGCATAGATAAAGTTTATATGGAACAGGAGTGCCAAAACCTAAAATCTATACCTAATATATATACCTAATATGTGTTACAAATACTGTTAATCATACAAGTATAATAGTCTGATGGTTTGATGCAATTCAAATTGATTTACTCTCGCGTAATTATTATTGGTGGTTTCAAAACGTGAATACTGTCGAATTCCGACCACTGGGCGACCACTAGTGAATATAAATACGTTAAAGGACTTGTATACGGGAAAGGCTACTTTGAAGCTAAATATTTCACAAATAAGGGGCTAAAATAAAGTGGTCTGTTAAACCTCTATTTTAAGATATTTTAAAACAGCTTTATAATGATACCTCACATGGCTAAATAAGCAGAAAAAAATTCATCCTCACTTCGTAATAAGGCGAGTTAGATTTAAAATAATTTTTGACGACTAATAAATTGTCAACTGTGCCTATGCAATATATATGCTAAATTTCATTCTAACGTAGAAATTGATGAATTGAAAAAACAGATGGACTCGGTCTATCCCACTAGTCCCATTCTGACCCATGATAGAACAATTGACACTATTTAGCTCCAGTAACCCTATGGGACAAGTGACAGCGTTATTTTAGTTCCAGCAAAAGTCCCATTACCGTCATTGCCTATGCGGCAGTCTGTACCTCTTTGGTATGGACTGACGGATATGAAGAACCTATAAGTGTTTCGTTATCACTTTTGGCTCCGCGACCCTATAAATCAAAGTAACTTGTTCCTAAACAAATGAAAAGAAAAATCATCCACGTTTAATTTCTGCTAACGAGGAACGAAAAAATGCGTTAATTTACAAACCAATACATTTAATGAGGTAAATGAGGTTTTAACTTTTTTATTTTTGTGATTTTATTGTAAAGTTGCCAGAAATTCTCGAAGCTACAAAGTCTATATGTTAACATGCACATTTATTACATCATAAGTCCGCCATCTCTTTGAAAAAAATCTGCTGTGCAGTGTTCAACGACGTAGCTTAGGAGCTTCTTCTCGTTTGTTCAAAATTTTTATAGTTTTTTACGCGACTGTAAAAAACCTTTAAGCGACACGTCATCTGTATGTCTGGCTGTTTATCACTTAACCATTTAAGTTATAAGTGTAATAAGAGATCCGATCAGTCTTTTACTACGTACAAAGATTCCTGAGATCAAAAATTTCTGACTTATTAACTACCAGAAATTCAAGCATTTAAACCATTTATTTAAATTTGTATTTATAATCTTTAATTATTGCAATAATTTATCAGAATATTAGGTACGTACACGTGACTCTTAAAGGCGTAGGTAGCAATTTCAAGAGGTGCTGTTTTTTATGCATATTAGTTATTTATTTATTTCTACCTGGTATAACTAAACCCTTATCACAAATATTCATGTAGCAAATTAGCCGAGTCTCGCAAACTTTTGGCTTAAATAGTTTTAAAATCCTCAATATAAGAGCCAACTTTCTAATTTATACATAGTTTTTTATTGCACTGTAATGGAGAATTAAGAGTATCTATACTTATATTTTTTTTTATAATAACACTACATTACAAGGGTTTTCACCCATAAGTAATTAACAACTTTTTAACTACCTACCTAAGTAATATAGGTAATTGGTAAACTTAGTAGTTATAAAAATATAATGTCCGCCGTCGCCCTCCCCACTGTTTACGCGAACTGTACAACAAGGCTAGAAATAACGATTGTGAAACCAAGTCATTGCTAGTCTAAGCTCACTTGATCGCGC
This sequence comes from Luffia ferchaultella, assembly GCA_949709985.1. Taxonomy (NCBI): domain Eukaryota; kingdom Metazoa; phylum Arthropoda; class Insecta; order Lepidoptera; family Psychidae; genus Luffia; species Luffia ferchaultella. The sequence continues at coordinate 309,416 of OX453256.1, read as the reverse complement.
CGCCGCCCGCCGCCGATCAGAGACAGCGTTTCCTAAATACAAAATTACCATCACTACGTACTTATTGCAACATTTTCACTATAGCTTATCGGTTGCCATCATCAGTTGTCAGTAGTTAAAATCCACTAACCCGCACTGGAGCAGCGTGGTGGATGAAACTCCAAGCACCCTCATCTCGAGGGGAGGCCTAAGCCTCTGTACTGGGGCATATTGGGCTGATATATGGAGTATACTTTGAATAGATTAAATAAGAGACAATTACTGTAAAATATAATATTTAGAATAAAATAAAAAAAATAATTATAATCTTATTGTTGTTGTAGGTATCCAGTTGATTTAAGGGAAGCTCAGCCTCACTTGCTTCACCCGCATAGCCACCATTGACTTCAACCCCAAATATAATTTGTTGATAACTCTATATTTTAAAATCATCCTTGAATACGACGACCGCTTAGCCTAGTGGGTAGTGACCCTACCTACGAAGCTGGAGGTCCCGGGTTCGAATCCCAGGTCGGGTCAGTATTTATATGATGAATATTGATACTGGTACCGGGTCTTGGTTGTTATATGTATGTGGTGTCTTCGCTAGGTACCCAAACTACAAGCTAATGTTTACTTTGGGGTCCTAGACATTGTTGTGATGTATGTGTTATTATTATTATTATAAGGAGCGGTAGTGATTTTGACCCTCTCGATCGTCATAGCCTCTAGTAGGTATATTTGAACTGCCGGCCGCTTGTTGCGCCATGCTTGCATTAACGACAGTCGCGTCGTCAGCGTGCTGGCTTTACTCGAGCCGAACGGTATTGTAAAAGACGCTAGCAAGAAGTTCAACACCATTCTCTCGAAACAGTGGAGGTCATTGATGTGGAACTTTATTAGAGTAGATTCGCTTGCACCACCCTTACATCCTGGAGACCTCCGCAGTCGCTGGCGCTGCAGTGACTGCTGCTGAAAACCTCAAACGACGCAACTACGCTGCCTTGGAGAGCGACTTATGTATATATGCCGTTTGGGGTCGCAACATTAGGGCCACATGAATAAGTGAACCGTACAGAGGCAAAGCTTCATACAACCGCGCGAAACGGTTACACTATTACAAGCGTGCGGGGCATTTGTGCGTGTCCACTGGCTGCTTGTCACGTACACGGCGCAAGTGGGTCAGCCAGTGGACAAACTCAGGGTAAGGGTGAAGTATGTCGTATTGTTTTTAACACGCTTTTGTAAGTTCCACCTGTATGTTTGTATGTAATGTAATCTTAGAACGCTATTTTCATCCACTTTCACTGAAGTTATAGGGCTGAAATTTGGAAAACATATGTAATTTTGATGACAATACACTAACATTATAAACATAACCTGATGCTGAAGCCAAGGTTGTCTCCTCATGAGGACACTCCTCGACGGTTAGTAGCACGGATACAATACTTTGTATTTGGGTTGGATTTTAATAGTTAACCATGATTTTCACCGTCGAGAAGTGTCCTCATGAGAAGACAATCCTGGCTGCAGCATCAGGTTATGTTTGTCATTTTAGTGTATTATCGTCGAAGTTGCATATGTCTTCCGAATCACAGCCCGATATCTTCTGTTGAAAAGGGTGAAATCCGCGTTATAAGATTCCATTACATACAAAATTACAGGTGGAACTTACAAAAGCATAATTATAAACTTTCTGTTAAACTCAAAAGTTACCACAAAATTAAAAGGATTGACAAATTATTAAAATCCAAAATTATAAAAAGAAAATTATTAGAGTAATTATAATTGAGTATTCTTTCATACCCAATAATAAAGATAATAAACAAATGTTTAGTTTAATGTATATTATCTTAAGTTTTTGTTACAACCCTTCCGAAATTGGTATACCTTTTGCTCGCTCTTAGGAAGCTTTGCCCCTGTATGGTTTAATTACTCATGTGCTAAAGCGATGGAGTCCTGAGACACATCGGTTCTTACAGGAATAATCGACGCGCCGCGCCGCCTGGTCGACGCCTCGGAAGATCGAAGGGCGGGTGCTTAGCTAGGGCAACGTATTAATCCATTCCATTCCATCAGCCCTTTTTATACACCACTGCAAGGGCTTAGGCCTCCCCTCAAGATGAGGGTGCTTGGAGCTTAAATCCACCACGCTGCTCCAATGCGGGTTGGCGGATTGTAACGACCGTCAACTATTGACAGCAACCGGAACCGACTACTTAACGTGCTCTCCAAGGCACGGAGTCAGTGATAGTTAATATACTTAAGCCAGAAAAAACTCATTGGTACACGCCCGGATTCACTTTGAAACAAGTGAATCCGGGTGAAATCACTTTGAAACAAGTTTGCTGCGGCTCGGGCTATCACGACACGTATTAATATTGCTACGTATATACAATAGGTAATACCGGTCGCCCTTAGGGCACTGTGCCGCACGGCATTGATTCAGACAATATTTTTTATTTGTAGGTTTTATATGTGTGTTTTATATGTTTTTTGAGTTTACTTATTTCATAAATGTATATCCCTTTTAGTGTTAGTATATCAATTTTTTAAGATAAGATTTACAGGAGTCTATTTGGTTATTGTTATCAATTTTTGTATGCATTCCTTTTGGAGGGGAAATATCCTAAATATAACAAAAATTTGCTCATTTACACATCATACAGAACGGTGACCAGCCAAGCCAGAATAACAGGGTCTTTATCAGATTACAACAGAACAGAGCGCTTTATTTCGCACTTTCAATAGTGTCGACATTCTAAATCGTGTATATATATAGAAAAAACACTTAAATATACATAAGTATGTTTTAGTGGAAGTAATACTCACGATGGAGGAATGCCACCGACGAACACGTCCGAGTTGGTGGCGAACTTGCCAAAGGCAAACTCCTTGCCGCGCGAGATGCGGCTCTGCGATTCACCGTCCACCGTAAGCGTGGTGTGCTCGTCGCGCCTCGCCACCTGCACCTTGTGCCAGTGGCCATCATGCAGCCGCCCACCCACGGTGATGATCTGCGCCCCCCCTCCCAGGTTGTACCGCAGCCTCAGCGCGCCACCCACCAGCTTCAGCTCGAAGAAGTCGTAGGTGCCGCCGTCGTCCGTGTACAGCAGCAACCCGTCAGGCCGCTCCGTCTTGAACTCGAGCTCGAGCGTGCCATTTAGGCCGGCATGCCACTTGCGAAAAACCGAATATGGACTCTGCGCACCCAGCACAAAGGCGAGCGCGCGTGCTCCTAGCGACAGCGCCACCAGCCACAGCAACGCACCGCCGCCCATCGCGACCGCGCTCACCAGCGCGCCCGGAAACTACCGAACCGCCGACCCGTTCTTCTTCGTTTCATCTCTCGCACTCCTGCAAACAAAGCAAACTCGATATGACAGAGATGAGGCGTCTATTCATTAGATACCTGACCCGCGTGAAGTCAAATGACGTCAATCCAAATTCAACGAAGAGGGCCCGCCCTACGCGTGCATGTTACCTCCATAATCATGTCAGTTCATTGTAACGTTGCTCTACTCGACAGACTAGTTCTGAATTGTATTTATTTACAATGTTAATAAAACCTTAAGAACCTCGTTTGGGTTATTGCATACTAAGGTTGCACAAATACAGAGTAATTTATTTAGCTAATGGTTAATTCTAAAATTATAAACAACTATTTTATTTTTAATACGATCTAACTACTGAGATTTTTCTTATTATAATGTGTAATTTTGATAGGTGCGTCTAATGACTGCAAAATTTTGTGGCATCGATGATTTTATTCGCGCCGATAAAAGTAGATTTTTATTCAAATTTGAAGTAACTGCAAACTAATAAATGACAAATATGACGTAGTGTTTCTTGAGTCAGCATCTATCGCCCCAACGAAAATATTTCTGTAAAAAATTAGCCAAATCTTGTAACACTTCCGTCGTAAAAGTTTTGACATCCCCAGAAGAGAGCACTTACTCATTCTACTATTAGGTCTTAACTTATGAAGTAGCCGTTTTGTATGAAATAAGTTAAAGTATTTTTTTTTTCAAACATCTTTATTTCTGTTATTCAAAGTAGTCACACGTGTGATCGATGTATCTTTGCCAACGCAGTGGCAGTTTAATAATGCCCTTCTTGTATAAATCAATTGGACGGGAGGCAACAAACTCTTCAAAGGCATTTTGTACTGTCTCTCGGGAGTTGAATTTTTTTCCCGTTCAAAAGTTGTCCAAATTTTGAAGAAAGTAATAGTCGGTAAGTGGAAGGTCTGGTGAGTATGGTGGATGAGGGGGAACTTCCAACCCCAACTCCAGCATCTTGGAGACTATTTGTTGTGCAGTATGGGGTCGCGCGTTGTCGTGAAGGAGTAGCGGGGATGACCGATTGACCAAAGTTGGTTACAGACATGCGAGCTTCTCCATCATTGTCTTCAGTTCTTCACAGTACACATCTGCAGTAATGCTCATGCCATTTTTAAAAAGCTGTGATGAATCACACCGGTACTAAACCACCACACAGTGACCATCACCTTTTTAGGGGTTATTTTTCGTTTAACACAGTGCTTTGGTGCTTAACCAGTATCTAACCAACTTGCTGAGCACTTTCGATTTGTCGAATCCGTTTTTTATCACAGTTTTCAGTTTTGTTATCACAGTATCACATCAATCACCTATCAACCTATGTAAACGCTCGCAGTTTCTAATCGGGCTAGAAGAGCTTGACCGAAAGCGCGAAGGCATCACTAGGCAAGTTCAATTTATTAGTTGTCAGTAAAATTTTGCAACATATTTTACATCTATTCATTTTCTCTTCATGAATATTTCCTGTTTCCTGCGAGAATGAAAAGACTTTATTTTGATGTAGCTGTGAGTGAGGCAACATATTCCGGATTTTTTGATTTAATTTTAGTCTCAGTAGTTTCTCAGATAAAGGGAGCATTGGGAAATTATCATTTATTTTTTTAACATCTACTGAACTATGCATTTTAAAATTGTAATAAACATTATAAAAATATTATCTAACGAGACTTTGATTTGATATGAACCATGACGCACTTGACATTTTTAAATTATGTAATTTGCCCCAACGTGATAATTTAATTTGTTTATCGTTTAGTTTTTTTATATAATATAAATGAAGGTCTACATTCCGTATTTTTTTCAAAATTTTAAACACTTCAGTTTCGGTGATAAGAGGATAATCAATTTTCTTTAAATCTTTGGAACCCTGAATATTAAAATTATAAATTAAATATGCTCGTACTTTTTATAATAAACACTTTCATTTGACATGTCACTAGGAGCCCTTAGAAATGTTTTTTATTTTTTTATTTTCTCCTTTGCTCCCCAAAATGAAAATCTTTCACTTACGCTATAGGTACGTTTGTTATTGGGTCACCAAACTCTGTACCTACATGAATCGAATTTCAAATTTTGCATCTAGTGGAATCGGAGAAATTAGGCTGTGACAGACAGGCGGATACCAGAATGACCCTATACGGGTTCCTTTTTTCATCTTTGATGTACGAGACCCTAAAAAGGGACCCCTATAGGATCACTCCGTTGTCCGTCTGTATGTCTATCGCGTGGAGGTATCAAGTTGAAATTAGTATCAAATACTGTCCTTTTATAAATTAATTATAATGTCTTTATGAATCTTTATGAATTGACGAAAATTTTTGAGCTTCCGTATTAAGATCGTAGAACGTACCTTGCATGTATAGTACTAATATAGGTTTTCAAGTCAATTGAAAAATATGCCCATACAATGAGCTTTAATCTTGGATACGCCACTGCCCCTTGGCAACCCTTAACCACAAAGCGTATTTTACGATCTGCTCTTAAGTGATCCCTATGGAACGTAAAAAACTGCGCTAAGAATGGCCTAGTCGTTTTTGAGAACCATGTCTATTGCAACGCCCCCTGGTGGCTCATCTGCACAACATATTTAATTATCTGTTTTTAGGTGATATCAGCAAAAAATTGCATCAAAATCAGTCCAGTGGTTCTGAAGAAACACTTCTACAGCGCCCCCTGGTGGTTAATAAGCGAAAACATCTGTGAAGTTTCATTGAAATCGGTTCATCCCTTTCGGAGATCAGTTCGAACAAACAGACGGATGGACAGATAGACAAACGAAAAAGTATTGTGTGTCACTCCTGGCAATCTTTTAATCACATTTTTAAAGTTTCATTGCAATCGGTTTAGCCGTTTCAGAGATAGCTTCAACAGACAGACAGACGGACCGACAGACAGACAAAAAGTAGCCTATGTCACCCCCGATACTGCCTTCTGCATGTCTGCAAAGTTTCATTGAAATCGGTTCAGCTGTTTCGGAGATTAACTTGAACAGACAGACAGAGAGACACTACAATTTTATTAAAATAGATAAGATAATGCATGACATTTTCGTCTTCATCTTTTTTTCGCATTAGATGATATACTTATGATATGAAATGTATACGTTTGCTAAAAGTCGATCCCTCTACGCGTAGACTCCGCGGCACGTTAAATTCACATTATGGATTCGTAGCTCTCGTAGGCCGTAGCGCCGTAGAACGATTCTATAAATACTTCTGCTACACATGCTTTATATCGATAGTTCACACTTCAACTTAATGGGTTGTAGGTATATTCGTTGAACGTTTTTAGTTTTGTTCTCCAGTTTATTTAATTAACGTTTAATTTAATTAGTAAACACCGAAGACATAAGTGCGACACGGTATGTACTTCGAGTTTTAGAAAGACACGCTCTGTCTGAAATCACGGTGTCGCGCTGTTTCCGCGCGCACAGAATGTAGACAATCTCCATCTACATTCTTATGATATCGTGTTTGTCACTAACGCTCGTACGCACTCGTTATATTTTCTATTAAAAACAGGTGCTGTTTTTAAGCCACGCATTTGCAAATATAATAAAAAGGCGGAGGGGCCGCGGGCGACGGGCGCGGCTTTCCTTGCACTAGCAACGCGCTATAACGATACACACACTGCACCCGCAGTCGATAGCGCGCGCCAACGCTGCGACTGAGGAAAACGTATTTGACGCGAATGGCGCGGGCGGGACCCGTATACCTGCGTGCAGCCGCGTGAGTTGCCCGTTGCGATCAGTGGTGGCGGCCGGGGCGGCCCAGGATTATGTAACGAGAACCGTCTGCCATGTTACAGTGCACGAAACGTGCGGCACGACGGCGCGGGGGCTCCGACTGCGTCGAGAAGCAGGGCCGTCTGCGCGCGCACTCATCCCCGCGGACGCGATGTGACGTCCCGCTACCCGCACCTCCGGAAAATATGTGACTGTTAAGCACCACCACCGTTCGTCAATCGTTTCGGTTGAAGTTGTCTCAGGTCTACGATGTTATCAAAAATAGCACTGCAATAATAGGTGTCGCCTTTTATAATAGAATATAACTTCATGTGCTTCATAGCTTCACAGCGGACCGTTTAATTCAGGCGCAGTTCGGATCCTCCATGTATAATATTATGATCTGTAAAAATGAAAGTATCGAAATTCCAAAATCAGAAGTGATATTAAAAACTTTTTTTGTTGTTATCGCGATGAACAGGATCGGAGTTCCTAATCAAACCTGAACGCCCCCGACCCTATTTCCTAAACCGTTTGGTATATTGTATAATTCCTAGTAGATATCTTTTTACCTGATCTTTTTATCTAAATTTTTTAATGGAACGTGTTTGTGAAATTGCGTAAGTTTACTGATTCAACGTTTTTCTTTCATCATTGATTTTTACTGCTTACGCCTAGCACAGCACAACCAAGGATGCTTGTAAACGAGCTTGATTAGCCACGAAGTTCTGTGCACTTAGGAAAGACTAATTATTTAATGAGAAATGAAGTCCATGTCCTTATTTTATACGAAAACGATACCAAAAACGTCAGTGACGTATGAACATCAGTGAGAAGTTTTTGTTTGCAGGTGTAAACTTTGCGTACCCCCAGAGCTTCTTATATTGAATAAAAACTTTTTGAATTTGAATTTGAATTTGAATTAAAAGTCTATCGGTACGAGAATCCCCCCACGAAATTGCAATCGATTATTTTCGGACGCGTTTGGCCGTTCTGGTTTGCTTTCCGTGCGTCGCACGATGTATAGGAATCTTCGCGTCTAGTACTGGGAACATCACGGGAACATAGAGATAGGTCTTTGTGGGGGAATCATTTTAAGCCAGATGATTATTATGAAAGAAACTGTAGGTACGTTGGCACAGTACACTGGTAAGGCTTATGTCTTATATTTTTTGGCTATCTTTAGAAACTTATCATCATATTAAACCATTATTAAGCATAAACAAGTGCCCGACAAGCAAAATGGCAAAATTCAGGGCCAATCAACAGGAGCGACATCTCCTTAGAGCTTTTAGTTTTCAACCGCTTGAAAACTAAAATGTTCCCAGTACTAGACGCGAAGATTCCTATACATCGTGCGACGCACGGAAAGCGAACCAGAACGGCCAAACGCGTCCGAAAATAATCGATTGCAATTTCGTGGGGGGATTCTCGTACCGATAGACTTTTAATTCAAATTCAAATTCAAATTCAAAAAGTTTTTATTCAATATAAGATGTTTGCACACACTTATTGAAAGTCGTATAAATTGATTAGGTACCGGTTCAAAACTAGGAGGAGAAGAACCGGCAAGAAACTCCTCTCTGTTTATTTTATTTAAATATATGTCTTTCTTAATTGTTTTTTTTTAATTTAAAGTCTTACAACTATTACAATGATGTCCATGCGCACTTATCATTTAAATACTCGCTAATACAATAGTAAGCTTTTTTCATGAGTTGGACTTTAACTCGCTTTATAAATTGATTAGAATTCAAGTCTAACATTTCTTTTGAAATTTTATTATAAAAACGGATACAATTTCCCATGAAAGAATTATTAACCTTTGAGAGCCTGAACCTGGGAATTGATAACAAATGCTTATGTCTTGTATTTAAGTTGTGGCCATCACCCACCCTAGAGAAAGCATTTATGTTTTTATGTACATAAATTATATTTTCATAAATATACTGACAAGGGACTGTCAAAATATTACCTTCTCTAAAATAAGCCTTTACACTATCTCTAGATTTTAATTTATATATAGCTCGAATAGCCCTTTTCTGCAGAACAAATATTGTTTGAATGTCAGCGGCCTTTCCCCATAGCAGAATGCCATATGACATTATGCTATGAAAGTAGCTAAAATAAACCAGCCTCGCTGTAGGCACATCGGTTAGTTTTCTTATTTGCCTAATTGCAAAAACAGCAGAGCTCAGTTTACCAGCCACCCTCATAATATGAGGACCCCATTGTAAATTTGCGTCGATAGTAATGCCCAAGAACACAGTTTCATTAACCAAACTTAATGAATCTCCTCCAAGTCTCAAATTGACATCAACTTGTCTAACATTGGGCAATGTAAATTTTAAACATTTTGTTTTATTTGCGTTTAATAATAGGTTATTAGCGTTGAACCAATTTAAGACCTGCAAAAGTGAAGAGTTTACTGTTGAGAATTCCTCTTCATTTCTATTAATTTTAAATACGAGAGAAGTGTCATCAGCAAACAACACTATCTCGGCAGATTTTTCTACCAAGTAAGGTAAGTCATTAATATACACTAAAAACAGAAAGGGACCTAATATAGATCCCTGAGGAACTCCCATTTTCACAATAGAACCCTTCGACTTAACTCTATTAATCTCATTTAAGACAATTTCATTGAAACTTATTTTGTTTCTAGTCAAAACGTAATTTTGTGTCATGAAAGTTAGTTCCATATTATTCTCGAAAATTGTAATGTTTTATATGGCTTTTGAGAATACAGAATTACGTTTTCGCTAGAAAAATATTGAAGCTAAAGTGAAAATGAATGTAAAAATATTTTTAATTACATTTTATACTATCTAGTAATTAGAGGTTGTATTGCTGGGTGCCTCTGACTTTTAACCTTGGAATCATCTAATAGAACTTGACGAGAAATCGATGTAGCATAATCGAACTTTAGTGATTCGAGATCACTTCTACCATAGAAGAAATATAAATAGGGGGATCATGCCTTTCACATACCTGAAAATGCCGACGTCAGGGCCAATATCACAAAATATTTTCCATAATTATTATTCTTTAGAAAAAACGAAAACTAATGTACAACATTTATATTCGTATTTCCGAAACTAAGAAAAAAATTTCATTTAGGTACTAAAATTAATTATTCTAACGTGATGTTATGTATGTGATCATGTGACCAAATTTTGAAAAGCACATATTTTTGAAATTACTAGTCGCAGAGCAGACCTATGGTGTTGGTACTCAAACTTCGTGTTTTAACGAGATCTATGTGAACCCGTGACCAAATTTCGAAAAGCACATATTTTTACAATTATTAGTCACAGACCCATGGTGTTGGTACTCAAATATATTTTAGCGAGATCTATGTGACCCAGTGACCAAATTTTGAAAATATAGTTTTGAAACTACTAGTCACAGACCTATGGTGTTTGTACTCAAACTACATGTTTTAGCGAGATCTTGTGACTTCGTGACCAAATTTTACTAAAGCTCGTATTTTTGAAATTATTTGTCATAGACCTTTCGTGTTCGTACTCAAACGTCATGTTTTAGCGAGATCTATGTGACAGATCTATCAACTGTGTGATCAATCAAATTGATGGTGCCATCTTGCATTTCAAAATGCCAATTAAAAATTTTAATTTAGAACTCTTAACTTAATTGGAAGCAAGCATAATGACGACTTTGCCATTATGATCAATATGGCTATCTTGGATTTGTAAATTGTTGTTAAATGAATTCAGACTCCTAAACGAAGTCAGAGATGCGAAATTGTATATTGATGTGAAAAGTTCAAAATAGCAGCCTCTTTTATCAATTTCCACCACAGATTCGTGACTGGAGTCCACACGGATCCTTAAATATCGATTTTGAAAGCAATGGGTCCAGTAACTAAAAAGTTCGAAATTGCGGTAACGTTTTTTCAATTTTGATCACAGTTTCGTGTTCGGAGTCCACGCAGACCCTTAGGTATCGAATTTGAAAGTAATCAGTATAATAACTAAAAAGTTCAAAACTGCGGTAACTTTTTTCAATTTTGATCACAGATTCGGGTTCGGAGTCCACGCGGACCCTTAGATATCAATTTTGAAAGCAATTGGTTCAGTAACGGAAAAGTTCGAAATGGCGGTAACATTTTTCAATTCAGACCACAGTTTCGTGATCGGAGTCTACAGGACTCTTGAATTTCGATTTTGAAAGCAATAAAGTAGTGCACGTAATTTTTGACCACTTTCTTTTCATACTTGTGAAGTTTTATTATATGTTCAGCGGTTTTGGAGATTAGCTCGGATAGACAGATAGACTTACATACAGACAAAAAGTATCGAATGCAATTTTTGATCACCTATTTTTCATACCTATCTGTTAAGTTTCATCAAAATCTGTTCAGCCATTTCGAAGATTAGTTCGAATAGACAGATAGACGTGCAGACGACAAAAAGTAGCGTATGCCACTTTTGAACACTTTCCTTTCATATATGTGAAGTTTCATTGAAATCGATAATGATTATAAGTTATATAATTACTTCTATATTAATTTCCTGGAACATTAGAAAATATTTATTAGTTGGTATCCCTATGCACGTACACATATACGATGACGTTTCGGTTTAAAACCATGTTTAAAAAGTAGGTTGACGTTTCGGAGTGAAAGAACCATGTAAGAACGTAACATCCACAGAACAATATATACTTAACATCACGCCATCATCACGCACACTAGTCCGTCAAAGTTGGCCAGTCAATTGTTTGACGTTGTGTTGGGACCATAAAGGTATATATACTAGCGTAAGAGAGGAACACAGTGTGCGAATGACATCCAGCTCTTTGCGGAAATCCTACATGCGAGAAAGAAATGCAAGAAAATCTGACATAAAACCTCTTTGAAAACATTTAGTCTTCATTAGTCACTTGTCAAAATAAGGTCCAGCTTTGTTTTCTATTTTGTGTTATAATCGTTTTGAATTCTACAAAAATTAATTCTTGTGATAAAAATGGTGTCGTGTTCAGTTTTAAATTGCACTGTAACATATGTTAATAATCTAAATAAAGAGACATTTCACCGGTAAGTACTGCCAATAACATATTGTTATCTTAATGCTTATTTTTATAAAAAGCGATCCTAAATTTACTTGGTTATACCTCAGTAGTATACGGTAAATACTTTATTTTGTAAATAATTTGTTATTTTAAACAATTATGTGTACGATACAAAAATATTGTGTAAAATTACAATGTAACAATTAAGCATTGGGATTGCACAAAATCTATCGATATGTCGATATTTTCAAATATAAATATTTTGTAAATTTGATATTATCTAATTGCACCTGTTCCACTGGAATGATGTCGTTAACTGTTTTTAAACATATTGGAGGCTTATTTAGCCTGGCAGGACATTGTAAGAGAAAGTATGACATCTATACATATATATTACACATAGGATATATATAAATACAAGAAGTGCTCATATGAAAATATAAGATATATACACAAATAATTTTAATCGTTATTTATTTATGATTTAAAGTCTGCGTTCTATCTACTCTCTGATTAAGAACGTCGTAAATAATTTAACTTTGAATGACGAAGTTACTGTATACAATAGTTTAACCTCATTTTCCTCCAAGAAACTGCGGTGTTAAAAAATGCTTCCTGATAATGACTGTTTCATAATATCCAGGTTTCCTGTAAACACGGAAAAATGTTAAATAGAACAGGTGGGACTCCTCGAAAACATTCTTTGGTTTACAGTAGACATTTTACGAATAACTGTTTTGTCTAACTAAATCACCGACGACTTTTGAAGAAAGGATCTATACCTACTGAATTTGTGCCGTGAGGGGTTTCTTTTTTTTTCATATGTGCTTACTAAGTAGGTATATTAAGTAATATACTAATAATACTTAATATCTTAAGTCAGAGCATTTATGCCAACTGTAATTTCTGTACAGGTCAATCTGAAGACCAAGCGATCGGTGTCAGCGTACGTTTACCGGTATATATCACCAGGACCTTCAACTTTAGAGCCTAAACCTTTATTTCAGCACTAATATAAAATGGATTTGAAGAAAAAGTCCATCACAGTAAAAATATCAATTTTAGGCAAATTATCACTTTGTCTTTCACAAAAACTTGTTTTTTTTATATTCAAATAAAACTTAATTACCTATTACATAAAGAAACAAAAAATATTATAGACTAGTCCACGGCATCCAAGGCATAATTTGTGGTGTAGTGAGACGACGCGACACTCAATCGAGTAGACAATGTGACGTCATGGGCAGTAAGAAGCCACCAGTCAAACCACACGAAAAAACATAATAATAACGTGCACATTACAACGTTGTGGCCCCAAACTAAGCATTAGCTTGTAAGACCCGGTACCAGTATCGATATTCATCATATAAATACTGACCCGACCTAGGATTCGATCCCAGACCTCCAGCTTCGTAGGCAGGGTCACTACCCACTAGGCTAAGCAGTCATCAAATTAATAAATATCAATAATTTATTTGTCAGTCATTTATTGACGAATTTAAAAAAAAAAAACTTTCACTGTTTTATTAGTTTTGGTTTATCTTTCAATTCTATCGATTTAAATTGTATATTTTGAACATCATGAACTTCTCCATTGTAAATGTTTTTGTTTTGTACATTTTCATTTTTTTGTTTACAAAGAGTTAAAATTTTGTTGTTATGCGTTGCAACGTGACGTATTGTCATTAAAAATAAAAATCGTTTATTTATATTGTTTTATTTATTACTTGGCTTGTATTCAACTAAATATTAAAATTTCCATAATGATGTTAACGCTTTCTCTACTTCTGCAATTTTTTTTATTATCAACTGTTAACAAAAAAAAATATTTATTGGTGTAAAGGAAATGGCATTTGAATTGACTGATTGATGATTTGTCATTTTAAAAAACTAAAAGTTAGGAAAAGTAACTCAAAACAAAAATTATGTAGTATAGCAGATTCAAAATAATAAATAGGATTGCCGATTTCGACTTATGATAACGCGGTGATTTCAACGACACATTATAATGAAAGTACTACGTGCTATCGATAATATAAAAACACCCATGCACATCACTAAAACTGGCTCAACCACATGTGAATTTTGCACACATACTCATTTCCGTTTCGGTCATGCGATGTTTATATGTCAGTTGGTCTCCTACGCTAGTATATATATGTCTATGGTTGGGACGTTTCCTCTGTGTTATTTCTCTAAGGTAAGACGTTGGTAGAATGGTACACGATTAGCGTCATTTTTTGCTTGTTGTTTCAAGGTTTTTTTCGATGGTTGTGTTCAATTTCACTGCATTGTTTGAAATTCTGTTCATAGGTGGCAGTACTAAACTTCTTATTTTTACTATTTCACGTTAGGTGGCGCTGTATTTAGTTCCAAACCTCGCGTACTTTAGCGGTAGGTATTATTGCATTTACTCTTTAAACGGCGGAGATTTAACTTAAAAAAAAAACCCGGCACAAAAAACTAACCTTTAAAAAGTGTGAAATAATACAAGTTTGCTCATTGTCTAATGATTTTTGATCCTTAAAGGCGTCTGGGGACCGCTAATTATTAGGTATTTTAAGGTTACTTAGCGGTCCCAGACGCCTTTAAGGATCAAAAATCATTGGACAATGAGCAAACTTGTATTATTTCCTATGATTATTTCACACTTTTTAAAGGTCAGTTTTTTGTGTCGGGGGGTTTTTAAATTTTTAATTAAATTTTATTTCAAAATTTTTAAACATATTTAGTTAAACTTATTTATACATGATCAGACAAAAAATAATTTTCAAGTTTTTAGTTTTTATTTCGTTAGTTCATATTCCTCATTCCATTTAAATATAGTGTACAGTAAGCTACTAGTCAAGTCCTTTCATTTGATACCCATATTCATGGAGTAGTGAAAAAAAAGTAATTCGCCATATTGTGCTAGCGGCCATCTTGGATTTAAAATTTGTCATAGTGTATAGTATTCTACTAGTCAAGTACTTTCATCTGATACCCATATTGATGGAGTAGTGAAAAAAATATGTAATTTGCCATTTTGTGGTGGCGGCCATCTTGGATTTGAAATTTCTTATAGTGTATAATATTCTACTAGTCAAACCCATATTGATGGAGTACCGAAAAAATTTGATATCCGCTATTTTGTGGCGGCGGCCATCTTAAACTGATTTTCATCAAACATAGCTAAGAACGCTCTCGACTAATTCACCTTTCATATAAATAAATCCGCATCCAAATCGGTTCATCCGTTTGGGAGCTACGATGCCACGGACAGATACAAAGATACACCGATACACAGATGCACAGATACACAGATACACACACACGTCAAACTTATAACACCCCTCTTTTTTCGTCGGGAGTTAATAATAACTACAAAGTACTCTGTGGCACTCTGTGGTCATGACTTCTGTGAATTGGTTATTGTTCTGTGGTTCTGTGCATGACTAGTTTGTTCCTCAGAATTATGACTGAAGTATAGAAGCATAAAGGTATATATATGTCTATGTATAGAAGGCAGTATTGTATTTACATTTATTTGTTTCATTTTTAACATGTTTTCCACATGGTGAATTTCAGTGCGAGTGAAAAAGATGTAAGTATACATATGCGGTTTGCTTCAACCTATGCTTGTACCCCTTTCTTAGTGACATTAGTCTGACTAGTCGGACGGACGTCAAACTGACGTTTGCATCAAATTATTAAAAACTTTGTTAATATAGGAGTAAATTATTAAATAAATTGGTGCGAAATAAATTCGCCACAAAAATGGCTTGAGTTACAGTAAATTGCCACAATCACAGTTCCTCGAAATCAAAAGAAAATTAAAGAATTTCCTTCCATCGGTAAGTACCAAATGCCTTTATTTTGCTTTTAAACACTAAGAAATGAACAATTTTATTATTACGTATTTTTAACAACAGCCTACATTACACTGAAAATATTAAAATTACTAAACTGCGATAAAACAGCTTGAAAGAAGTAAAAAATAATTTAATTTCATATTTACGTTTGTTATAGAGATTGACACCATATGTTTGTTTATATCGATATTTTATATCGACATCTTATTAATGTACCAATTCAGCGTAATAATCTTTTCATAATAAAAAACCGGTCAAAGGCAAGTCCGACTCATATAAACACGGTTCCGCATCAGAAACTATAAAATAATTATGTATAGATTTTTTTTCGAAATATACCGTTTCATTCTTCTGTAATGTGCCCACAATCTTTAACAATTATCTCCCGGATTATTTTAGTTTATGTTCCTGCATGCTTGAAAATAGAGTGGGTATTCCTCACTTTATATTGAATGCAATTTATTTCAATGACTTCAGTTTCCGACAACGACGGTGAAAAGTTTGTGCCAAAATTGTATCTTCTAAGCTACTCCAGGTACCACAATTAATGCTTAGCAAATTTTTGTTGTAGTTTTTCTTTGGATTCTCAGATACGAAGTGAATGGACAAAAGCCGTTAAAAGAGTAAACTAGACGCCAAGCAAACGGTCGTTTGATTTTAAATGGACATATAGGTTTTGCTTGTGCCAATGAAAGGAGCGAAGTAGACCGAAGAAACAAGCCACCCAGAACGCTCAAGAAATTGTGATTTACGTATAACACATGATTTATAAAATAATTTGAAGTATTGGCTGTTACGAAACTAGTAAAATTTTAAACTAACTATGGTATTTTTTTTTGACACTTTATATTGTATGGTCTAAAATGTTGTATATATTCATATTTCCCATAACGTATCCTTTCATTTGATGTATCACAAAATGAATTTGATTTTTTTCTAATTTGCGTTCCAAAATGAGAATTGATTTATCGTTTAGAATTTCCTGTTATTAAAACTATGCATTTTTCATAACAATTTTTTTTTCATATATTATGTCACATGATGAATGCACTTACATACGTTTTTTTTTAATTTGCCATCTAAAATTGATTCCCAACATCAAAATAGTTTATTAATTTTATACGTTCCTGATTGAGCTACAAAACATTTTATTTGTACCAAAAAACAAGTTCTTCTTGTCTAATAGATTCACATGAAATAGGCTGGGATCGTCAGATAAGTATAGACACCAAAAGAGTAATCCTTTATGGGTTCCGTTTTTTCAAATCGTATGCCCGGAATCCTAAAAATTGTTACATTGCCTCAATTTTTTGGCTTACTAATTTGTTCTTTTATAATTCATTAATTAGTTTGTTTCGTAAATGTTACCGCTCAGTTATTAGTACCTCAAACTTAGGATCTGGTTTCGAACCTCTGTCTATCGTATATTTTTTGAATAATTGTGCCGGGTCATAATCAGTGTTTGTGTTGTCGTTGTTTGTACCCATAATACTTATTACTAATATACCGTACCATGATCCTTATTGGAAAGGAAAATAATTTACAAGTTTAAAGAAATAAACGTACCTATATAATTTATTACTACAATCAATAGAAATATTTAACTTAAAATATATCGATAACTTTGTTGACTACGCACTATTTATCATCATTGTTTGGGGCTACGTTCTAATCATAAGCAGCGATGAATTTGTATCAGCTATCTTTTTTTCTGAAGCTTTATTCTACATGTTAGAATAAGTTAAACTTATGTGAAATTTACATTCTTTCTGGCACTTCAGTCATTATTCTGTGGTTTGGTCATGCATGACCACAGACTAATGCATGACTGATGTGGACCAATGTGGACTAAGCTTGGAACATTTTACAAGTAGCATGTGAAAAATCACATGAAATGCGTAATCATACGTCGCACCTGCTACTTTCTTTCTCATGGTCTACTACGTGCTACTTCTGCTACAAATAATACTTAACGAAATCACTCACAAAATCACTTGTAGCTCGGGAGTCGTGAAGGGCGATTGTGTCGCAATTAAGTAGTATACATATTGTATGTGTGCTGCAATTTATGTAAAATTATCGTTGGATGTTTAGTCTTAGCGTAAATAAATATAGATTAGTTTAGAACTTGTTAGTCTATTTGAATGTAAGTTTCCTATTTTTTTTAAATGTCCGCTATGACTTGTGTAAATGTGACTGTTTAGTCACTAAAAATTGCTTTCAAAATGGATATCTAAAAATGTGCTTGGACTCCGATCACGAATCTGTTGTCAAAATTGGCCGTTATTTGGTCATAATCATATAACTCATATTTCAAATTTAATTTTTAATAGCAAATGGTATATTTTGTAATATTGATATGATTGATTGATATTGATTGAGTAATTGAGATTGATTGATAGTGATTGACACTATATTACGAGCGGTTTATGCTCGTGGAGTTTAAAAATCACTGTCTGTGCAATTTCACAGGTGAAATCACTGTGAAAAAAAATAGTCATTTCATCAAATGAAAATGAATTAAAAGTAGCAATCATTTTCATGCTTATTGTGGACTGATGCACGACACTGATGTATGACCGCGTCTGCACAAAACCTATACTGTATGTATAATCTGTGGTTTGCACGCGTCTGACTGTGCGTCTGACCGCGTTGAACGAGTCAGTGTTCCCAACTTAGGGGTTTTCCCCCTAGATTTAGGGCGTAAATAAGTGAGATGGGATTTTTTTAAGGGTCTAAAACTTTTAGGGGTATTTTCAGGGATTTTTCGACTCATTACTATTTTTAAATTGATAATATTAATATTTATTTCTTGACCTAGCGACTTATAACGACATCTAGTACATAATTCTGCAACCACTCTGTGGTGACTGGCGGCAATACTGGCGCCACTGGCCATTTTATTGTCTGTTCATATGGTGGTTATTGTTGTGTATAAGTGTACATTTTTTTAAACTTGAACGTATGTTTGACATTAGCTTATGTTATATAGGATACCGCCAAAAAAATATGTATGATTTTAAAAAATCTGAATCTTCAGAAGAAAACGAAATATTTTATGTGTTAAATAACTTATAATAAATAGACTTTTGAAACATATTACAGCATATTATTTCTAAATCACTATGAATTTGCATTTATATATTTTTTAGGGGGACAACTCAATAATTAATTCGATTTTAGGGGTTTTTGACACAACTTTAGGGATATATATTTTTGAGAGTTGGTAACACTGGAACAAGTTGTCCTGGGTCTAGGCCTAAAAGGGCATGATCCCAAGGCCGTTAAAATATTAACAAAAAAAAAAAATTGTCCTGGGTCTGTTAACGTGGAAAACTTGTTAAAACCCAAAATATTAGCTTTAAATAAAAGAAGAAGCACAGAGAAGTGTAATAGTCACCGAACAAGATACATGGTAATCATTTGTGGTGGATCCTGTTCTGAAATCAACCACAATGAACATGAATAAAATGGACTGGACTTTTGCTCGTTAAAATATATGCAATTTGATGACAATTTCTTATAACTAAATTAGTCATGACCTCTCATTATAAGAAGTTTATAAAGTTGATCTCTAAGTGGCCTCTCGACGCGACCAAAGGCGAACGGTGAGTAGTCACGATTTTGTGTAAATTATATTTTAGCTTTGTTTTCACTTCTTTGTCAACATTCTCAACCATCGTGCCATAATAAAAATTATGATTAGATTCGTTTATCTTACTGCCAGCTGTAATTGACTCATCAACTTTCGACAAAAATTAATTCAGTTTTATTTGTATCATCCAGAGATCTGGGCAAACACATCCGAGACAGAGTACGTGTTGCATTCGAGTCGGGAGGCAAATTCGAGTGGGAGTCGCAGGAGTGTCAACAGCAATACGGAGCGCTGAACCGATTGGCTGATAACCGGCACAAGCTGCGCTACCAACGCACTCGCAACAGCAGCGCCACGGGTCTCTCTTCTGACGAGTGCAATCTCATTCTCTCTTCACACGTGCTCGCTTACCTCAAGGAGGAAAATAAGGGCTTTTTCAACAAAATATTTAAGAAAGAATAAACATGGTTCTCAGAAAATTTCTCAGTTTGCGCATGCCACCTTTCATTCAATATTATTCTACTTTAGGTCCCAAAGTTGAAAAGTATAAGGACCATATTCCCGTAATGCTTTGTGAAACTTTGACTTATTTGAAACCTGCTAAGAATGAATTATATATAGATATGACTTTTGGTGCGGGAGGTCATTCTAGGAAAATTTTGGAAAGTGCTGATTGTAAGCTGATAACCCTAGACCGAGATCCTATCGCTTATGAAAAATCTAAAAAAATGGCTGATGAATTTCCGCACAGAGTTACACCATTATTAGGCAAATTCAGTGACTTACCAACTTTACTCAAACCTTTAGGTATACGACAAACATCAATTGATGGTATATTATTCGATTTTGGTTGTTCTTCCATGCAATTTGATGTAGGAGAAAGGGGATTCGCAATCAGTAAAAATGGTTACCTTGATATGAGAATGGATTTTGGGCGTGACCCACACCAACTTACGGCTAGAGAAGTGCTCTCATCTGCTACAGAACAAGAACTATACAAGATTTTTAAAATATATGGAGAAGAAAAGAAAGCGGCCAAGATAGCACAAACAATCATTGAGGCCAGATACATGTGCAAGAATATCGAAACAACAAAAGAATTAGTGGACCTCATAAATGCAGTATGTCCTGACGAAGTACGTTTGGACAAACTTCAAAGAACACAATCTAATGCTACTAAAGTATTTCAGGCTCTTAGAATATTTGTCAACAATGAACTTAATGAAATCAACTATGCCATGGTACTAGCAAGACATTTTTTAAAACTTAATGGAAGACTAGTGACTATAAGTTTCCACTCTTTAGAAGACACAATTGTAAAGCGCCACATTGCTGGCAATTTGGTGAATGAGGTGGCCAATCCAGTTCCACTCAAATACCTAAGCCCATCTCTTGTTCAAGATCAAGATACTATCAATGAGTTCCTTAGCAGTCACTGGCAAATGCTTAATAAGCATGTGGACGTGCCTTCTGCAGAGGAAGTTGAGATAAATCCTAGAAGTCGGAGCGCTCGGCTGCGAGCTGCTATCAAAATAAAGTAGAATAGTCAAATATATGTTTTAGCTTAAAAGATGTTCTGTAATATAGTAAAGATTATGATTACCAATTCTTACAACTGAAATAATTATTAAAACTATCCACAGCTCCATTCACTTTTTAAAACTGCTGAAATGTCAGTACCACCGACATATGTACCTAGGGTACTAGACTCGAAGATCCCTTACATGGTACGGTGCACAGAAGGCAAATTAGAATGCCCGAATGTGTACAAAGATAGTTGATTGCAATATTGTTGTTGTTTACCAGGGCCGTATTGTAACAACTATTTAAATTAATGTTTTTTTTTTGTTGAGTAAAAAGGTATATTGCAATATCAAATACTTTTTAAGTTACAAGAAAAGTCCAGTCACTGTCTAAAATTATTTATTAAGAATATAATCAAATGAAAAATTACATGTACACTTAAATATTTACATACAGCACAATTCATACAAGTAGAATAATAAGATAGGTAGGTAAGTGAAGATGGTAAATGATGTTAGTTTTGAAATTAGCAATCCCGAAAACCTAGAAAATGAGTACCTACCATGGCAATTTTATTGCATACCTAGAGCAATATGGAGATGAAAAATTGTATCGGTTTTTAAAGGGTGGAAGGGGAATGAAAAAAGTTTGAATGGGTGTAACCAAAATTGGTACCAGCAAAAAGTACGTATAAACCACCTCGAACGTTAATAGAACCTATAGGTAACAGGAATTTGTAGTCTACGCAAGCGAAGCTGCGGGCGGTCGCTAGTATTATATACCTACACATAAACCTTCCTCTTGAATCACTCTGTCCATTGGTATCAACCATATGTCAATCCGTTTGGTAGTTTTTGAGTTTATCGCGTTCAGACAGACAGACGCGGCGAGTGACTTTATTTTATAAGATGCAGTGATAATCATTATATTTTTTATAGACCTGGAGCCTCGTTTCTTACTACATCTTACTATTGTTAAACCGAGTATACATTGCGTGAGGCTGCCGCGTATGCACGTGCGTGCGAGACTACTACGTACAGTTTGAAGTGGCGCGATTTTGTTTCAGGTAGGATTATACTTTGGCTCCGATTATATAATCTATGTTTCATACTTATTCAGAAACAGCCACGAACGCCACCGCCTGAAAGCTACAAAAGTTTGTTTCTTACTCTCTAATCTGTAAGAACGATTGTTTCTGGAACGGTACCTACCTATTAATTGTGAAATTCCAAATACCGTGTGAAATGTCAAAACTCTAAATGAACATGAAGAACCCCCTACCGAGTTGGGTCTAACGTAGCAGTTACAAATGCCCAAAACGAAACATCTTAAATGCATGACACTGACAGCTAAATCGCCATACGTGAACGATTTTGGCGATATTTTATGTCTGGGACGCAATAAACTGGTAAAAGTGTCATTTGGGGTGTTATTTGATGCGATTAGAACGCAACCATGGGTGGCGTTATTTAGTTTTGAGAGTCGCCTTATCCTGGTTAGACAGGTGTCAACTTTCGTAAGAAGTATCATGATACATGACACTAGCAATGGGCTTGAACCAAATTTTTTAACACATATTTTTAATGTTTTTTTCGAAAATATAGAACAATTTATACCTTCCCCTCAAAATGAAAAAAAAATGGAGGCTTTAATTTTCAAAAACAATATTGGTAAAATATCCTTGTGACGTCAACTGGACAGATGATCACTAATTTATTTATTCAGGAAACAAACAGTGATAAATAGAGCATGTAATAAAAGATATAATTATATAGGTAGGTATAACACACAGAAAATAGTTTACACAATTAAATTACCTATACGTAAACTACAATAACATTATTTTAGAGTAAAGTCATAATATTTTCATTAATTCATGAGGATTTCACCTTAATTCAATACTTTTTGTTTAGTTGTAACTTCGGGTTTTCACTGTGGAAAGCAGGGCAATAAGATTTACCGCCTAGATGAAGTTATAGGAACAATTTCATAGTCAAATGAATTTTCATAAATATCTAGGAAATTCGTAGGTACATAGAAAAAAATTTACGTTTACATGTACGTTTAAACATTTTTAGTTGAAACTGTTGAGTTTTTATTAAAAAATTCTTTATTTTAGGTATATTTTCATCAAAAACGAATTGTCCAATATTGTCAACTTATTTAACCCATGATATCACATATGGATTTAAAGGTACCAAACTTAAATCCCTAAAAATCTAAAAAAATCTAATTTTTTGCATACTATAGGTACATTACACAAACGTCATCTCAGCCAGGTATCATGTTAATTCGCCCTTATAGTAGCTAGTAAGAGGGGTAATTGCTGGTGAAAAATCCACAGATCTTGCAGTCCCCGCAACCATCGGTTTCATTGAAAATGAACCTACTCAAATCCCATTTTCACAGATTATTTTATTTCATTGCCACGAAATCGTGGCATTGCCACGATTTAAACTGCAGCCTCTGATATCCTTAAACGTTTTGAACTCGTTAATGAAGCATTCGAACGAATACAGGCCGAAAGGCGATAACCGTAATGTTAACAAGTTCCCGATCGTCCATAAAATCTAACATGTGATGTCAAATTTCTTGTTCGATTTCCAACCGATATCCAAAATTTTGGTCTCAAACTGTAGCTACCGACGCCCACTAACCTTTTGTACAACACTTTGAAGTGATCCGACGAATACCCTCTGAAATATAGTAACTTATATCCACAAACACCAGCGATCGACCAAAAAATCTCATCTTTCGGAAATAATTTCTCTTACAATTACCAACCGATTTCCAAAAACTTGGTCTCAAACCGTAGCTACGTTAATGGCCGAGATACTATTTTTTTTTTAATTTTCGATATCGGTCCCCGTTCTAGAAATAATTTGGATTTAGTAAAAAAAAAATCCGAAAAAATCCCGATTTTTTTACATTTTCCAATTTTTTCGAAAACTGCCAAACTGATTTCCAAAATTTTGGTGTCATACGATGCGCAACTAAATTATTAATCTTTTAATACCTTAAAATCTTAGCTAGACCCCATACCCTTGGAGTTATGGCTAAAAATGCGTCTCCCGTGAAATGGATAAGATAGTCATTTTCAATGACAAAAGAAATGTGAACTTTAAGTTAAGATGTAATAGAACTCCTTTGAATATTTTTTATGTTATTCGGAATTACACCAGCATATTTCAGAATTCCTCTTGTTCAAGAAGTTAATAAATATTTTTTTTTGATACTTGCATTTATGGAACCCAATGATATTTCAGAGATTTATCGATACAAAGCACATGTTCGTTTCCTAAATAAACAGAAGTACCTAGGTACTTAATATAAAGTTGATAGAAAAATGGATGGATAGAAATGGATAGAAACCCCTTGTCAATCTCATTAAAAATCCTGTCGGAATTCCCCCAGGTCACCTTAAAACAGAATCTATACCACTCCTGTTGTACAAAAAAATCAACGGATCTCCTGCTTTCGCACGAACTTCTTACGACATTGGAAATGAACCTAACGGAATAAAGTAAACACACAGATTTTGGATAATATTTTTCGAAATAATTTTTTTCGCAAAAAAAAAAATTATAACAACTGTATCTGAATAAACTTAAAACTTCGAACTTTAGCATTCTGTACGACATTTCGATCGAGCAACCCGAATTAGTACGAATTTAACACCGACGCATATCCGACTTCCAACTAAGGGCACCCTTAACCACTACTTCCGGTTGTCCGATTCTAACAATTTTAGTCTCAATCGATCCCCCGTCTAATTATCCCGAGATTTTTTTTTATTTCTTTCTTATTCGGACCTAGTTTTCGAGATATCGGGCTCCCAAATTGAAAATCGGGGGAAAAAATTGCGATTTTTTTCGTTTTTTGCCGATATTTTTTTTGTTTTGAAGTTTTTCCAAATCGTCTTATGCCATCTTGTAGAGCTCACCGAGCTGCGTCTTTTGACACCACGTTCATCCTGATATCTCGAAAACTCTTCGTGCAATCTGCCTGTCTCACAAAACTCCCAAATGACCGGCCTATATAGGTACTCTAACGAAATGAAAGTCATTTCCAATGACAAAAGGTGACAACACGACATCGGCAATTATCGACCCATCAGTCTAATGTCTAACATATACAAGCTGTTTGCAAAGATTCTACTAAACCGAATGGAAGATAAATTAGACGAACAACAACAGAAAGAACAAGCAGGTTTCCGAAGAGGCTACTCAGTACTTGACCATATCCATGTTGTAAGACAAATCATACAGAAATACACAGAGTATCAACTTACATATCGTATAGCATACATCGATTACAGCATAGCATTTGATTCTCTTTTACACGAGAATATCTGGGAAACACTGAAGGATCAAGGCATCGAGCACAACTATATTAGGCTAAATAGAAACGTTTACAAACACAGGTCAGCATGTATTCAATTAGAAAACAAAACAGTATTAGAAACTGTATTCAGGAATCTCGATTGGGAAGGATTAGGCATTAACATTGATGGCTGCCAGCTAACACATCTAAGATTTGCTGATGACATTGTGTTATTTGCCAAAACTTCGGAGGAACTAAACATGTTAAACGAACTAACAAGAGAAAGCAAAAAAATTGGACTAAAACTGAACCCAGACTAAAACTAAAAGTTATGACCAATGGCAAGAAAAAACCAATCAAAGTAGAAGAGTTTCCGATTGACTATGTCGAGGGTTACATGTACCTAGGACAACTAATGACACCCAAAGACACCATAGGAAAGGAACTAAACAGAAGAGCAGCGAATGGATGAAAAAGGTACTGGGGACATAAGGAGGTAATGAAAAATGAAAGACATATAAATATTAAGAGTGAGTTATTCAATACCTGCATACTGTCTGTCCTTATGTATGGTAGCCAAACATGGGCCCTATCTAAAAACACGACAAACAAACTTGCATGTTGTCAATGAGCAATGGAAAGGAGCATGATAGGAGTCAGGAAAGCCGACAAACTGAAAAATGAAAACATAAGGAGCAAGACCAAGGTTCAGGATATCTCATTCAAAATTAAAAGGCTTAAGTGGAAGTGGTCGGGTCACATGATCAGAGGCCTTTGCGTCTGGATAAGTAAATGAAGCAAAAAAATAACGATGTGGTATCCCAGAGAAGGACACAGGAAAAGGGGCAGACCCCAAATAAGGTCGCTGGAACGGCATGGACCAGAGTGGCAATGTAGAGTCAAGAGTGGAAAATGTTGAAGGAGGCCTTTGCCAATAGGCAAGCAGACCTACAAATAGTAAAGAAAATTAAAATATTGGAATATTAAACTTAACAAGAATCCTAATTATCAAAATTATCCTAACTGTATTAATTATAATCTATGTGTTCTGAATAAAAGGCTATTTATTTATTTATAGAATCATTTATTTATTAATAAATGATTAAAGTTTGTCAAACATTTACAATACTTTTAGTGAATAAATCTTCATAAATTGAGTCGCTCATAGGGGAGAGTGGCCTAAGCCTCAAAAAATAACAAATAAATTGGGGTGGATAGTATCACTTCATAACCATAATATTTTGCGTGAAACGTTTTTCGTGGTCCTAGGTATACCTAATTTAAGGAACACTTGAAATCTTTTTTTTTTTTGCTCTACTTACTTTTTAGGTCACCTCAATATCTACAAAATGACTCACAAATATCTTGTCTAACCCTTTCCGTGGCAGAGTTATGACCAATACTTTGATCGCGCGGAGCATATTTAACGTTTTTCGTGATCCTAGAGGCCGTTCAAGTGTTATGTAAGGAGATTTTTTGCAATTATTAACCCACCCTCCCCCTCATCAGCAAAAGTAAGCAAAGCTTTTACCCATCCCCCCCCCCCCATGCTTACGTAAACATTGGTACAATTGATTGATTCATGAGCAGCAGTTATAAGTCTAGAAATAAGGAATAGGTTTGGAATAGAAGACTGTAATGCACAAATATTCATTTAAATAAACTTTACTGGCACGGTATTCAACATAGAGTAAGTAACTTTACAAATATTATAATCTTAAGTAAGTAATATTACGAACGAAAGAAACTTGTTTTAAATTTTTGTTATTCATATTAATTCCAATTAACAGTCTTCAGTCTATGACACCCGAATCCATGATTCTAAGTTTTCAATGACATTGGATGCTTGCTGCTCAAATATTGTCTGTCTGCTCACTTTTATCCTATTTTGGAATGTCTACGTTGTTCTAATTCTGAGTAAATAATTATACTGCTGACGTAATCACCATCTAGATCCCCCACCCCCTGTCATCAAAAACAAGTAAAGCAAAGATCCCCCGCCCCCCTATAGTGCTTACGTAATACTTGAAATACTTGGACGGCCCCCAGGTATAATTATAGCTTTCTTTTTTTCTGCTCCACTTACTTTTTACGGCACCTCGATACTAAACGACGACAACTCACAAATATTTTGTCTATTTTCATTGCGGAGTTATGACTGATTCTTTGGTGGCGCGGAGTTTATTTCGAGGCCCTTCTTCGATTCTCTTACCCCTTTGATAATTTAATTGTACGATGGCATAAGTGTACTGACAGGTGTAGGACACTCTATTTACAAAATATGTACACCACTTGGGTGTACCAACCTTGAGTCACAAGATATATTTTTCAAGTTTTAAAATGAAGCACTTACCTATGTGTGTAAGTAAACTTAAGTACTTCGATAATATTTTCAAATCCATAATGGTCTTACATGATTTTTTTATTAAGATATTTTGAAAACAATGTTGAGTAGGCCACTATGGTTTTGAAAATATTGAAATTTTCAAATTTCCATAACTTCATTTTTTTATTTATTTATTTTTGTGGCTTGGGTCACTTTTCGCCTGAGCGGCTCAATTGTATCTACTTTGTACTGGATTCTGCAATGTCCTAGTGTAATCATAAAAAGGTACAGCTGAACACTTCCAACTTTTGACGCTATATTTTTAGAACAATCAATTGTACAAAATTCCAAGACCACATCTATAGAAAATGTTATGCTTTATAATTTTTCTAAAAACTAAAAATGTCATTTAGAGGAACGGAAACAAAATATATATATACACGAAGAACCGGGTATGGTGATGTTTGACCTTGAATATAATGAAGATTTATACAAGTTTTTTGCTTATCTTTCATTCCAAGGTTTACTTTCTGCGTTATAATGATTTTATTGATGGACTAGCGGTCGTACCCGGCTTTGCCTGGGTGGACTACGAAAATGTTCCTCTTCCCATTCCACGCATTAGTACATTGCACCCGTGCGAAATCGGGGTGGGTTGCTAGTCCAACCATATAATATCATTACACTATGGTATCATTGTCATCATCCAAAAAAAAAGAAATAGAACTTTTAAAGGGGAGCAATTCCGTAATACATGATTTTTGCTTAACATCAACCGTTTACACAGCGTGCATAACGGAAGCTCTCAAAAGGATTAATTTTTCCTGTTTTTGCAACATTTTTCATTGATGCTCCGCTCCTATTGGTCATTGATGTAATAATAGCCTATAGCCTTCCTCGATAAATGGACTATCAAACACAAAAAGAATTTCTCAATTCGAACCAGTAATTTCTGAAATTTGCCCGTTCAAACAAACAAACTCTTAAGCTTTATAATATTAGTATAGAATACAATCAGGGAAAAATGATACAACACATCATATCTACGACATCTGTATTTCTTTTACTTGTTCCAAAATGGTAACTATAACTAAAGTTACCTTGACACATATAACGACTACAAAACATGTTCACTGTATCACTGCCCCAATTAGTCACAATGTCACTATCCACTAGAATCGCGAAAGCTAAGCTTCATGATTAATATCATATTTTCCTTTCATTAAGATTTAAAATGCAGAGAACTTTTATTCTTTATATATGATTATGTTTAGAGTTGACTGTAGATCAAAATAAAACTTGAGTTTTGATATTCAAATGTACCTACTACATGCAGGAAGCAGACCAAAAAACATGTAAGTGTATCAACTTGTACCACTCATTATATAATAAGTATATGTGAAAATCATAGTACAATAATAATTGACCATAATATTGATGTAATGTCTAACAGTTATAATTAAACTTAATAATATCCCATTATGTCTAAAAGTTTTTAACTTAGATGAATGTGAAAGATATTTGACTGAGGCAGAGGCATTTTGGAACAACATAGTTGAAAAACGATTATATTGCAATTAAAGGTGAATACATTGGGAATAAAGTTCTGAGGGCCATTGACGATAGAAAATCTATACTGAGGGTATTTTATCATAATTATATCATTTAATATCATTTAAGTCATTTTAAGTGACGACACGATTTAGGTTCCCAGAAACACACTCGTGCACGGCCACATGCGACTGGAATGTGGCGTTTGACACATCCACTCTCTGATATTGTCTATTGGAATTGGAAACTTTGTATGAGTCGTAATACTGAAAGGTTCTCGTGTCTTCAATGGAATGATTAGAGACAAATTTTTACATGACTGGTAAACACAGAATAGAAAATTGTACTGTAAGTGCATACAAATTGTGCATTGGCAGTGCAGTATTTAATTTGCTGACACGACACGAAGCATTATCATTACTCTTTCAAGCCTCTCAAGGAAAACTCAAATTTGACACATAAAGATAGCAAGTCTGAATTTCAACCTTCCATTCACTAATAGCATTGAGTGATCCACACAAACGACAGAACGGTTACGTCTCAATGTGTTCCTATAAAAATAATACATACACATTGAGGTAATCAAAATATCCATAACCTATGGAATATCTTCGGAACTACTCGTCAAAAATGTTTTGTGGTCATACTACAGGACCTCAAAGCTTGGCCGTACGATGCCGGGACGAGGTCTGCAGTGGACAGTGCAGCGCTAATGTGCTTGGGCGATGCGCCGATCCCTCAAGACCGTTGGACGGACGCGTACACGTTGACTTTGGCGCGGTCCGTGGCCGAGAGCGCCGCTTCGCGCATCTCTCTGAACGCATGCGACACACCAACAGTTGGGGTGCCTCCGCTTTTCGGAAACATGTTGTGAAGCACATGGTTGAAACCGTTCACCTGCAACACGTATAACACAGTCAGCTTAGAGCCGCTGCCGTTGGCGTGGCCTGGGAGGGTTGTGCTCACCATCTGGTTGCAATTTTTACGAAATCGCTCAAGGCCGAAGGCGCGGATGGCTCGCGAAAAGCCGAACACCTGGGAGTCAATCCAAGCGGAGCGGTGCGCCACCGTATGCGAAGCCACACCACGATATTCCACTCGTTCCACCACGCTCTACACAAATGTAGCATAAAGAATAAAATTCAGTATTGTGTAGTGAGCGTACATGCACACTTACACATGCATAGTCTATATGCACCTAGTGCATCTTCAGTCATTTTTCAATAAACCTTCAGTAAGTAATAATGCCTCTTATTGAGTACCTCCCCTTTACCGAGACTCCTCAGTTATTACATGGCGACCCAGGCCAGTCGGGCAGTGGAACACTAACTTCAGATGAAGGCGGTTCGGGGCCACGCGGCGTACGCGCCGGCGGCGGGCGCCCCTCGCTAGCGCATTAGTGAGTTATGCCGACCACTCATTCAACTACATCTAAATAGCCGTTTAAAGTCAAGTTAAAAGGTAAATTCCTAAATATAAATGTGAATCTATATGAATTTAGACACTGATGTAAACGCACAAGTACAGCGTGTCAATATTTCACAAATATTACATCCACGACAAATTTAAACGGAAAGTTAATAACTGTCGTACTGGTTGTATCAGTAACCAAAATGCACATAGAGGAATACAATATAACCCTTTGAGACTAAGAACATAAGATCACATTTAAATAACTGATAAGAATAACTGGGACTGGACGAGTCAATGCCGACTTGAGCAGCACACAATCAAAAATTCTATGAAGAATTATAGTGAAATAAAGGTGATAAGTGTATGGGCATTATAGTGAAATAAATTCAGTGCTTGAAACCGGTATTGAACAATTCTTACTTTTAATTTGTTACTCTGCATGCTGTATTTTATTAATATCTTTTACTTATTAATATAAAACATTACTTTGTTAATTCTTAAGATATGGTACAGTTGAAATGGCAATTTCAAACTTTTTTTTGTGATTTTCATTCAAGCAATTGAACCATTTAAATTGATTGAAGTACTTAAGCGAATACGCCAAAGAGAGGTCATCCACTAAAACTTTTACGGTCTCGCCTTCAGGAGACCGGTACCCAACCTTCAGTTCGTTACTGTAAAGTCGGAATAATGTAATTATCACTACATATATTAAAAATTTAAAAAAAACCCCGACACAAAAAACTAACCTTTAAAAAGTCTAAAATAATACAAGTTTGTTGATTAGCTAGTGACCTTTGATCCTTAAAAGCGTCGGGGACCGCTAATTATTAGGTATTTTAAGTTTACTTAGAGATAACCCCTACTCAATACTAGATGGCGTTAGAGGCAACGAATAGTCTGGAAAAACCGGGCATATGCGCGAAACTTTCTAGAATCATCCAACCCGGTCGATCACGTTCGCGCTAGTCCGGTACGATCTAGAATGGTCTGGCGCTTGTCCCGGCCCATATAAATAGCCGCAGGAAGGCCAGCGAGTTCAGTTCAGTTTTTGGGCTACTTTCGAGGCGACTTCGAAGCGAAACTAGTGATACAATGAAACCTACGACTTGGCTACCACCTAAGACATCGTGAGTCCTTAGTGTTTGGACCTAGTGCTTTGTGTTGGACCTAGTGTTAGTGAATAAAGTCTTCAAAAGAGTCAGCAGGTCTTTTTCTCAAAATCCTTCGAACCCTAACACGTAACAATATATATCTCAATAACGCCTCTTTCTTGAAAATATCTTATTTTACTAACAATTTCCTCCTCCTCCGCGCTCCTATTTTATGTTACTGAGACGATTTCTGTAAATAATTTCACAGCGGCAAAGGTCCGTGCATAGTACTGTACCTACGGGTTATTTTTACAGATCATCAACCTGTGCTTACTACCCTCTATGTTGCTAACAGTTTGCAGCATTATTTCGTATTGAACTTTCTTTCGCATTTCCGCATTTCTAAAAATTCTGAATGTCGGTTTCATATCCTCGTTCAACTCTCCCTCAAATATTTCTAGGGTGGTAGTTTTGGAAAGCCGTACCCAACTCATTTTCTTGGACAGAAAAACAGTTGAAGAATAATTGAAAAGATTTATTTTTCAAATGTCATCTTTGTAAAATTATAACCAGCCAGTTACAAACAGTACAACGAAGAGATTGTATATTACAACTTCATAGAAATATAATATGGAAAGACTTTCTCCCCAACTCTAGTTTGGGGCTGGGGTTTATATATATATAGCATTTGATATGGTAAAGTTATAATCGAAAATAATTACGACTTTTCCAATGTTTAAGACACATTGGAAAATATGTAAAAAGCCTCTGGCAAAACCAGGAACGACTCATACGCAATGTATTCAATACACATCACCACACTATTAACAAAAAGCATCATTTATGTTCCACCTTTTTCAAAGCGGAGGGGAATTAGGGGAAAAGAGTTATGGTTAAGGTGTAGATACCAGATAGTAATATTTTTATTACATTATTAGCGGTTCAAACAACTACTGAAAACTATGTCTCATAACAATACCTGTACTCTCCACTCCCCAGGCATCATAGTATCAGATACGATTGTAATTGAATTGAAGGTGCGTGTGTAACAAACATTATCAATTCATTTTATGCATAACATGCATAGAGATAGTGAAGCTCTCTGCCCGCCACCCCCGTACGAAATGCAGCGTCCCATTTAGCAGGGGTGTGAGACGCGTTTGCAGCAGGAAGTGTCCACACAATTTCCATACTTACAGATGAACAGTTACACTGAACATTGTTTTATTTTGTTTTTGGACGTGTTTTACAACATTTCACTGCATAATTCGGCGTTTTTGCGATGAAATACCTACTTGCTAACGGACATTTACCCACTAACGACTGGTGGTGGCATACACTACTAGCAATGATTAGCGCGGTTTATGAACGGTCGCCCTGTCGATAGCGTGCTTCGTTACTTCTATGATGACATGAGTAATGGATATGTGGTAGCAAAACTTACCATAACTTTTGTATACCCTAAATTTCGAGTATATGTGATGAGGACTTTACTCTTGGGGTCAACAACACTTTCTTCTACTATCTTGATTGACTTTGCATTGAAGAATCTGCAAAATTAATTCAAACGGATTAGGACCATTTATTTACTGGCTAATCAGCTATAAGTAAAATCTGTCACACTAAATCTTAATAATAACAAAGGTTTTTTTCCAGGGCAAGAGAAAAATTTGTGATGTGGTGGTGGTCCATAAGTAATGTGGGATTTTCACTTATTAAAGCCATCTCCCGCACATGATAATGAAGAATGAACTAAAACAACATGCTGACTTTTTATCATGATGGTATTTATTAGATCTAGTCCTTAGTTATTATAGTTATTAGTTCTGCTATTATCTATCATTCAGTGAGCGCATCTTGTCATTTTTGCATTTTATAGAAATATGTAAAATTTATTAAGAAAGACTGATCAGTGAAAGAATTTTATTGATATCTGCAAAGATGCCAATAGAAATTTTTGAAATAAATTGTGCTATGACGTCACTCGGTTACGGTAGGTATTATGGGCTACCATGAATAATTTGTACATAGCAGCACCGAGTGACGGCAAGAGTGGGTCGTAAAAACACAAACTTTGATTTGTTATATCTCCAGTAATAACCTGTGTTTTCCCGAAATTCAAAAAGTATAATCATCAGTTTGTTATACTCTAGCGTGTGAAATAGCATATGATACATAATTTTGTTGAAGAGGACGCGCTCATTACGGCGACTTAAATGTGCCAATTAACACCAAAGAAGCAGAAAACAAATATTTGTCATAAGTATAATAAAATAAATTGTTGATTGCTGGTCATACCTCTCTCCCCACTTAGGCACCCTGTTGGTCTTCGTGAGGAGACGCTTGGTGTAGAGGCAGCCATCCTGTATCTCTCGCTTGCATGTGTCTTCTGATAGTACATGGGTGCTGACACATATAACCAACCATCAATTAATATCTGACTTATGTGAGTTGCAAGAATGCTAAATAAAGTCACTGTCCACTAGTGTCCATAGACCAATCGAAAAACAATATTTGTCTTTTCAATTCAAACTTGAAGCCAGTAAGTAGCATTGGTTATGGAGACCTTAAAATACTTAGAATGCGACTTGACATTAGGGTAATCACGTCAATAGACAGATAACTTTTTGAGTAATAAGCAAGTTAAGAAATAATGTTTTCTTACTAACTTTTTAATTGATGAGAAGATGGTAAAATTATCTAAAGATCTGTTCAAATAAGCTTTGTAATTTAAAGTGAAAACCACCTTAATATGGCATGACCAGATAAAGGGTTGTAAACTGTAGACATTGGCGGCCCTGGGGTAGAGTGAAAGTTGCGGCCGCTCTTTGCCTTTGGCACAGCAAGAAGTAACTTCTCAGTTTGTTATTAAGACTGATACAAATGCTAAATAGCAAAATACTAATTAATAGTATTAAAAAATCGAATTGTTTAATAGAGAGTGTAAAATAAATGACACCATAATTAAAAATCAACAAAAGTGTTGAATTTCGATAATGTTTTTATTCTGTTAACAGAAATCAAATAATTTATTGATTTGAAAGTTTTAATCAAAAGGTGTTGAAAGACAAACACCGGTTCTACCCTGTTAGAAAGTTGTTTATCTACTCTGCTGAGTGCAGAAACTGATTTACAGGTTTGTATATAATTTTTCAGTACTTCATATTCGAAGCTAGAAACTAAGTGAGAAAAATAATGTTAAATAATAGCCACCTGTTTTACAATTTTATATTTTCATGTGGCTAGATATGATACACCCTTTTTAGGGTTCCCAGTATGAACAAAATTTCATTAGATATCTAGATGTTCTTCTGCTGGCCATCATAGCTTTCTATTTCTCAATATTAAAATAAAACTTCAACAAGATATCTATGTCATTTTGCGCATGCACATCTCATTTACAATTTTGGCCATTTATCATTCTTAGCTCAAATGTATGACAGCATCTAAGCACAAAGTGTCTTTCTTACCTTTGAGGATTAGGATATCTCTTCCAGTACCCACAAGCAACCTGTTCCCAGCTAAAGTTAAATATTGTTGTATTTTCAAAGTATCTAGCCATGTTACTTTATTTTCATATGGAATGGATATTTATTAGGGGTATAAGTTATCAAGGTAGTGGCATATTTCAACAGTTGCCTTGACTCTAGTCCCTGTAAACAAATGTTATTTGATAAATACTTGATTAATACGTACGTTATTGTTTCAGCCATATCATAATACTAAACTTTAAACAATTGGTGCATGTGCAACAGATCTGTGTGGCTTGTAAGTGTGATGTGCATGTCCGATTGTGCAGATCCGCCATACTTTCTGCTGCAACGCTTCTATGAAATTGAGCTACTGTGAAGTTTTTGTGACTAAATAATTTTTGAGTTTGTGACTAATTTTCAGATTGGTAGCACATACTATACTAGGGCACAACAAAGTTGCAAGAGACGCCATAGGTATCGGATGGCACATACTGATAGATCAGCAGTACAAACAAAACAGACTAATTTTAATGTAAGAACACTGTGAGGAACACTGATATATGAATATACAGATAAGAAAGCAAAAAAAAGGCTGTGTTCAATTTTGAAAAACATGTGTGAGTAAATAATGTTGCTATTTTATTGAATATTGCCCCACACAGTAGTCTTGTGAATAATGTAGTAAAAAACTTCTATGGTATTTTTATTAAAATAGGTAGTTATAAAAATTATTAATTAATTAGTTACTACATTAATAAAATCCAAAACTGTTGTTAAAATTGGTTATGGTACCTCAATAAAATGAATTAATACTCCAATTTGCTTAGAGAATTATGTATTCATCAATATTCATTTTAATCAACAAAACAGTAAATTAACAATTTATAAGTGTGTGTTTCGTATAATCTTCAATTCTTCCTCGCATCTTATCAATCATAGACAGTCATAGCTTAAGTGATTGAGTGATGTATTCATTTCAAATGTTTTACAAATGTATGATCCAGGATCAAGTAATTCTTACATAATTAATTAAGTAATATGTAATTGCTACAGACTATATTTCTACTAAAATAATACTATTACACTGTTAAGAATATTTTATGCCGCTGATCCTGTGTTCGTGATTCGGTAAGATATACAGTATTTATGTTCTATAAAGTTTAAAATAATAAACTCATTTTCATCTTTTAATTAAAAAAAAAATAAATGGTTTTTTAGTTCTTCTTCTTCTTTTTTTGATTAATGGCATTCTATCATATGTTAATTCTGCCAATGTCTAGTGTATGAGAGTTAAACTATTTATCAAACAATAATAAAAACAGGCAACATAGTACGGTGAATATGGAGTTTTTTTCAAAATGCGACAAGGAGCTACGGCGTTCTACATGCGCCATTTTGGAAAAACTCTTCTTCTTAGTTATTGGCGTTCTCTGCATATAAAGCAATTTCGCCAGAGTCAAGTATTCTGTTCGTATTTTTAATAAAAAATGACAAGAATAGGCAGCGTAGTACGGTTATTATGGAGCTTTTTTAAAATATCGCCAGAAATCACGACGTTCCACGTGCGCCATTTTGAAAAACTCCGGAAAAACTCTTTTTAGTTATTAATGTTTCAAAATAATGACTGACAAGATCTGATATGACATAATATCAATCCCATAGAGAAAATAGAGTTGAAATGATTCTATGCCACTGACCGACTACAGCTTGGCTTGGAGGTTTTCGAAACGGCGCATGTGTAATAACGTTTTTTTGGAGCATTTTGAGTAAAACTTGGTGTTAACTGTACAACGTTGCCTTTTCTTGTAAATCAAAACACTGATCTATACTAATATTATAAAGCTGAAGAGTTTGTTTGTTTATTTGAACGCGCAAATCTCAAGAACTACTGGTTCGAATTAAAAATTCTTTTGGTTTTGGATAGTCCATTTATTGAGGACGGCTATAGGCTATATATATAAAATCATACTAACTGTCTGTCTGTCTGTCTATTCGAGCAAATCTCTAAAACGGCTGAACTGATTTTGATGAAACTTTACAGATATGAAAAGGAAGTGGTGAAAAGTGACATACACTACTTTTTGTATGTCTATATGTACGTCCATTTGTCTATTCGAGCTAATCTCCTAAACGGCTAAACCGATTTTAATGAAATTTCACAGGTATGAAAAGGAGGTGGTCAAAAATGGCATACGCTACTTTTTGTCCGTCTGTATGTCTGTACTTCTATGGGTTCATTCGAGCTAATCTGCAAAACATCTGAACAGATTTTAATGAGACTTTGCAGACGTGAAAGAAGGTTGTCAAGAGTGAAATGATCTACTTTTTGTGACGTGACGTTGCCATGAGTGGCGTAAGCTATTTTTTGTCTGTCTGTTTAGGTACGTCTACATGTCTATTCGAGCTAATCTCTAAAACGACTGAACAGATTTTAATGAAACTTTGCAGACTTGAAAGGAGGTTGTCAAGAGTGACATAATCTACTTTTTGCCCGTCAGTCTGTCTGTACGTCTATGCGTCTATTCTAGCAAATTTTCGACGGCTGAACAGATTTTAATGAAACTTTGCAAACATGAAAGAAGATTGTAAAGAGTAATATAAGCAACTTTTTACCCGTCTGTGTGTCTGTACGTCTATGTGTCTATTCAAGCTTATTTCTATAACGGTTAAACAGATTTTAATGAAAAGAGTAAAAAAGACGTAAAAGAAGGTTGTCGAGAGTGACAGCTACTTTTTGTGTCTGTCTGTCATTTGTCCTCACTGATCTATCAACGTAGATAAAGCCGGAACTACTAAGTCTAGGAAGCTGAAATTTAAAACAGTGGTTAATCTTATTACGTATTAATTTTTAAGATAGGATTATTCAGAAATTTTAAATTTAAGGTTGGAAGGATGAAGGGGCTTTGTGTGAGTCTTTGTTCTTTAAAGTTAGAAACATTAAAATTTTAGCATAAATAAATAATAATGTGTTTCAGGTTTTTTGGATTTCCACATTTTAAGAGTGGGAAATGGGAGGTGAAAAGTATGGGAGTGTCGGTTTTCTTAAAGGAGTGGGGGGAATGAAGATTGAAAGTTTGATTATGTGTAACCAATATTAGTTTTAGCAAAAAGTATCTACGTATAAACCATTTCGAACATTAACAGTACCTACCTATAACAGGAATGTGTCGTCTACGCAAGCGAAGCTGCGGGCGGTCGCTAGTATATTATATACTTCATATATACACTCATATGATTCTATACAATGTAATTATATGCAGTTTTCTTCAAATTAACATAAAAACTGAGTCACTCCACATGCTTTAATTTGTAAAATCTCCTAACCAAGCAATAACAAAAAATAATTTAATCTCTACACTCTCTATGAAATTGGTAATATTATCATATCCGGTCTCGTTAATCACCATTTTGAACAATTAATAATTAAATAACCATATTTTTTTAATTAAAAAAAAAAATCAGTTTTTTATTTTGAACACTAGTTTGGACAGAAAAGATAAAAACGCTATGTGAGAACAAGTAGTCCTACCCAATTTTATGTTCAATGTAGTTTCCCAAATACAAGATACCTACGCAATACAAGTTCGTGAAATAATACTAATAAGGCTTTGCCTTTATACCTTTATAGTTAATGAAAAGAAAACGTTTCAAGTCAGATAAACTCTAAAAAAATGCGCGTAAGTTTGAAAAAGTGCGCGCGAGTCCGAAATTTCGTCACAGCTATTGTAATAAATAGCCTTCGATCAAAACAGCTGTGACGTATTAACGGAAATGACGGATGCACAGACAGCTATGATAAAATTATAAGGGTTCCGTTTTTGCTATTTGGCTGCGGAAGCCTAAAAAACCAGTGGCATGGTATAGGTACCTAGCTTTTTGCCTTTTACAACATGTTAATTAGTCACCATGGTTGTACATAGATGCCACGTTGTGACCACGAAAACATGTAGCGAAATGTATGTATGTATGTAGCGCCAAAGACCAAAGTAGAATTGAGTGAGCCGCACATGTCGTACTGAAAACGCAAAAAAAGATTCTGAAATTACATTTTATGGCGATTCAACAGATTTTTTGAAACGCACAATGGTAACGGCTGCGGAGATCTTTTTGTTCGTGTTTTTACTTTTTATTTTGATTCTATTTTTGTTTTTCACTTTATTTTATTTTTCTATTTGACCTGTATGGATCGTATAGCCGTGAATAAATGGTATTTCTTTCTTTCTTCCTTAATGACCTAAATGGTATGACTTATCTCAGAATACCTAATTTTGTTTGGTTTCGAAGTATCAGCCACTCCATCTTGATAATTATATTCTCTAAGTTAATCGCATATTATAATTTATAATGAAAAATTAAAATGATTAAACGAGAAATTGATTAGAAGTCATCCATAACACGGGTAATTACATCAATGTGTATACCACAGTTTACCACACATGCGTAACCGCGGGCAGAAAACAAGTAAATAAATAAAATGAAATCGGTTCATCAAGAAACATTGTTTCCGCCATTTCGGAAATCCAAATAAAATTCGAAATCCAAGAAATTAAATTCCGTAATCAGCGTGTTCAAAAATATTGTTATTGAAATATATCGATAGCATAAATACAGTTGTTAGAAGCTACGCACATGCAAACGTGTATATACATGGTATATACACACATCAAAAAAGTCTAAGTAACACATACTATTTCAAATTATTATATCATTTCTTACCAAGTAAGTAATACCTATGTAAACTTTTTTGATCTAGACGACATACTGGCTGGTTGTAAAATTAAAAAAATCGAGTATCATTTGTTTTTTTTTTCACAAATTCAAAAGCGAATGCATTTGTTCGAATTTTATAGCGTTTTCTTTGCTTATTAAAATTTAATATTCTGTATCAATTTTATGATTTAAACAACAATTTGAAAAAAGTTCTGAACAAATTTGGATTTTGAGAGATTTTTTACGTCATGGAGTGACGTCATTTGAACGCAGATAAAATGCAGAGCTGTAGGAATGTTGCAAGCGGGAAGAAGTCAACCTCAGGTATCTCGGTATTTTGGTGTCAACAGAAGCGTTATTTGCCGTCTTCATCAGCGTTACACTAACACGGGAGATCCTGCTGAGGAGCACCCAGGTCGAGGAAGGTGTACAACCACGCGGCAAGATCGATACATACAACTGACTGCAAGACACCAGCCGATGTTAACCGCCCGAGAGATAGGTTTAAGGCTACGAAATTCAAGTGGTGTTGTTGTTAGCTGCCGACCTGTGCGAAATCGACTGCATGAGTATGACCTACGAGCACGACGGCCAATTAGGTGCCCACCGATACGTCACGGTAATCGCGCTCGTCTAAATGAATGGTGTAGGGAACACTTTACATGGACCCGGGAACAATGGGATAAAATTTTATTTTGCGATGAGTCTCGATTTGGGTTCAAGCCTGATACTGGAAGGGTAAGAGTGTACCGTCGTCCTGGAAATACTGAAAGACTGAGGTGCGTTCAGGAAGTGCATCCATACAACGGCTCACCAGTTATAGTATGGGCGGGTATTATGAAGAACAGACGAACTGAGCTCGTTTTTGTAAATGGTAACATGAACGCTGTAAATAACGTTGAGGATGTTCTGAGGCCTTATGTCCGTCCATTCGCACAAACGCTTGGCTCCGATTTCACGTTGATGCATGACAATGCGCCTTCGCATACAGCTTTGCACACACGGTAGTACTTGGCAAGGGAAAACATCCTGGTATTGCCTTGGCGTGCACAATCGCCAGACCTCAACCCCATCGAGCATGCATGGGACATGCTCCAGAGACGTGTTTTAAAGGACTTGGATGGAGTGACAACAACCTAACAACTGATGGACTTACTAAAATTTCATTGGGAACAATTGTCGCAGGATAACATTAACAGTCTCATCGATTCTATGAATAATCAGTGCCAGCAAGTTCTTCATAACAGAGGAGGCCACACTTTGTATCAATTTATGCAATTTTTGTACAACCATTTAATTTTAATTTAAGTTTAGTTGATTAGGCACCTTACTTTGTACTATGTACATACAGTACTTACTCGTAATTATTGTTAATTAAAAATATTAAAAAATAAATATAAAAAAACAATTGTTGTTTAATATCAAAAAAGCATTAAAAAATAATATAAATAAGAAAATACTAAGTATTTAATGCGGAAACACATTGTAAAATTGAAATTTGTATGTGTTGCTTGGACTTTTTTGATGTGTGTACTTATATTCTGTTGAGAGAAGTAGTTAGGTTTTATTTATTTGGGAAATTTCGAAGACTTACTACTGGCAAAACACTATCATGCAAAAAAAATGGCGCGTAATCATAATATGTCAAATTTAAATTGAATCATATTACATATAAATATTAGTTATTTTAAACATATACAGGTGACATGTGACTCCGTCGGACTTTTTGTTTGATTTTGTGTTGTTAGTGCAGTTTCACTACGCATGAAGGCATTTTTGTTTTGCTTATTGTGCGACTCCCAGGTACGTACTAAACGCGCGTGAGCTTACTTTTTGTGTGAATTTGTGCGTGTATTCGTGTATGAACACAAAATGAGCTTACTATTCTTGTTAGTTGTGGACACACGACAAAGTATGGCCATGTCTCATCTATATATTTCTATATCAGTGTGTAGCAAAGACAATCTGAGATTTACACTCTCCATATTTTTAAAATAGGGCGGCCAGTTTGCGGGAATTTTGACGTTCAGCTTCATAGAACGAAAGCGAGAACTTATGCCCACACACGTGATATGGTACATTGACACAGTTCCAATCAAACTTTATGGCGGATGTGAACATAGGCACAAGTCGCGTCGCAGTTACCAGTTTTAGGTGTAGCGTGACGCAGTGGAGCGAGGGGCATATGACTGAAGCTGCGCAAGCACGCTTAAAGCGTTGTATTCCAATCGGCCATAATGTTTGATTTCAACTAGTGCTGTGCACCGGTTCACAGTTTACCGGAGAAAAACTGGAGAAAGTTGGAACCGGTATTTCACCGGTCTTTATTCCAAATAACCTAACATATAGTTTTTATGTTTTCTATGAAGTATAGAAAATATAAATCGATATAGTTCAAAATAAAAAACTTATTTTATTGTGTTAATTTGAAAAAATATGGTTTTTGAGTTAAGTTTTCATAATGGTGAGTGATAGGAATGGATATGACGACATATTGATAATTGATATTAGTTGAACATGAACATGACATTGGCCTAATAATACAGACTTATTTACAACTATTCCAATGGGGTTGTTCATATTAAAAGACGTATGTAGTAGGGTTATGTTATTAGATATTTTTAAACAGGCGACGAAAATGATAACTGGAGATAAATATCTTAACAAGTTGCCGGATAATACCTATAATACATGGTTTATCTATACTAATATTATAAGGCTGAATAGTTTGATTGTTTGTTCGTTCGTTTGTTTATTTGTTTGTTTGTTAGTAGTTTGTTGAACTACTGGTTCGAATGGAATTTTTTTGTTTTGGATAGGTAGTCCATTTATCGAGAAAGGCTATAGGCTATTATTATATCAGCTACGACCAATAGAAGCAGAGCACCAACGAAAAATGTTGCAAATGTTCCGTTGAGTGCGCTACGTAAACGGTTGATGTTAAGCAAAAATCATGTATAACGGGATTGTTCCCCTTTGAACATTTCTAACGAAAAGTCCGCTACAACATATGTGTATCTTTTAAGGTTGGTTTACTATAGTTTTATTTATGGCAATCAAATTTATTCTAACATAATGCACTATTCGCGAAGATGTTTTTTAAATATACGAATCCTTACCAAATTAAATACGTTAGTTACCTTAGAATGGAGTGTTAGGAAAGGGGAGGGGAGGGAGAACGCGATGGGGAACGTTTCTTTAGTCCACCCGGGCGGAGCTGGGCATGACCGCTAATCATAAATAAGTAACGACGTGTTTCAGAGTTTTTTATTTTCAAATTTTAAAAGGGAGGTGGGAGTCAAAAGTTTGTATGACAGTAACCAAAATTTATATACCTAAGCAAAAAGTACACAGAAACCATCTCGAATGTTAATAATAGATGACTTTAACAGGAATATGTAGTCTACGCAGACAAAGCTGCGGGTGGTCGCTAGTATAAAAATATGAAACAATTAGAACTAAAAAAAAAATAATAATAATAATAAAAAAAGTTAGTAGTTTTATGGCAAACTCATTATAGGATAGCAGTAAGCAAAACGTAGAGCAGATGCGGTAGAAATAATAAATAGATATAAAAATTTATATAAAGTCAAAGCTCTTCTAAAGACATGGGCTTCGCGCCTATGGAAATGTGTAGTAAATAAGAAAAAAAAAAAAAAACAATTAGAACTAGATCTTGTAACAAGTTGCCAAATCATTTTTTTTAAATTAAAAAAGAACGTGAATGAACGGCTGCTTAAGTATGAGAATCGTACAGTTTGTAAAATAGCCACATACTTAAATCCTATGTTTAGAAATTCTTTTCGGAAACTAGAAAATAAGTTCGCTGGAAAAGAGGCAGTCAAACATGAACTGAATAATTCATTTGTCTCAGACGGTAATCACGATGTATTAACATCTGCTACGAGTACTCAATGTACAAATAACGCACCACAGGATAAGGTAGATTGCCGTCCTAAATTGTTAGAGTTTGTAAGAAAAAAAAATGTAGATGCCAGTCACGAGGGCTGTTTCCTCGTGGTC
Organism: Luffia ferchaultella; assembly: GCA_949709985.1. Classification (NCBI taxonomy): domain Eukaryota; kingdom Metazoa; phylum Arthropoda; class Insecta; order Lepidoptera; family Psychidae; genus Luffia; species Luffia ferchaultella. Next base: position 265,455 of record OX453256.1, on the reverse strand, counting down.
CTACTGATTTGTCCCACGGAATAAAATAATGAAATAAATTTTGTTCATGAGCCAATATCTATAAAAGTACAATCGCCCCCGAACTTTCTATAAAATGTTTCTGAACATAAAAACTTTTTGGTCTATTTATGTTTTATAATTAACTAGCGACCCGCCGTGGCTTCGCACGGGCAGCACAGCATATAAGCCGTAATGTTTTTTCTGTCGTAGTGTCGTATTAGCTTGTTGCGTTGAATATGTGGGTTGCATTTAATTAGATTTAAATGTAACGTAAGTTCATCCTACTTAGAGTATTTTTAAAGTATTTTATTACCAATTCTATAAATATTTGAAAAAGTAAAAAATAAATACATGAAAATAAACAATATTTTTTTGTATACAACACTGATAACTTCAGCCGAAACAACGTGTGTCGCGCGATATTTTTATTTCGCTATAGCTCCTAAGATATCTGCATGAAACGCTGAAGGTAAATAACATATTTAATTTGATAAGGATTAATACTGTATCCGTATAAATTGCTTTCCAATTACCTCATCATATGACACCATTTTTTAAACATAAAAATAGGTAGGTATAGCTATCCACAAAAGATAGACATATACCATCGCTGACTTTTCTTTAGTTCTATAAAAGAGAAACAATTCCTCCATACATTATTTTGTTATATCTCAAAGGGATTAAGCAGCGTTTTCGATGAAAGCTCCCAGCCATCTTGACTTTTTTTCAACTTTTTCAACTATAATCGTCATATTTCAACAAATTTGCATAAAACATTGATAAATTATACATGTGCACCTTCCTTTTGAATTATTATGTCCATTGGTGTGCTACCATATGCCAATCCGTATGGTAGTTTTTGAGTTTATCGCGTTCAGACAAACAGACAGCCGCGGCGGGGGACTTTATTTTATTATATGTAGTGATTATTTGAAATGAAATAAAGTATTAAATAAAGTTGTGAATATTTAGTTCTTTGTTTTTTGTTCGTACTTCGAACTTAATTTTTAGTGTGATTGTACTTTCAGTTTACATACAAGCAGGGCGGCAGTAGGACCACGAGGAGACAGCCGTCACAAGCAGCAATCAGGATCGTCTGCTATCAATATATTAAAAATGTGTAAAGAAACAAAAATTGCGACAAATGAACAAAAAGTTTACAAGAATGTGGTGGAAATTGCCATCAATAATTACTGGGAAGAAAAGAAACATCTCGCTCCCCTGGACAGGATAGCAAAAAAATTTCTATCAATTCCAGGGACGTCTGTCCGGTCGAAGCGCGTGTTTTCGGCAGCGGGTTACATATTATGCAATAAGAGAAATTCTTAGCATAGTGATGCCATAGAAATGCTTCTTTTCCTTAATCAAAATAAATGGTTATTCTATAAATTTTTAGTATCTTTGGAATCACAACGTTGATAAATGATTAGTCTAAGAGTTTAAAATTATACACATTTAACATTTAACTTTGACATTAGCAAAATGGTACCTGTATAATTATAATTTAATGATTATTGAAAATTTTGTACTTAGATTAAAACATAAAAAAATATTTAGTTTTCATTGGATTAGAACCAAGTATTAACGCTTTTTAAAAAATTATGAATCTCCGGTAACTTACCGGTAAGTAATTAACGTAAAAAACCTAAAAATCTCCGGAGGTGAAAATTCGCTCCGGTGCAAAGCACTAATTGGAACTATATCAAGTATGATAACGATCATACTTAACAATTTACCACACAATTTACAAGAGAAAACATTGACCTTACCTGCTCGTAGGAAGTCTTTGAAAATATCACATATAAATTCTTGGAAGTTCTTATATTATATAGACTTCTTATCTGTTTCTTACGTCGGTCTAATTATCTGATCCGCAAGGTGGACAAATTTACCCAAAAATAGGTGATAATATTCATGTTTTTAAGTGTCGTGATAAAATTTTGATAACAATGACAGCCACAGATGGCCACAGATGACGCAGCTGACAGGTTGCCAGATGAAAATTATCAGTTTATAGTAGGTACGGCACTAAGAAAATTATATTTCTAATCACTCTCATTTTTACTTTAACTGTCTTTTTTGTAAAAATGCTAAATACTACTCACTCGTACCCATCATTTCTTTGCCAGGCTCGAAATTCGTAGAGGTAACTACTATCTTTTTTTATGTGTCTATGTATGTATCTTTTATTTTATTTAATGTTCTAGTTTTCAGGCAGCTCTGAATTTTAGTTTTTTGCAATTCATCTTACTGAACACTCGCGCACAGTCAGTGTTAGGAATTGGCAGAATTACGGATGAATGAAACGTTACTTTTGTTTTGGCGATTTTTTGTCCAATGTACAGTCTGTTCTTGCTGAAAGACTTTATTACTTATATGTCCTTTCAGCCTTGATTATTTGGTATAATACGACACGCTAGACTACTAATACAATTTGATATGTTCGCGATCGTGAACACATTTTTTTTTTTAAATTAACGTTATTAATATCGTATATTTACGTACGATAATCATAACATTATCATACATTGTACCGATGGCCAAATAATAGTATGAATACGATAATTATCGTACGTATGGCAACCCTGTGACAGACGTCTTTTACAATATTTTTTACCCAAGATTTTTGTTTTCTTTTTCCGATTCGTCTTTTTCTCCCTGAAAGTAGCAAGCGTCCCAATTTGGTAACAAGGCGAAATACCCGAACAACAACCGAGTAGCAAGCAATTTTCGTGTGGGGCCCGTTAAATATCGAAACCGGACAAATATCGACGTTCGATATATCAACCGTTTTAAGCCGATAATATCGATATTTTAAAAATAACCTAGGATGCCTCCTGTACATGAAAAGTGAGAGCGAAATAACATTTCACATGTCTTTTGGAGTAGTCTCGTTGTATAATAAAAGAACGACTGCCAACGCTGCCTATAAAAATGAGTGTGAACGGGGTAGCCACAGTGATGTTTAATTTTTTGTAAACGAGTTATATGCTTGGTACTATAATTACAGTTTTGATTTCTACAATGGGGTTTCTTTGATATTTTCGTAAATATAATAATAATAATAATAATACATGGGACTTCCCACACAGCGCCATCTAGTCCCAAAGTAAGCAAGTATTATGCTTGTGTTATGGGTTACTAGACAACTGATATACATACTTAAATATTCTTTATAATATATACTTATATAAATATTTTTCTTTTTTTTTTTTTTATATATATATATAACAACCAAGACCCGGTACCAGTATCAATATTCATCATATTAATACTGACCCGACCTGGGATTCGAACCCGGGACCTCTAGCCCCGTAGGCAGGGTCGCTACCCACTAGGCTAAGCGGTCGTCAAATATTCAAGTGCATTTAAGTTAATGAATGCTTTTGTTTCTTGAACCATGGTTAAAAAAATATATAATAGTTATGTTGTCAATCATCATCAACCATGAATATCATACAGTGTCATTGAACAACAGCTAGCTAAAAAGTAGTAAAAGCAAATAAAGTCTAATAAAAAATTAATAACAAATACAGCAAAACAAGAAACACCAGTATGATGCAGTATGGTATGAATCAGTACAATTTGACGTAACTGAAACTTTGGTAAACAATTGACATCTGGTTTTTTTTTTTTTTTACTATAAGTATGTAGAAGAATAATACATATTATTTGTTTATTTCAAATATGTATATAACACCACATTATATAGGTATCGTTACTAAAGTAAAATAAGATTATTTCTTTATACGTACCAAGTCTTCTTTAGGCGTCAGTTGCTCCATCTCCCTCACAAATCATTGAACTATATTGACAAGGTAAAAGTGGTATGAAAGGAGCCTCCCATTTTTTTTTAATTTAATAGACTTTTAGTGGTTTCTTAACATCAGATACCATTCAGGGATGCAAAACGTATTTAATGTCGATATATAAATATCGAAACCAGGCAAATATCAATGTTCGATATATCAACTGTTAAAATATCGATATTCTTATGCGTATAATATCGATATATCGTTGCATCCCTACTTGTGGTCACTTGGGGTTAAGTACCTACACTGATGTACACGTAAAAACCAATCCTTAGTGTGCAGCTACTTTTTTCAACTTTTTGTGAATTATCGTAATTATTACTCTATGATCGCAATTAACCCGCGTCGTGTATACATCTCAGAAGTTTGGTAAGTAATTTTATTGCTTGTTTGATCTAACAGGTCCAGCGGGGTATTCCGACGAAAAAAAACAATATCTATATTTTGCATCTTGTTTACTCCATCTTTAGCGATATCTATTTTAATGCATCAATCAAACTGCGTTTACTGACTGCATATAATAACAGCATAGTTCAGGAAAACAATTTTAATAAATTTATGATTTTATTTAAGAAAGCGTTGGTTTCAGAATTGGACCAATATATTTCAGATGTAAATAACTGATAAACAGAATTTTAAAAAAGCTATTTTATTCGAGAATCCGATAAACGGCGATTTTACCCCGTCGCGGGGCAATTGCGACGTTTATTAATAGCGTCTTTCTTAAAAAAGCTACGAACATCAAACACGTGCAAGATACAGATTGAATCAGGATTTAAACTATTTTAAATTCAATTTTTTGCTAATGCGATTGAGTTTTATGTAAAAACGTTTTTTTATCAAAGGTGGGGCAATTCCACCGAGCTCCCATCATACTATAAATAGTGATGAGCCGCATTTAATCGATAACATTACTTTTGTCTGAAATTAAGAAACTAACATCAAAGTATGAAGTCTGGCATTTTTTCTTTTAAAATGGCGGCACACTTTGAAAAGTAATAGTTACATGCTATAGGGCAACAAAAATCTGTTTTTTATTTTAATTTTGTTTTTGTCACCCAATATCTCACTAATGGGAAACTTTTATGACGTTGTATACTGATATTATGTATTTCAATAAAGCAAATAGACTTCGTAAAGGTAAGATCAGCATTTATTTTTCAGTATCTATTTATCAAAAGTTAGTCTTTTATTTCTATAATGGCAACATATTATTTTTATTTTTAGGTCTTAAATTTTGTCATAGTACCAAACAACCACTCTGTGTACTTAAAAAAAACCGTCGGACAGTCTCTTAAGTTACAGTTCAGCACAGATTACAGTTCAGTAATAAATCTATATTAGCCGGTGCACATGTTGTCATTTTGTTACTGCGAACATTATCTAGTTCTGAATTTGGGTTTCTGAATACGCTTTTTCTTTTGTAATGCCGGACCTTTGACAAACATAAATATAGTTCTAGTATTGAAATATAGGCACTGCGAGAAAATGGAGAAAATAAAATAAAGTAACTTTGTACCTACATATTATATTATTCATAAGGACATCTTCTCAAAAAGACAACTTCCCATAATGCTATCTTCCCAAAACGACAACTCCCCTTATGGACCACTTCCTAAAAAATCTACTAAAATGCTTTGCACGACTAATGTCAAAATAGTCAATTGTTTAAATGACATTTGTCAGAAATGACATCTGACAAAAATAACAGCTTTAAAAATGACATGAGATGTGACAAAAATGGCAATTGTCAAATTTGTCACGGACAAAATGACATTTTTAAAAAGATGACATGTCATTATCATTATATGACATCTAAGAAAAAATGACAATTGTCAAATATGTCACGGGCAAAAAGGCATCTTACAAATATACCTACCTACCTAAAACATTATCTATATTAATAAAATTGAAGTGTCTGTCTGTCTGTCTGTCTGTTCCGGCTAATCTCCGAAACGGCTGAACCGATTTCAATGAAACTTTGCAGACGTGCAGAGGGCATTACCGCGGGTGACATAGGCTACTTTTTGTTTGTCTGTCTGTCCATCTGTCTGTCTGTTTGCGCTGATCTCAGAAACGGCTGAACCGATTTCAGTGAAACTTGGCAGAAGTGCAGAGGGTATTATCAGGGGTGACATAGGCTGCTTTTTGTCTGTCTATCTGTTACGGCTAATCTCCGAAACGACTTAATCGATTTCAATGAAACTTTGCAGACGTATCTATATGACCACGTGACCAAATTTTTAAATGCATATATTTTCGAAACCATCAATTGGCTTATCGTGTTAGTACTCAAACTTGATGTTTTGGCGAGATCTTTGTGACCACATGACCAAATTTTTAAGAGCTTATATTTTCGAATCTATCAATCGCAGACCTATCGTGTTGGTACTCAAACATAATGTTTTGACGAGATCTATGTGACCACGTGACCAAATTTTTAAAAGCTTATATTTTAGAATCTATCAATCGCAGACCTATCGTGTTCGTACTCAAACTTAATGTTTTGACGAGATCTATGTGACCACGTGACCAAATTTTTAAAAGCTAATATTTTCGAATCTATCTATCGCAGACCTATCGTGTTGGTACCATAAAGGTATATATACTAGCGTAAGAGAGGAACACAGTGTGCGAATGACATCCAGCTCTTTGCGGAAATCCTACATGCGAGAAAGAAATGCAAGAAAATCTGACGTAAAACCTCTTTGAACACATTTAGTCTTCTTTACTCACTTGTCAAAATAAGGTCCAGCTTTGTTTTCTATTTTGTGTTATAATCGTTTTGAATTCTACAAAAATTAATTCTTGTGATAAAAATGGTGTAGTGTTCAGTTTTAAATTGCACTGTAACATATGTTAATAATCCAAATAAAGAGACATTTCACCGGTAAGTACTGCCAATAACATATTGTTATCTTAATGCTTATTTTTATAAAAAGCGATCCTAAATTTACTTGGTTATACATGAGTAGTATACGGTAAATACTTTATTTTGTAAATAATTTGTTATTTTAAACAATTATGTGTACGATACAAAAATATTGTGTAAAATTACAATCAAACAATTAAGCATAGGGATTGCACAAAATCTATCGATATGTCGATATTTTCAAATATAAATATTTTGTAAATTTGATATTACCTAATTGCACCTGTTCCACTGGAATGATGTCGTTAACTGTTTTTAAACATATTGTGAGGTTTATTTAGCCTGGCAGCACATTGTAAAAGAAAGTATGACATCTATACATATATACTACATATAGGGTATATATGTAAATACAAGAGTTTTTCAAATGAAAATATAAGATATATACACAATTAATTTTAATCGTTATTTATTTATGATTTAAAGTCTGACGTTCTATCTGTTCTCTGATTATGAACGTCGTAAATAATTTAACTTTGAATGACAAAACTACTGTATACAATAGTTTCTCATTTTCCTCCAAGAAACTGCGGTGTTGAAAAATGCTTCCTGATAATGATGACTCTTTCATAATATCCAGGTTTCCTGTAAACACGGTTAACATAGAACAATGGAAAAAATGTTAAATAGAACAGGTGGGACTCCTCGAAAACATTCTTTGGTTTGCAGTAGACATTTTACGGATAACTGTTTTGTCTAACTAAATCACCGACGACTTTTGAAGAAAGGATCTATACCTACTGAATTTGTGCCGTTAGGGGTTTCTTTTTTTTCATATGTGCTTACTAAGTATATTAAGTAATATACTAATAATACTTAATATCTAAAGTCAGAGCATTTATGCCAACTGTAATTTCTGTACAGGTCAATCTGAAGACCAAGCGATCAGTGTCAGCGTACGTTTACCGGGATATATCACCAGGACCTTCAACTTTAGAGCCTAAACCTTTATTTCAGCACTAATATAAAATTGATTTGAAGGAAAAGTCCATCACAGTGAAAATATCAATTTTAGGCAAATTATCACTTTGTCTTTTACAGAAACTTGTTCCTTTATATTTAAATAAAACTTAATTACCTATTACATAAAGAAACAAAAGATATTATAGACTAGTCCAAGGCATCCAAGGCATAATTTGTGGTGCAGTGAGACGACGCGACACTCAATCGAGTAGACAATGTGACGTCATGGGCAGTAAGAAGCCACCAGTCAAACCGCACGAAAATACATAATAATAATAATAACGTGCACATTACAACGTCGTGGCCCCAAACTAAACATTAGCTTGTGTTTTGGGTACCAAGCGAAGACACCACATACATATAACAACCAAGACCCGGTACCAGTATCCATATTCATCATATAAATACTGACCCGACCTAGGATTCGAACCCGGGACCTCCAGCTTCGTAGGCAGGGTCGCTACCCACTAGGCTAAGCGGTCGTCAAATTAATAAATATCAATAATTTATTTCTCAGTCATTTATTGACGAATTTAAAAAAAAAAAACTTTCACTGTTTTATTAGTTTTGGTTCATCTTTCAATTCTATCGAGTTAAATTGTATATTTTGAACATCATGAACTTCTCCATTGTAAATGTTTTTGTTTTGTACATTCTCATTTTTTTGTTTACAAAGAGTTAAAATTTTGTTGTTATGCGTTGCAACGTGACGTATTGTCATTAAAAATAAAAATCGTTTATTTATATTGTTTTATTTATTACGTGGCTTGTATTCAACTAAATATTAAAATTTCCATAATGATGTTAACGCTTTCTTTACTTCTGCAAATTTTTTATTATCAACTGTTAACAAAAAAAAAAATTTATTGGAGTAAAGGAAATGGCATTTGAATTGACTGATTGATGATTTGTCATTTTAAAAAACTGAAAGTTAGGAAAAGTAACTCAAAACAAAAATTATGTAGTATAGCAGATTCAAAATAATAAATAGGATTGCCGATTGCGACTTATGATAACGCGGTAATTTCAACGACACATTATCATGAAAGTACTACGTGCTATCGATAATATAAAAAACACCCATGCACATCACTAAAACTGGCTCAACCACATGTGAATTTTGCACACATACTCATTTCCGTTTCGGTCATGGGATGTTTAGATGTCAGTTGGTCTCCTACGCTAGTATATATCGTCGCTGTCATTTCAAAAAGTCGTAAGTATAAACAGGCTGTTTCAGGAAACACAAAAAACTTTTTTTTTTCTATAACAGTACACCAAGTTTATTTTTATATATAGGAAAAGGCCTCCTTTTAGTATCTTTATCCACACGTATTAAACCTATAAAGAGATTCAAGCTAGATCCCAGGTATTTGTAACAATACGCCCTTTTGTAATTTTTTTTTTAGAACAAAACTAAACATACGACATTTTGATTGCTCTTACGACATATTGACTAAAAACTTTCGGACATAAGATATTTTGACATCTATATACTATTGAAATAAAAGTCTGTATTCATTGTTTAAAACTTTAAATCAAATCAAAAATAATCACTAAATTGAGAATAATTGAGAACTTGACAAAACGTTTAAAATGCTTGTCGCATTCAAAGTCAAAATTACGCAACAAAACATAAAATAAAAAAGCTAATACTATAAAAAATTGACGATCACTTAACAAAATGTTTTATCTCTTACAAATCAATTGAGCTTACTTAAATTTATATTGTAATAAAAGAGATCAGTATGAGATGAAGGAGTAAAGCTTACCTACTTCAATTATAATTAATTTCTTTAGTGTGGGAAGACCATAAATCTATAAAATATTACTATCCCCAGTACTTACCTATTTAGTAACATAAAATTATTTCAGAAACACAACCACAATTTAATACAAATATTGTTTGTCTATGTAGGCACTGCTACTTAATTTTAGTACAATATAGTAATTCTTACAATTTAGGTACCTATGTAAATTTGAAATCAACGAGATCTTTGGCTAACATATAATACCGTTTTAACTTAATTAGGTTCTTTTTATATGAGGGCAAGATGCCTGATTTTGGCATTCATGGGGTAGGGAATCGTAATAGGAATGGTAATTTTCGTGAAGTAAATTCTTCAGGTCTTGTAGATCTTGAAACTTTCGTAAATTAATATTTATCTTTGAAGTGTAGAGTGCAGGTAATTCAATGTTCGTATTTGGCAATCTCGTTCTTCGGGGTAATAGAGTCCAATCATCATCATACATAATTTTATACTCAATGGTGCCATTAGAATTATACTTCAAACTGCGAATATCATTTACAACGTTATCACCTGCTCTATTACCTGGTCGTATACTCGAGTAATATTGTACTTTAGAATAATCCTTGAAAAATGAGTATTTGAGGCTATGAACTTCGTATGGACTTGGGTTTGTTCTAGCTGATTCTATTATGCCTACGTATTCAGCAGGAATGTAAATATTTTTCTTTTGAAGTTTTCTCTCAATCACGCTGTGCTCCGAGTCTACTTCCATAAAAGTATGTCCATGTTCTAGGTATTTTTGTTCAATAGTTATGCCAAGTTTGACAGCACAGTTCAAAATAGCATTTGCTACAACTTGGTTTCGGTTTTGGTAACAACAACCATCAGACCATAACACAATTTTAGTCAAATTGGTTGTCGATCTCTCAAATTCGGTATTTATTAAATCAACATATAGAGACGCAAAAACCTCTGCTTCTAACCCTCCATTTACTTCATCCCACAAATAACATCTACCTTTTCGTGTCACAAGATCATATGAAGTAAAATTATGAAGTTTTAGTTTTATCTTGTAATAAGCTAGAGACACGTTTAGTTTCGGTGCCAACAACACTGCTTGCACATCCACACAAAATACTTTCATAGTATTGTCCATTTCCGCAAGTCTTTTGTCACTTGATTTTTCATTTCTACCCATGGTTTTTCTCAAAATGTGTAAATCATATGTACTCTGATCCACTCTAGACTCAGTAAATGCAAAACAGGTGTCGCATTGATCTTTACGGTTTTGAAACAAAGTTATATTCTGTTTTTTTAATTCTTGTACAAAATGGGTCCATGAATAAGGCTTAATATTGTCTTCAACAGCTTTTTTTTGGTAAAAACTGTGGAGTTCTTTTAATGATGCCCAATTAGGTTCCAGATAAATCATTGTAGAGTTGGCACGACAATAGTGAGATTCCATTTTTGGCAAGACATTTAGGAACAATTGAAGATGACTATCACGTTCAGTATGCGTTTGTGATGGACGTGGTGACATAGAATTAGGGATTCCACTCTGGTTTCTCATAGACCACATTCTCACACTTTTTTCACCCACATCAAAAGTGCTCAGAAACATTTTTTTACAGACACGAAATCTCGTTTCATTAAATCGCAAGTGATAATTCAGAGTATTGTTTCTACGAGAAATTTCAATATTCTGCCTTCTAGATGTTGGCTGTACTTTGGTGACCAAACCTGCTACATAAACTTTTCGTTGTTCCCAATTTAAATTTTGCCAAAAGTTGTTATGAATCTCTCGTCTTGCAGCTTCTGTCAACTTTCCACACTCAAATTTAGCAGATTTACAGTCACAAGCATTCCTAATTTTTCTAGCTGGTCTTGAATTACTTTGAGTCCATTTACCTTCATGTTTTTTTAATCCCTTATAATTTTTACCTTGCATTCGTCGTAATTTTTGTTGGTTTCTGTCCCATTGTGGCTGCCTCTTGATACCACGTCTTTTTTTCCCTATAGGTGTATTTTCAGATTCGGAATCACAATCCGTAGTCTCTTCCTGATCTGGTTCGTAGTTCATATCTTGATCATCATCACTACAATAAAAATCTAAGCCTTGTTGCATTGTTTCTGCTGTCATGGTGTGTGCATTAGTTGTGTCAGGCAAAATCAAATCATGGCTTCGGACTTCACCTGTCCTTTCGTCTAGGAAAATAGAATTAGAAATTAATGGAGATGAATTCGAACAACATGCATTTTCAATGTCGTCATGTAATCTAAATGCGTCCTTAGCTTTATTACTTTCCAGGGTTGATTCTAGTGAAACTGTCTGTGTTATAGGGGTAGATAAGGCTATTTTATTACCTAAAACTGAACAAGGACTTTCACTTTGATCTTTATCTGCATTTGAAATAGAAGTACGGTTTAACAAAGAAGGACTGACACAAGGTGATTTTTGAATGAGAGTTGCTATTTCCTGTACAAAATCTTTACCCATGTTTTCATCTTGATCATTCAAATCTTTTAATTGAGCAGTCTCTGCTAACAAGACACAATCGTCATCATTGCAATTCAATTCTACATCTTGTAACACTGGTTCTGCTGGCAAATGAGTATTAGTGCGTGTATTAGTTATGTCAGGCAAAACTATATCATTGCTTCGGATTTCACCTGTAGTTTCGTCTAGAAAAATAGAACTAGAAATTAACGACAATGGCGGCGGTGATGATTGTGGCAGTGAGGAAGAAGTGACTGTTTTTAGTTCAATAAAATCCCCAGTAATTTCATCCAAAATTCTATTCTCACACATAGTAAACTCTACTGTCGTGTCACTTAAAATTCTATTAACACCTCCAACAACTTCTACTGTGTTTTCATTCAAATTCACATTAGAGCGAGGTTTATCATGTTTAAGGTTTTGTTTATAATTCATTACCGTAGCATCTTTGATTTTTCTTTTAATTCCTCTTCGTGTAATTTGCGTCCCTGACTCATCAGAATACCTATCTGGGTTCATTTTGTCGTTGGAACTAACACCTGACAGCTGAAGAGCTCTTTGGAGAAGATCTGCTCCTCTGCTGTACCTTTTCATTTCAGTTATAGTGCCGACCTGTAATTTTAAAATGTGGGTAAGTTAATCGCATCAAAAACATTTTTATGTAAAAATTCACGAAGTCTCCTAACTATCCTGTAAAAATATATGAGCCTAAAGGTAGAGCCAAGTCTGAGGGTATTTTTATTATCCGTCTTCTAAAAAAGGAAGTACTTAGGTATCAGTTTAACCTGTATGTATGTGATATTGTTGGAATTACATAATATTTGAGTATGATGATCTATTTCAGGCCGGGACCTCTTGCTTAAGAGGCAAACTCGCTAACCACTAGGCCACCGACGCTCTAGCCTAACTTAAAATAGATCATCCTACTCAAATATTATCCAATTCCAACAATATCACATAGGTACTTACATACATGTCAAACTAATAACCTCCTTTTTTGAAGTTGCTTAAAACATAAAACCGACTTCAACGAAGTCGGATCTCCCCATAATTTTCGCAAAGCGAAGACTTTATTGAAATGAATTTTTGTTTTTAAATTTAATAATACTATTTACCTACTTAAACTTATGATCAACATAATATTTTATACATCTTTGTTGCTTAGAACAGTTATTTCATCTCATCTTAGCAGTTGCCATGAGCGAGTTCCAGTGGCAATCTACCTACACCGGCTTCATCTTCCGCGAAAAAACAAATATAAAACAAACAAACATCATTTTTCTTAAGTATTAACTACTAGGAGTTAGATAGGTACAGTTTGAAATATTAACTTACCTTGTTTTTGTAAAACAACAATTATTCCTTGAACACAAAAAACTTTTTCAATGTCTAGAAACATCCTGTGACAATTTTGGTAAACGGCAAATTATGTCAAACAAAATGGCGTGAAATTGTCAAAAGTAACTCAAAATGTCGTATGTTGGACATAAGGCAATTTGACAAAAACTTGTTAATTAGGACTTTTTGACTATTAGCTTAAAGTCAAAAATCGTCATATATACAAACTAATGGCATTTTGACACAATGAAGATAGCGTTCCAAACTACGCATACAGCTAATAAAAAAAAAACAAAAATTTTACATACGACTTTTTGAAATGACAGCGACGATATATGTCTATGGTTGGTACTCAAACTGAATGTTTTGACGAGATCTATGTGACCACGTGACCAAATTTTTAAAAGCTTATATTTTCGAATCTATCAATCGCAGACCTATCGTGTTGGTATTCAAACTTAATGTTTGGACGAGATCTATGTGATCACGTGACCAAATTGTTAAAAGCTTATATTTTCGAATCTATCAATGGCAGACCTATCATGTTGGTACTCAAACTTAATGTTTTGACAAGATCTATGTGAACACGTGACCAAATTTTTAAAAGCTTATATTTTCGAAACCATCAATCGCAGACCTGTCGTGTTGGTACTCAAACTTGATTTTTTGGCAAAATCTATGTGACTACGGAACCAAATTTTAAAAGCTTATATTTTCGAAACTATCAATCGCAGACCTATCGTGTTGGTACTCCAACTTGATGACGTTTTGATGAGTTCTAAGTTTTCATTTCTATCGGCAGTCCCTATAACTGCCAACAAGTTTTTTGTCTGTCTGTCTGTCTGTCTATCTGTTCCGGTTAATCTCCGAAACGGCTAAACCGATTTCAATGAAACTTTGCAGACATAGAGAGGGCATTACCGGAGGTGACATAAGCTACTTTTTGTCTGTCTGTCTGTCTGTCCGTCTGTTCCGGTTAATCTATGAAACGGCTGAAGCGATTTCGATGAAACTTAGCAGACGTGCAGAGGGTATTTCCGGGAGTGTCATAAGCTACTTTTTGTTTGTCTGTCTGGCCGTCTCTCTGTTCGTTCGAGCTAAACTCTAAAACATTTAAACCAAATTGAATGAAGTTCGGCAGACGAGAAGTGACATACGCTACTTTTGGTTCGTCTGTCTGTATTTATGTATGTTCGAGCTAAACTTTTAAAATTTTTAATGAAACTATGCAGACATTAAAATAGGTTGTCAAAAGTGACTTTTTGCCCGTGTGGTTGTCTGTCTGTCTTTTTGTTCCAGCTAATCATTCAGCCGACTAAATCATTTCTATGAATCTTCGCAGACATAAAAAGGGGGTTATCAAGAGTGAAATTAGTTGGTTTTTGTCTGTGTGTTTGTTAGGGCTAATCGTCGAAATGGCTGATATGATTTTACTGAAATTTTGCGAACATGAAGAGAGTGTTGTCAAGAGTGAAATGCATTTTTTTTATTTACATATATAAAATCGTAGTGTTTGTTAGTTTGTCTGTCTGTTCCGCTTAAACTCCAAAACGGCTGACTGATTTTGGGACCGACTTATGGAATAGCTATTCTTCATGTTAAAATGGCTAAATGGATTTGTAAGAAATGAGGTTTAGAGATTTCTTAGGTAGTTAAGTTTCAGAATTTCCTAGAAAGTGTTACAATGTTCTGGAGCGTCACGTTCCTTTAACTGGCCCAATACAACTGTGTAGTCAACGCGAGCGAAGCCCACGGACGGAAAGCTAGTTTTACATAAAGTATACGTAACGAAAAGGCAGATTTGACAATGTTTTTTTGAAAAGTTGTCGTGTTGGGAAGTTGTTCTAAAGGCATATAGTTGTCATAAAGGAAGTACATTTATTAAAAGAAAAATATCATAGTTTTATCGATTCATGACATCACTAACTTTTTGTAAACTCCTACTAAAATCGTGGGGCTATTACGCCGCCTCGTATTGGGCGTCTTTGCCCCTCTCTCAAAATATTGAGGGGATATTATGTCGTACACAATAACTCAGGAAAAACCTCAGAACAATTACTGAAGTCTAGAAGGCATTCCTGTATTTACATATATTTGTTTCATTTTTCACATGTTTTCCACATGGTGAATTTCAGTGTGAGTGAAAAAGTATTTAACATAAAGGTATATACTAGCGTAAGAGAGGAACACAGTGTGCGAATGACATCCAGCTCTTTGCGGAAATCCTACATGCGAGAAAGAAATGCAACAAAATGTCTCATAAAACCTCTTTGAACACATTTAGTCACCATTAGCGACTTGTCAAAATAAGGTCCAGCTTTGTTTTCTATTTTGTGCTTTAATCATTCTGAACTACATAAATTAAATCTTGTGAAATACAAATGGTGTGTTCTGTTTTAGATTGCACTGTAACATATGATAATAATCCAAATAAAGAGAGATTTCACATGTAAGTAATGCCAATAACATACTGTTTTCTTAATGCTTGTTTTTATAAAAAGCAATCCTAAATTTACTTGGTTATACATCAATAGTATACGGTAAATACTCTATTTTGTAAATAATTTGTTATTTTAAACAATTATGTGTAAGATACAAAAATATTGTGTAAAATTACAATCAAAAAATTTAGCATATGGATTGCACAAAATCTATCGATATGTCGATATTTTCAAATATAAATATTTTGTATATTTAACATTACCTAATTGCACCTATTCCACTGGAAAGATGTCGTTAACTGTTTTTAAACATATTGGGAGGTTTATTTAGCCTGGCAGCACATTGTAAGAGAAAGTATGACATCTATACATATATACCTACTACACATAGGATATATATAAATACAAGAATTGCTCATATAAAAATATAAGATATATACACAAATCATTTTAATCGTTATTTATTTATGATTTAAAGTCTGACGTTCTATCTGCTCTCTGATTAAGAACGTCGTAAATAATTTAACTTTGAATAACGAAGTTACTGTATACAATAATTTAACCTCATTTTCCTCCAAGAAACTGCGGTGTTAAAAAATGCTTCCTGATAATGATGACTATTTCATAATATCCAGGTTACCTGTAAACGCGGTTAGCAGAGAACAATGGATAAGAATGTTAAATAGAACAGGTGGGACGCCTCGAAAACATTCTTTGGTTTGCAGTAGACATTTTAAGGAAAACTGTTTTGTCTAACTAAATCACCGACGACTTTTGAAGAAAGGATCTATACCTACTAAATTTGTGCCGTCAGGGGTTTCTTTCTTTTTCATATGTGCTTACTTAGTATATTAAGTAGTATACTAACGCCGTAGTATATACTTAATATTTAAAGTCAGAGCATTTATGCCAACTGTAATTTCTGTACAGGTCAATCTGAAGCCCAAGCGATCAGTGTCAGCGTACGTTTACCGGAATATATCACCAGAACCTTCAACTTTGGAGCCTAAACCTTTATTTCAGCACTAATATAAAACGGATTTGAAGAAAAAAGTCTATCACAGTAAAAATATCAATTTAAGGCAAATTATCACTTTGTCTTTTACAAAAACTTGTTCATTTATAATCAAATAAAACTTAACTACCTATTACATAAAGAAACAAAAGATATTATAGACTTGGATGAAATACAGGAATTTCATCCAAGGCATAATTTGTGGTGCAGTGAGACGACACGACACTCGATCGAGTAGGCAATGTGACGTCACGGGCAGTAAGAGGCCATCAGTCAAACCGCACGAAAATACATAAATTTCAATAATTTATTTCTCAGTCGTTTATTGCCGAATTTAAAAAAAAAAAACTTTCACTGTTTTATTAGTTTTGGTTTATCTTTCAATTCTATCGAGTTAAATATGATATTCATCATGAAACTTCTCCATTGGAAATGTTTTTGTTTTGTACATTCTCATTTTTTTGTTTACAAAAAGTGCTAAAAAGTTTGTTGTTATGCGTTGCAACATGACGTATCTTCATTAAAAATAAAAATGGTTTATTTATATTGTTTTATTTATTACTTATCTTGTATTCAACTAAATATAAAAATTTCCATAATTATGTTAACGCTTTCTTTACTTCTTTGTGCAAATTTTTAATTATCAACTGTTAACCAAAGAAAATGTTTATTGGTGTAAAGGAAATGGCATTTGAATTGATTGATGTTTGTCATTTTATAAAACCAAAAGTTAGGAAAAGTAACTCAAAAGTAAAATTTAGTAGTATAGCAGATTCAAAATAATAAATAGGATCGCCGACTTCGGCTTATAAAAACGCAGTAATTTCAACGATACATTATCATGAAAGTACTACGTGCTATCGATAATATAAAAAACATCCATGCACATCACTAAAACTGGCTCAAACTCATGTGAATTTTGCACACATACTTATTTCCGTTTCGGTCATGAGATGTTTAGATGTCAGTTGGTCTCCTACGCTAGTATATATATGTCTATGGTATTTAAATGCGGTTTGCTTCAACCTGCTTGTACCCCTTTCTTAGTGACATTAGTCTGACTAGTCGGACGGAAGTCAAACTGACGTTTGCATCAAATTATTAAAAACTTTGTTAATATAGGAGTAAATTATTAAATAAATTGGTGCGAAATAAATTTGCCACAAAAATGGCTTGAGTTACAGTAAATTGCCACAATCACAGTTCCTCGAAATCAAAAGAAAATGAAAGAATTTCCTTTCATCGGTAAGTACCAAATGCCTTTATTTTGCTTTTAAACACTAAGAAATGAACAATTTTATTATTACGTATTTTTAACAACAGCCTACATTACACTGAAAATATTAAAATTACTAAACTGCGATAAAACAGCTTGAAAGAAGTAAAAAATAATTTAATTTCATATTTACGTTTGTTATAGAGATTGACACCATATGTTTGTTTATATCGATATTTTATATAGACATCTTATTAATGTACCAATTCGGCGTAATAATCTTTTCATAATAAAAAACCGGTCAAAGGCAAGTCCGACTCATATAAACACGGTTCCGCATCAGAAACTATAAAATAATTATGTATAGATTTTTTTTCGAAATATACCATTTCATTCTTCTGTAATGTGCCCACAATCTTTAACAATTATCTCCCGGATTATTTTAGTTTATGTTCCTGCATGCTTGAAAATAGAGTGGGTATTCCTCACTTTATATTGAATGCAATTTATTTCAATGACTTCAGTTTCCGACTATGGCAGTAAAAAGTTTGTGCCAAAGTTGTATCTTCTAAGCTACTCCATACATCACAATTAATGCTTACCATTGTTGTAGTTTTTTTTTTGGATCCAGAGATACGAAGTGAATGGACAAAAGCCGTTAAAAGAGTGAACTAGACGCCAAGTAAACGGTAGTTTGATTTTAAATTAAATTAAATTAATTTTTAATTAAAAATTAAAATTTGTAATTTAAGGGATGATTTAGGTTTTGCTTGTGCCAATGCGAGGAGCGAAGTAGACCGAAGAAACAAGCCACCCAGAAGGCTCAAGAAATTGGGATTTACCTATAACACGTGATTTATAAAATATTTTTTTTGTAAATACCCATATATACTAAACCTTTAACTAGTACAAACAAAGCTAGTAATATTTTTTAAACTACTTTTGGTAATTTTTTTAATATTTATGAAATGTACATTGTATGGTTTAAAATGTTGTCCATATTCATATTTCCTATAACGTAGCCTTTCATTTGATGTATCACGTAATGAATTTGATTTTTTTCTAAATTTATTTTACTATCATTAAAACTATGCATTCTTCATTACAAGATTTTTCATTTATTATGTCACATGATGAACGCACTTACATGCGTTTTTTTTTAATTGGCCATCTAAAATTGATCCCCAATATCAAAATACTTTATTAATTTTATACTTTCCTAATTAAGCCACAAAACTTTCTATTTGTACTAAAAATCAAGTTCTTCTTGTCTAATAAATTAAAAGAAAATAGGCTGTGCTCGACCATAAGTATAGACACCAGAAGAGTGGTCCTTTAAGGGTTCCGTTTTTCAAATCGGATGCACGCAATCCTAAAAATTGTAATTTACATTGCCTTAATTCTTTGGCTTACTAAATTGTTCGTTTCTAAATTATTCATCATTAGTTTGTTTCGTAAATGTTGGCCGCTCAGTTATTAGTAACTCTAACTTAGGTCTGTCATATATTTTTTGAATATTTGTGCCGAGTCATAATCAATCAGTGTTTGTGTTGTCATTGTTTGTGCCCATAATACTTATTTCTAATACACCGTACCTAACATGATCCTTATTGGAAACGAAAATAATGTACAAGGTTTAAAGAAATAAACGTACCTACCTATATATTTTATTACTACAATCAATAGAAATATTTAACTTTAAATATAACGATAACGTTGTTGGCTACGCACTATTTACCTTCATCGTTTAAATAAGTTGAAATGAATTTGGGGGCTACGTTCTGATCATAAGCAGCAATGATTTTGTATCACCTATCTTTTTCTTTCTTATGCTTTATTCAAAGTGTTAGAACAAGTTAAACATGTATGTAAAATTTACATTCCTTCTAGTACTTCAGTAATTATTCTGAGGGAAAAACTTAACGTAGGTACAGTAAAACTGAATGGAAGAAACTGAATTCTATTGTTTCAAATCATTTACTCACTTCTGACAGTTTGAAAAAGTCACTTGTTTCACCAAAAAAACAATAAAATAGTATGTACCTACGTATTTTGCCACTCTGTACTTAAAATGGCGTCCTGAGCAAAAAATGGGTGTCAGTGCAACAACTTCAGAGCGCGACTAGTGATATTTAAAAAAATAGAAGTAAAGCGAAACGTCGTATTTACCCCTCCGCGGAATAGCCCCGCCGCACCTTAAACAATCGTTTTTGGTGCTTTGTTTTGTTAGTTAGGTTTTTCTTTCTTTCGGGAATACTCTGGGTCAATTTCGAATGCAATTATTGAAGTTAGTTTATCAAAATTACCCCAGGAGGATTTTTCAGTGATTGTCAACTTGTTCATTTATTTTGCACACCTATCAGCACGAATACCGAGTAGGTAGGTACTTACTTTGAAAGCGTAATGTCCCTTTTTAAAGCATGACTTGCCCGTGGTTCAACCAGCGTTGTCCAACCAGTTGGTCCACGGGGGATTTTTTTACCCGTGGACCAACTGGTTGGACAACGAAAAATAAATCAGGATTTTTTACTACCAAGCAATAAGTCTTGAATTTAGTCGAAAGTTGTAACATGAAAGTGATCGTATGGCCGTGGGACATACCTACTGTAAATGTGGTTTATTATTATAATAAAGAACCTAACTCGCGGCCATACGATCACTTTCATGTTACAACTTTCAACTTAATTCAAGACTTATTGCTTGGTAGTACCACGGACAAGTAAAAAATCATGATTTATCTTTCGTTGTCCAACCAGTTGGTACACGGGCAAAAAAATCCCCCGTAGACCAACTGGTTGGGCCACGGGCAAATCATGTTTTAAAGCCCGACGCAAGAAGCGAGGTGTTATTTTGACGTGTGTGTCTGTTTGTTGCATCGTAGCTCCCAAACAGATAAATCGATTTTAATTTAATAGTTTTTTTTTGAAAGGTGACTTAAGCGAGAATATTCTTAGCTATGATTCAAGAAAATCTGTTTAGCCGTTTGCAGATCATCAGCTCTTTGCTACTAGATGAAAAGATTACAAACTATTATTACAAAGATATTGCAAAAACATGGTAACCTTGACCTGATGCTGCAACATCACTTAGAATTAGCGGGATAGGTACCCAACTCCTCACCAACATAAAGCAGAGTTATCTTGTTTGGGCTCGTCGGAATGGTCTCAATAAATAGGTTAAAGATAGATGGTGATCAGGGTCAAGTGAAGGAGTAGGAAAGAAGAATAAGAATTGGAGAGGGATTCTAAGCTATTTTCATTCATTCCGTCGACATTAAATTTTAGCATATGATGTAGTACCATTTGTGGCGAATTAGTGTATTAATGTGTAAACTGAATGTAAGAATCAAAGCATAAATAAGATTGAGTGAAATAATAGCTATATGGTTTGATGTGGTACAGTCCTGAATATAATAAGGCACGGTGGAGTAGGTACCTACGGTATACGGACTATGAACGCTGAAAGTGATCGATTGCGATTTATAATGCGAAAATAATGAAATTAAAATTAATTAAAACCCTGCTACATAAAAACTAACATTTAAAAAGTCTGAAATACTTAATAGGTACAAGTTTATAAATTTTCAATTTATTTCGTCAAGGCGTCGGGGACCGCTAAATACTTTACCACCGCAGTTCCTGTTTCTCATTAATCATTTGAAAATTTATGTACCAGTATTATCATGGACATTTTAAATGTAATTTTTTGTGGTGGGGCATTTTTTGCCATATGAGTTTCAAATTAAATCTAACCTATTATGAGTATTAATTTGTTCAAATTGTTTCAGGAGAAAATGTAATTATATTTTAAAAAAAACTTGCATCGTACACGCAGATAGATATGCTAAACCGATGCAAGCAAAATGTTTAATTAAATTTGTTAATAAAATTTATAATTTTTAATATAAATTTAGTTTATTTACTACGTACCTACCTACCTACTTCGTTTCACGTCATAACTTACATTATGTTTGAAAGTATTGTTTATAAAGCAGACTGCATTATATGATACTATGGAAAGTTTGCTGTAACTGCTTAGAACCACTGGACCTGACTGGATTTTATGTGGGATAATTTCGAAAATAGAATTGATCAAATATATGTTTCGGCTATACCACAAACAATACCAGGTTATTAATATATAATGGGTACATTCGAATGAAAAGTAAATTAATACTTTGAACACAAAACATAAAAAGACTGTTTTAGAGTTTCATTCAGAATTACCCCGCAATACTTCGGAATTACACCTAACCGAAAGAAAAAAATTACAAGTTTTACAATGTTTGTATTTACGGAATGCAATAACATTTCAAAAAGAATCTTATCGGAAGAATTAGAATACCTATATATTTCTATAAACATATAATTACTTGAGTTGGTAGTAAAATCAAACACATTAACAAAAAATAATCAAAATATTTGCATCATATCAACTAATCAAAAAATATGTCGAAATTATCCCAAAGCACCTTATAGCAGAAATAATGGAGCTTTCAAACATGACGGGGCAGTGGTCCAACTGCTCTGTCCAACTAGTTGGACCACGGGCCTTCACTAGGGGTCGTGGTCCAACTATTTCTATAGTTGGACCATGGCCCCCTAATGAAGGCCCGTGGTCCAATTACCAAAAAATTAACTTATTTTTATTCAATAACGATAGTTTTCCCACTAAAAACTTAGTTTAGAAACCTGAACTGCATCATGTGGCTATAGATGTACCATTAGCCTCGGGCACGAAATCGACGTTTTTGACTCTCAAAATCCCGGCACACTACCTCCTTGAGTGGACTGTATACCTGAAAACGCTGATTTGATGTTCACTATTCACTTCGCCATCCCGCCTGTTTCTGTTCCGCTCTTTTTGTCTGTTGGCCGCCGATTAAACTGCACGTTTTTTGTTTACCCATGCGATGGGAAGGTGGATAAACGTCTACAGCTTCCGCCCGCCGGAGATTTAGAAGTCGCACCCACTAAACAACCGCCTGAAGCATAATGAGGACGCGTGCCCTTAGCATGAAAGCTCCTACTACTTCATCGAAGCGACCAGGAGGCACACTAGGTTGTCACCGGCGCGAAGATGTCGGCAATAGGTCCTACTTCCATAGCCGCAAGACGCCGTACTCAACCGCAGACAATGAAGCGCTGTCGCTGGTATAGCTGTACACTACGCCCCGCTATAGGAGTGCGGTCTGTGTGCCTCGCTTCGTTTCTTACAGACGAAGACGGGAGGGGTGAAGTAAAAATGGTAATAGTCTTTATTTACATAAAAAAACAATATGTATACAATAGCCACATAAATACGAACAAAGGCGTCCAACAATTACCCAATAGTTATATGAGTACGAACCATAGCTATAAAAAATTACGCATACAATACGAACAAAAACCTACAGATAAACACTCGCGAGTTATTGTTCGGTACACGAGCACTAAGTACCGTACGGCATTGCACTGATATCGCTTTAACATATAAAAAAATATGTTAAAAGTGGATTTTGCGGTAATTGGACCACGGGCCTTCACTAAGGGATCGTGGTCCAACTATTTTTATAGTTGGACCACGACCCCTAGTGAAGACACGTGGTCCCACTGGTTGGACAGAGCAGTTGGACCACGGCCCCGAAATGCCTTCAAAATGTTCAAACAGTACCTACCTATCATGTCATTTATCAATCTCAACAGCGGCAAAATGTATTTAAATATATGTTTGAAGATAGCGCTACTGCAGTGTCCTTAGGCCTTGGATGTACTAAAATAGCCTATTTAATAGTAGGTACATGGTCTAGCTCCATATCTTCGGAACGAAATATTAAACGATATTTCCGAAGGCGATTTTTTCGTTGTTTCGTTTGATGAAAGTTTCAATGAAATAAACACAAAAGAACAGATGGATTTTTCCTTACGTTTTTGGATTAAAAAAACCAATAATGTTGTTTCGAGATATATAGGATCACAGGTCTTAGGTCATATTAGAGCAACTGACTGACTGACTTTACTTAAGGCCTTCAAGACTGAGATTAATGCAAATTCATTAAACTTCAAAAACCTTCCTTAAGTTTCTATGGATACCCCGAACGTGAACCTGAAATTCCTAAAGAATCTACAACAAAACTTAATGGTGAATCCTAACTCTCCCTCTCTTCTAAAAATCGGTACATGCAGGTTACACACATTGCACAATGCATTTAATATAGCCATGAAAAACACTAACTGGTACATAGGTAGTTAAATTTTTACGAGAAATGTATAATTTATTTTCTTATGTGCCTGCACGACGAGCTGATTTTATATAAGACTTACTGGATCGGAACAATTTCCTTTAAAGTTTTGTACTGTGGGTTAGCTAAATAATCAAACCGTAGCAGAAAGAGCTATTAGGATTTTGCCACATTTACGAAAATTCTGTAAAAAGTCAGAAAAGGAAAAAATCGAACCGAATTCTCTTAGTTACGATTTTGTTAAAAATGCACTAATAGACAAATTAATTGGTCCGAAATTAGCATTTTTTGAATCATTGGTAGGTGAAATTACTCGTTAACTCGTAAGCTGTGATATTGCTATGATTTTTTCATGTATCCAAAACCAACATAGAATGAACGAAAGTCAGTATTTTAAAACTTAATATTTCCAAAACGAATCACTAAATCGAAATAGTAGATTGTTACGTAAGGGTCAAAAGGAACCTATTGAGGTACGAGGGCGATTTTTTTTACCCTTTTGTCGGCGTGATAATACACATTTGTGGTAGGTAGGTAGACTCATATAATTACGTGATACAGCTAATTTCGTGATATCAGTTTTGAAACGTTGTAAAGAATTACATGAGCAAATTTCAGGGCATTAAATTCAACTTTACTGTAGTGGAACAAGGTCTTTTTTTCACTGCAAAACGCCAGTTAATTTACGTGAGCAGGATAGTAACAATCATCCATTTCGTCAGTTGGCGCGCAGTTTTTGTCGCCGCGTGAGTAAATGTTTGTGGCAGGCTATTTAAAAATTGATTTTGAATAGAAGATAAGTGTACAACAAATCGATATTTTGTCAAAAGTTTTACTGTACCCTGTACTTTCATATTCCGTTACTGATTCATGTAGATTAATCACAGTTTTTCAACAATAGCTTAAGTAACCCGCACACAAAAGTTACGATTTTAACGGTTAGACTGAGATTTGATATCACGGAATTAACGAAGGTGAGTGATGTTTTGTGATATTCTTTTGCAAAAAATACTATTTATTTTTAAATTTACACCGGTTTATATTTTAAATATGTAGATATAAAAAGTATATGAAACGAAGTGAGTTTTTAAGAAAAGTTTTTCTACCGAAAAACATGCTATTTATGTATTAGTTTAATGTAATGTAATAGTTTTTTTAATAGTATTTTATTTTGTCCTTAATTTAACTAATATTATTGATAACCCAAAGCTAAGGGATAGGTACCTACTAAGTAAATAAGTGTATGTATAATAATAATAATAATATCCTGGACATAATATCCAGGTGTTATGGGGTACTAGACAACTGATATGAATATCAGTTAAGATAAAAAAAAAATTTTAAAAAATTAAGTATATACTTAAATATTTTTTTTAATTTTTTTTTGTAATACACACATATGTAGATACTTTTACACCCAGACACGGAACAAATAGACATGTTCATGCACACAAATATTTGTCCCGTATTGTATTTACATTCTGAAAACTATTAATAATTTTTTTCAGTCACAATCATGGCACTTGATCAGTGTAAAAGAAAAAACAGGAAGTACAATGAAGCAATATTGAAAACTGCAATAGTAAATGTACTGGACTCAAAAATGACTTTATACAGAGCTTCCAAAGAATACGGCATTCCTTGGACCACTTTAAAAGACAATCTTCAACGAGTAAAAACCCAACGGGATATAACAGGAACAACACAATTTACTATGTCAAAAATTGGAAGACCATTTTCGTTGTCTGTAGATATAGAACAACAATTATTTGCATATATAATTGAAATGCAAGAAATTGGTTTTGGCCTCACCGTCAACAAAATCAGACAAATTGCGCTATCATTGGCTAAAGCGGCTGATTTAAAACACTCTTTTAACGAAACAAAGGGGTGTGCTGGATGGAACTGGTGGATTGGTTATAAAAATCGTTATGGTTTGACTTTGCGATCACCTGAAAATCTTTCTGCAGGGCGTGCTATTCGTTCGAATCGGGCTTTATTTGACGAATTTTATAAAAAATTGGAAAAAACTTTAGTTGACCATCGTTTGATGAACTCTCCTGAGAAAATTTGGAATTGCGACGAAACAGGGCTAATGTTCGTAAACAAATCAAATAAAATCGTGACAAAAGTAGGGAAAAAAAATATATATAATCGTACCTACTTACACTGAAAAAGGTACGACGACCACCGTGCTTTCGTGTGTTAATGCTGCCGGGTGTTTTATCCCTCCACTTGTAATTTTCAAGGGTGTAAGGATTATGCCAGAATTAAGCAATGGGTGCCTGCCAAACAGTATGGTACGACTTTCACCAAAGGGATGGATCAATGCAGAAATATTCTTGGAATGGTTACAGTTTTTTGCTAATAATATTCCCCCTGCTAGACCAGTCTTGTTAATTATGGACTCTCACGGCAGTCACGTTACCCCGGAGGTGCTGAAATACGCACGATCCCAAAAAATTGTGTTATTTACAATGCCTGCACATACAAGTCACCTGCTACAACCACTTGATGTTAGCGTCTTTCGCCCATTAAAAGTGGCGTGGCGAGCAGAGTTGGATAAATATAAGTCTGATCATCCAGGTATAATACCGTCTCGATATGATTTTCATAGTTTTTTTCAAACCAGCCTTTGAGAAAAGTTTTAGTCCATCAAA
This sequence comes from Luffia ferchaultella, assembly GCA_949709985.1. NCBI lineage: Eukaryota > Metazoa > Arthropoda > Insecta > Lepidoptera > Psychidae > Luffia > Luffia ferchaultella. The sequence goes on along the minus strand of OX453256.1, from coordinate 238,610 downwards.
CATAAAAGCAGGGTTTAAAAAAACTGGCATCTATCCATTAGATAAAACTGCAGTAAGCTCAGAAGCCATTGCACTTTCGAAACTAACAGACAAACCGCTTCCCACAGAACCCATCGGACTTTCTAATCTTACAGAAGAATCGCCCCCCACGGAAGAGCTGATTTTACAAGAGATATTACTTGACGACTTTGATCTAATAATTCCTCAGTCAGAAATATCTACAATAACCGGTGATCCTTTTATGGAAACAAATCAATCAGACACTTTGCAGCACTCAACTAACTTAAATGGTTGTGACCCTTCCGTGCAGGGTTTAGAAATGGAGTGTGATTTACACGAAGTTCATTCGATTGCAAGTAACATCTCATCTGCATTAGAAAAAGATAAACCCCCGGCTGCATCGTCTTCTATCCCACGGAACACCGGCATCCAAATTCATGACATTTTGATATTGCCGAAATGGACACCTAAAACTACAAAACGCACAACGAATGCCGTACCTAATGCTAAATGTTTGACGCCCGTTGTTGGAGCCTTTTCAAATAAAGAAAATTGTGAAGCACGACTAGCTAAAAACATTAAAGAAAATAGTCCTTCCACTAGCAAAAGCGACACGCCCAGAAGCAAAACACCTGGTAAGCAAACCACAAAAAAAGAGATAAATACCATCAAAGCAAAGAAAATAATACCAAGCAAAACACTTGGTAAGCAAACCTTAAGAAAAGAGAAAAATACGATCAAAGTTGAGCAAAGCAAAACAAAGAAAAAAATACCTAACAAAAGTATTCTTGGTGGGCAAACCATAATTAAGAAGAAAAAGAAAAATTCGTCCAACGCAGATGATGACTGGATTTGCTACGTGTGTTGTGGATCTTTCTCTGATGACGTTTCTACTAAAAACGGAGCGAATTGGATAACATGTTCATTTTGCAACAACACATATCATGTTCACTGTCAAAATCAAGAGGTTGACGACAACCAGGCAATTTTCATGTGTGATATATGTAGTAGTAACGACTATAACAGCGATGAAGACATCGAGTAAGACCTTTAACTGTCCTCACTGCTGTTGTTTCATTACTACATTAATGACAAGAATATGTTTTGGTTCCAAATACAATTTTTCGCGTTGATTGAAATTGGATACCGTTATAGATCTCAATTTTTTGGTAACCTAATTCTGATCCTAACTATTTCCTCAACTCAAACATTATGCGATTTGATATTTTATAAATAAATAAACATAAAGTGTGTTATTATTTGTTTATCTTTTACTGTAATAAAAGTTTATTTTGATAAATTATAACTTTAAATTATAACCAACCTAATATCGTGATATAAAAAAATAAAAACTCGCTTAATTTCGCTATATGGTAATTGAAGAGACTTGTATCACGGAGATAAAGTGATTATCACGGTATTACCAATGTTAGAAAGGCTTAAACAATCTAATGTTTTCGACAGTTTAAATGCTTACCTCTAAATTTCGAATGTATCATATGGTGGCTCAAAGACCGATTAAAGTTCCTAATAAAGAATTAAAGATTTCAAATTAAAGTCTACCCGATTTTATTTTTCAATTCTGTTTTATCACGCAATTAGATGAGCTAAGCCGGAGATAGACAAAATGACGGACATGGCGAAATTATAAGAGTTTGTTGTTGGATAACGGAATCCTACATAGATTCCACTTAGAAAGTTTACATTGTAGATATTAAGTTGTTTAAGTAAATGTTCTTGTCATAAATCTGCATCTAATAATAAATTATAAAGAATAAATTAGCTATCATATAAATAAACAGAATTAGTATGAATCAAATTATCAAAATTCATACATCTTATATATACAATATCCATTCATGTATCTTACTTTTTACTATCAAACACAGCTAATAAACTTTACTCGTTTTTGATGATTTTTTTATTAACAAATCACACCTGGGAAAAATGAATTTTCATCTGGAAAACCTGGAAAAATCATGATTTTCATTTTTGAAATTGAGTAGCAACCCTGAGTAAATAGAGCTAGGAAGGGTTTCATAACTCTCCTACGGATTGTATTAAAACTTGATACAGAGGTTCCATTTGAACTCTAGTTAAGTAGGCACTATTTTAGAGCAAATGAAGGAAATGGTTGCTCCATTTGTGAGGGTTACCTTATTTTCGAACGGATTTTCTTGAAACTTAGAGCAAAGGTTCCTTTTGACCTCTAGTTTTACAAGTACCATTTTACAGGTGATTGGAGCAAAACTGGCGAGGGCTTCGTTATTTACCAAGCACTTTATTGACTTGAATGGACCCAGTAAGTACCTACGTATCATAACCGGCCAAAAATTCAGATTTTAGGACTTTCCACTATTACAATGCATTCTATGCCATTCAAAGTAAACGCTTGAACTACACCACTATAAGAGATAGGTAACCCTTATTTTCAGAGCTCCGCCCACAAAATATATACTAGCTTGTGCCTGTGGCTAACCAGGACCATTTTATTGGTCTCCGTATAGAGGAGTTTCATTTTAGGACAGTTATTGGAACTGCAAAAGTAAACAACACAATTACAGTATTATAAAGTTTATTTCCCGTACCCTAGACTCTACGCTACGTCCAATGTGGGAGGATGAGAGAAATATCAACATATTTATTATATGAACATGGAATCCAAAAAATAAGTTCGAGCTTTTATTACAAACTAGGCGTAGGTACTCTTAAGTCAGGAGTCGGCGGCGGACACCAACCGTCCACATTTTGAAACAGTATTTACATCATAACTGACATTTGGGTTCCTTTGCAAATGTTTGCTGTTTAACTTACAAAAGGTGTCTCACGCCTTTTCATAGGGATTACAATGATGAATCAAATAAAAATAACATTTCAGTCAATCGCTGTTGACTGTACGAGACGATCTCAAACTTTATGTACAATATGAAATCACAGTTCTAACATTAATTAATAGGTACTTAGCTGATTTTAAAACAGCCATTATGAACATTCATTTAGAAAGAATTACATATTTTGAGTCACTGCTGAGACACCTTTATGAATACATTGTGAATACACAAATAAGTCGGCAAAGCATCGCCCGCCCGATACACGTTCCAGAGAGAGCGTCATAAATAAAAACGAATAAATAATAGGTAAAATATTTATTATCGAGTGGCCGGGACACGACCGCCGTTCGCTGAACTAACGAAAAGGACAAAACGGCGATCTAACACACGAAGCTTTCCAAACTCATCGCCGGAATTATTTGGTCTAAAATAAGTCACGAACAGATATTGTACAGTCTAATGTAAAATAACCTAAGTTAACCGAGCAGCACTGGTGAGGGCGTTGGTCGCCCGCGTCCTGCGCTGTCGCGCCCACGCATGTGGAGGCCGGGTCGTGTCTGGCGCGGTTGGCATTGCTCACCGGCTAAACCTTAAACATTATATTCTAACATTTTTTATGAATCCTTCACACAGGTACAAAAGTATGTCGTCAATTTTATTTACAAAAAACTATGGGTACTAAATAAAGGCGATAAAGCATAGAAATGAATAGCAAGCGGGGTCGCCCGCCGCACCGCCTCGGTACTCATGCAAACGAATCCTAACAATATCTGAACACTAATAATAAACTGTCCATAAATTACACCATTTAGCTACTATAAGCATCTGTATCCTTATCTCGTGCGTTGCCAACCATAGGTTTTATCTTCAACCTAGACTAGACTGAATGAATCATAGTAACTTATTCATTCTTATGTTAAATAACTCAACATAGAATCTAATGTAAATTCTAACCAGGTTTAAATTCATTGTATATTATTGCGATTTCACTTCACATCACTATTTATTTTCAATTTAGTTATGACTCCATCCACGAGCTACAAAAATTACCTAATAATATACGGTCTGTACGTAATAGGCACGTACTGAAGTAGTGAGTCGTAATCTGCTTCTTAAATGTGTATGTGGTAGGTGTATACACGTACATGCATAACTCATAGATGTACATTCTGTTACCACAGCGTGAAGATAAATTTAGTGTGACGAATATTATTCGTCGATTTTATATATATAGATAAAATAGTACTAAGAAAGTCGATTTTGGGATTAAATTTTATGTGTAATTTAATAAAAAGTTAAAAAAAAAACATTATTAATAATGGTCTGTCTAATCTAATTTACTAGTCTGCTGTTTCACTCAAGTCTTCATCATTTCGAAGTATGAGATGCTGCATTTTGATAATTCTGGTATGTGAGGCAAAAATATGTACAATATACAAATACCAAATGTAACTTTGAAATAAGAATATTTGTGGCTTACGACTGTTAGCAAGTTTTCTGAATTCCTAGGGATCACAAGTCAAAGTCCATTTGCTTGATTTATGTCATGAGGTAACAAAGAGAGAAAAAATCTTCTCACTTCTATTCATTTCTAATAATGCTGAAATTACTTATTTCTGAATACTTGCAATCTATAAGTACAAACTCCAACAGATTTGGAGTACACATTGGATGTTTGACATGACAGCTGTAAATTAAGCTCTTTAATTAAAAAAATCATAAAATCCATATAACTTACCGACACAGGAAATCGTAATTTTAAAAACCGAGCTAATATAAAAATACAAAGTCACTCCTTAAACTACAGTTTGAACAATATATTTTTGATGAATGTAATATCTTGCTGAAATTAAGAAAACACATAATGATACATTGTCATAAAACATTACTGATTTATATTATTAAGTAGTAATTTTTGTTTATATTTTATGAAGTTAATTCAAAGGCGCGTATAGAAGTGAATATTTGCTTTCACCAATTCAAAATGAGAGCGGTGGGTGAGGCGCGCTGCTGTTCATTGCTCAAGGTCAACGGCTATTGTTAGCGTCTTAGTGAAATAAATTTAAAAAAAAAATTGTTTGTACTTGTACCCACTTGCAAGTCAAAAGACACACTTTAACAGTTGCCACACTGAAATAATATTTCTTATGAGGTAAAATTCAATCGGTTTTTTAATAGTAGACATTAAACTTGTGAAAATTGATAATTTGTAAGCAGATAAATATTTTGGATGCATCCATAATAATTTAACAAAATATGATGAAATAAATTAGCCACTGTTTAGTATCTAGTTTTGCCCCACCGATCATCAACTACACCTTATGTGAATGGAATTTATGAACAGCATGTAAAATTAAGGATGAAATAAATAAGGGTGAACCCGGCGAGCGGCGAGTGACACCTCGACAGTCCGTCAAGTCATCCATTAAGGGTCGAAACTGATGCAACTCGAAACCGTAAAAAAATAAAATGTTACGGGTCTCTCCGAAGCCAAGCAAACCTACAATTAATTGCCATCTTTTGAAACTTTGCATTACAGTTGAACAATCATCGCGATAAAATAAAAATCGAACCCTTCGTGCGGCGGAAGACCGCACGCAGAGTGCGGCCGATCTGACCCCAATTATCTAACGTAATAATAATAGCAATGGTTAAAACTATATAAGTAAATTAAAAATGTGGGTCTATGTCTGAATACGAAACAACAAACATGTCCAAGTGACAACTGCCGTCGGCGCGTGTCTGTGCTTATGGGTGCCTAGCGCTCGCCTAGCGCGTCTGCAAGTTCGGTCTGGCAGTCGAACGTCTCCGAACTGTCCGCGTGCTCCGGATAGTACTCGCGGTAGATCTTGTCGAGCAGCGCCTGCCTGCACACACAATACACATACATATTTATTTGGTCAATAACACCATTTAGGTATACAAAGTTGAAGAGTACACAACACAATGCAATACAATCACTACATATTATAAAATAGTCCCCCGCTGCGTCTGTCTGTCAGTCTGAACGCGATAAACTCAAAAACTACCGAATGGATTGGCATATGGTTGACACCAATGGACGGAATGATTCAAGAGGAAGATTTACGTGTATAATTTATGAATGTTTTGTGGAAATTACTTGAAATATGACGATTGTTATCGAAGAAATCGGAAAAAAATGAAGCCGGCTGGGAGCTTTCATCGAAAACGCTGCCTCATCCCTTTGAGATATAACAAAATAATGTATGGAAGAATTGTCTTTTTTATAGGACTAAAGAAAAGTCTGCGATAACATATGTCTATCTTTTATGGAGCTTACTATACCTATTTTTATGTTTAAAAAAATGGTGTCCTATGACGAGGTAATTGGAAAGGCAATTTCTACGGATACAGTATTAATCCTTATCAAATTAAATACGTTATTTACTTTTACCATTTCATGCAGATTTATGATTGCCCTTTACACCATACAATTTAAATTAATATCTTAAGAATTATCGCGAAATAAAAAATATCGCGCGACAGCGGCCCGGCGTGGCGCATAGAAACATATAATTACTAATGTAACAGACAACACTTAAATAAAATTAGCTTAGTAAGTTTCTGACTGAAAAATACGCTGTGACAGACAGACAGACAGACAGACAGATGGCATAGGTTGAGTAATAGAGAAACTAAAAAATCATATAGTCCCAAACATTTTATACCTACGTATCCAAACTGTACGGTTCACTCTTCATAATCTATGATTTTCATATTGAAATGGCGGCAAATTTGTTTTGATTGCTTTTAGTTGATGGTTTCCTTAACAATGTTGTATATAGAGAAATATTTTAATTTGTTTTTATGTACATATTCTTTAGTTTTTTAAATATTTACAGAATTGGAAATAAAATACATTAAAAATACTCCAAGTAGGATGAGTTTACGTTCCATTTGAATCTAATTAAATCTAATCCACATGTTCGACGCAATAAGCTGATACGACACTACTACAGAAAAAACACTACAGCTTATATGCTCTGCTACCTGTGCGAAGCCGGGGCGGGTCGCTAGTTATTACATAATTACATATCAGAAATTCTTTGATTAAATAAAAAATAATAACATATATATATATTAAAGACTATTCTTTAATTTCCTTTGAATTTTTAAGGTAATATATAATGATCAAATTTTTATTATTTGCGAAATCAGGTCTTTCTCAATTTTCAACTAACAGAAACTTTCATCCTCTAAAGTTTCTAAAGAAAGTTTCTGTTAGTTGAAAATTGAGAAAGACCTGATTTGGCAAATAATAAAAATTTGATCATTACGGGTAAAATAGTTAAATTTGTTATTTAACCCTTTGGTTGGAAATTGAAAATAAGACGTTTCAGTGTGTCTGTATAATAATGAATAACCCTTTATTAAATGCTAATATAAGTTTCTGTAAGTTGAAAATTGAGAAAGTCGGAGGTTTATGGAAAGACTTCGATGAACCATATTTCTTAAGGACGCAATCACAAAAAGTGACAGCTCGAAAATAGGTTTTACTTGACAGCTTGCTTACTACTAAACGCACATCTGCACCAGGCAACACATACTTGGAGATATTACCGAACTAATTAGTCTTGATAATTATTTTTATTTATTTAAGAATTAGTTTTCTTTTATGTCAGCTTTTTAATGTTGCTTTATTTTAGATAATAACTAGCAACCCGCCCCAGTTTCGCACGGGTAGCAGACCCATAATATTCTTACTGTCGTAGTGTCGTATCAGCTTGTTCTGTCGAACATGTGGACTGGATTTAATTAGATTTAAATGTAACGCAAGTTCGTCCTACTTGGATTATTTTTAATGTATTTTATTTCCAATTCTATAAATATTTGAAAAAGTAAAAAATAAATACATAAAAATAAACTACAATATTTCTTTGTATACAACATTGATAACTTCAGCCTAACCACGCGTGTCGCGTCGTCCGGTATGGCTCCTAAGATATTGATTTAAATTGTATAGTATAAAGGGCAATCATAATGTGCATGAAATTCTGAAGGTAAATATCGTATTTAATTTGATAAGGATTAATACCGTATCTGTATAAATTGCTTACCAATTACCTCATCATATTACACCATGAAAATAGTATAGTAAGCTATCCATAAAAGATAGATATATGCCATGGCGGACTTTTCTTTAGTCCTATAAAAGAGACACAATTCCTACATACATTATTTTGTTAAATCTCAAAAGGATTAGGCAGCATTTTCGATGAAAGCTCCCAACCGGCTCGATTTTTTTCCGACTTCTTCAACAATAATCGTCATATTTCAACAAATTTCCTCTTAAATCACTCTGTCCATTGATGTCGGGGGGATCGGGGGACTTTATTTTATAATATGTAGTGATAATAATAATACCTGGGACATCCCACACAGCGCTATCTAGTCCCAAACTAAGCAAAGCTTGTGTTATGGGTGTGGGTTAAGATGTGTTTTAAAGTTTCATAAAAAAAATTATTAGACAATACTATACTGTGCCACAGTTATCATATGAACAGTTTTGCAATACGAGTGCATTTTGTTTGTGATAAGTAGCGATGGCGAAGCCGAGTTCCCATTGAATGAAGCGACTTTTTCATTTCCCATTTCGTCAAATTCTACAATTTTTTATTCTGGACCGATTGTTTTCAAAATCAATTTCTAAGAGTCTGCATGGTCTTCGATTACGAATCTGTGGTCAGAATTTAAAAAAATTACTGCCTTTGAATTTGTTATTGTTTTTGAACTGCTTGCTTTCAAAATTGATGTTTATGGGTCCACATGGTCTCCCTTCACAAATCTGCGGTCAAAACTGAAAAAAAGTGTCTGCCATTTTGAATGTCTTTCTTGCTGGGCCTAAACCTACTATAATAAAGTCTGTTTCGTATAGATTAAAATTTTATTATTATTTGGTCCATATTAAAAAAAAAAAAACAAGCCTGTATGCGTTATTACAACAATGATTAATACTGTTTTCAATACAGTTGCTATTACTACTGTCTTTATGACATCGAAACTTGTACCGTAATGTTGTATTTTACATTACTAAGTCTTTTTACTTTACACCAATCACAAACGAGCATTCTGTTTGCAACGCATGCGTGAACCGCGAAAAGCAACCCGCTCGCGCCCTTAGCTCCTACCATTATTTATTTCTATAAATAGAGAAACAGCGCGAACACCCCTGTTTTGACTAACTTGCCTTTCAAATTTAACGATCATTCAGATCGCTTTCTAAAAACATTATAGTTTAAAGAAACTAAAAAACTTGCACTTTAATACCAAATCGATCTATAAAGAAGAAAATAACTTATAGAATAAGAATAAAGTGTTTAATGAGAAAACATAATGTTATTGTGAAAAAGCGTTAGGTCTCCGATATCAGTTGTTTTAAATATTCCATTGCACTCCACGATTTTTCACAATAACATTAATTTTCTCATTAATCACTTTATTTATATATTGTTGTTTATTCTTATGCTAAAAGTTATTTTCTTCTTTATAGTTCGATTGTCTATCAAAGTCTAATTTATTATTTTTTTAAAATATGTTTATTTTCTTTTTTTAGTCTTAATATTTTTTAAACTACATTCCAACAGAATTTACAAACATAAAGATGGAACTCACAATTACCTATAAAATGATGAAATGATACAAACCGATACAAAGTTTCATGTTGGTGCGAACCTAAGCACTGAGGAGTTCCCTCGTAAACAAACTATCCTGGTGCATCATCAGTTCATGGTGAAAGTCATGGTTAACAATAGTTAATTCTAATAAGATTCTATTAAGAATCCAACCTATATACAAAGTTTGTATTCGTGCTATTAACCGTTGAGGAGTTTCCTCGTGAGGAAACAATCCTGGCTGCAGCATCAGGTTGTGTTTATCCATTTTAGTATATTGTCATCGAAGTTACATACATATTTTGAATTTCAGCTCAATATCTTCAATAGAAGTGGGTGGTAATCCCGTTTAAAGATTTCATTACATACAAACAAACATACAGGTATAACTTACAAAAGCATATTAAAATTAAAATGAGCAGCAATTTTTTTTTTGCGATTTTTTAAAATTTATTTTATCCTAAATTTACCTCTTTACTTCGCAGTTGCTCCATTTGGAAATTTCTAAATTAGATGTTACCATTGACAACGCCTTAAAATTCCCAATTGTGGTCATTAATAACATAACTTTCAGCGAGCAAGTTTGGATCCAAGCCTCTTTACCAATGAGATACGGCGGCTTGGGAACCCGCAAAATTTTAAGTGTATCTTTACCGGCTCTCCTATCTTCGATCCATAGTACTTCTGACCTCGCAGGTAAAATTCCTGAAGCCTTTGTAGCAATGAACTGCAAGATAGCGTATTTGGATGAAGCTACAAATACCTGGCTAGCTGGACCGAGTCCAAATTTACCGCCCACGCCTAACATTAAAGGGCCTGGGATAGCACCGCATCCTTGGCTCCCCTCAATTCATTAATAGAAGCAGCTACTGGTAGACAGCGCCAGATTGCTGGCAGTGTTTAGGCCTCCGCCAAAGTCTGGTCACTCACTTCATGCCTACCCGTTCCTCAAAAGAGGCACTTTCATCGACCCTAACACCCTGCGCGTAGCGGTCGGCCTTCGACTCGGGGTTAAGATCTGTACAGATCATCGCTATATTTTTTGCGGAGTTGCTGTTGGACGGCCTTGGCCACCATGGACTTTCCTGCTTTTCCGGCGCTGGCCGCCTCTCCCGCTACGCCACACTTAACGACATCCTGAGAAGAGCTCTCGTCAGTGCCAATGTCCCGGCGGCACTCGACCCACGTATCATTCGAGACGATGGAAAACGGCCTGATGGTATGTCATTAATACCCTGGGGAACGGGCCGTGCGTTGGTGTGGGACGTTACCTGTGTCGCCACACTAGCTATTTCTCGGCAACTGCTAGGAAAGCCAGTGCGGCGGCGGCGGCGGAGGCTCGTGAGTGTCAGAAAGTGGGTAAATAAGTTGTCTCGGCTCTTCATATGACTTCGTTGCATTTGGCTCTCATGGGGCAAGAGCACATGAGCTCTTCGCCGAACCCAGCAGAGATTAAGTTAGGCGATGGGTGACCCTCGCGCAGACGGTTTTCTTGCGCAAAGGATTTCCATTGTCATTCAGCGCAAAAATGCCATCTGCGTAGTGGGCACCATCCCACGAGGACCCCACTTTTTACATATGTTTTAATTAAATATTTTTATTATTAAAAATTTATTAGTCGTTAATGTATATACATATACTGTATAATTGTATATACAGTGTAAGATTTTTATTTTATGTTTAATTGGTAAGCTATCTGCTTAGTAACAAAAATAATTAAAACTAATTTAATTCATAAAATAATATTATAAATTTATTTACAGTTAAGTCTCAAAATTGATTGGGTTCAACTTTAGCATACGTACAACATTTGGATGGAAAAGAAAAAAGTAATACACCCGACCTTTCGTTAGCGCTGCTCACAGCGAACTGAAACACGATATCGTTTTCGCTTGTCAATGAACTGTCAGCTCATACAAAATAGTATGGCGAAATTTTGATGAAATTGCATATTATTGATAATTTTTTTCTGTTACTTTTACGTTTATTATCAAAATATCCTCTAACAGAAAGAAGGAATGAAGTATTAACAATATTTAAATGATTTTTTAATCTCAAAAAAACTTGTGATGATGGTGTAATATGTACCGAAACCATTTTCCGAGATTTCGGCAAAAGTGGGTTACAAAACAATGTTTTTTCATTGTGAAAGAGTGAAAAATATGCAAATGTTTTCTAACACCATTGTAAATTAAGAACTATTCTATATTTCAGAATTAGGTTTATAACGATATACCTTTTCAAACTTCCTAAAAATGTACCTAAACATACCGTTATTTTGTAATTGCCCCCTTAATTTCTGACCATAGAACCAAATGATGTATTTCACGATTTTAAGTTTAAGAATGACGGAATTACCTTACACATTTTCATCTCCTATTAAAAAAAATAAATATGATTCACAATTTAGTCTTTATGGTTACCTTGAGGTTCACTGATATATATATGGCCTATCATTTGTGCGACCACATATTCTTACTATATCCCAATGTTCATCTGGATAGGTAAAGCTGTTTTTTATTTTTAAAAGGATTTACAAACAGACTGACAACAATTTCAAAAACAGTAGGACAGAAGTCAGTGGGTCATAAAATGAATATTTATCACCAAATTTGCCAAAAAATTGGATGTACAGACAGGACCCACAGATTTATATAGTAGTATAGATAGATATAGATGTTACTACCAATGGATAAATACCTAAGGATATAATTGTCAGCACTTTGTGTTTTATAAATAAACCACTACAGGAAGCAAGTGGTGGAGCTCCGTCTAAAAAAGTTACCCCACACTTCGAGACCATATCTCAATATACCTACTCTTGAAATCCAAAAAGTAAATGGATCAGATCGTTATATCAGGTACGCCTGATAGACTCTTCACACTGCAGTATGCATTAGTAACCCTTTTCCTTACACTATCCACATGATGTGTCGTGATAGCTCGAACGCAGCAAGTCCATATGTTCAAATCTATAAGGCCATGTGGCCTTGGTTCGAATCCGGGCGTGTACCAATGAGTTTTTTCTGACTTAAGTACATTAACTATCACTGACTCCGTGCCTCAGAGAGCACGTTAAGCAGTCTCGGTTGCTGTCAATAGATGGCGGTCGTTACAATCCGCCAACCTGCATTGGAGCAGCATGGTGAGTTTAAGCTCCAAGCCACCTCATCTTGAGAGAAGACCTAAGCCCCTGCAGTGGGGTATAAAAAGGGCTGATTGAATGGATCCACCTGATCCTGCCAGCTTCAGAATGTGTTCAATTTTAAACCAAGGAACGATACTGATTCCGCAATGGCCAAGTCTACTCAATTCCCGTAGTGCGGGAGGGTTTTAACATTTATCGGACATGGTTGATAAAGGTTGAACACTACACACATCAAAAAAGTCTAAGCAACACATAAATAGTGAAATAGTGCCTATGTGAATATTATATTGAATATACTTTGGTGTGTCAATATGAGTTGTTTCATTAAAGTTTTACAAATGGTTGTACAAAATTGTATAAATTAATACAAAGTGTAGCCTCCTCTGTTATGGAGAACTTGCTGGCACCGATTATTCATAGAATCGATGAGACTATTAATGTTATCCTGCGGCAATTGCTCCCAATGAAATTTTAGTAAGTCCATCAGTTGTTGGGTTGTTGTCACTCCATCTAAGTCCTTTAAAACACGTCTCTGGAGCATGTCCCATGCATGCTTGATGGAGTTGAGGTCTGGCGATTGTGCAGGCCAAGGCAATACCAGGATGTTTTCCCTTGCCAAGTACTCCCGTGTGTGCAAAGCTGTATGCGAAGGCGCATTGTTATGCATCAACGTGAAATCGGAGCCAAGCGTTTGAGCGAATGGACGGACATAAGGCCTTAGAACATCCTCAACGTAATTTACAGCGTTCATGTTACCATTTACAAAAACGAGCTTAGTTCGTCTGTTTTTCTTAATACCCGCCCATACCATAACTGTTGACCCGTTGTATGGATGCACTTCCTGAACGCACCTCAGTCTTTCAGTATTTCCAGGACGACGGAACACTCTTACCCTTCTAGTATCAGGCTTATCGCAAAATAAAATTGTATCCCATTGTTCCCGGGTCCATGTAATGTGTTCCCTACTACATTCATTTCGACGAGCGCGATTCCCGTGACGTATCGGTGGGCACCTAATTGGCCGTCGTGCTCGTAGGCCATACTCATGCTGTTAACACCCGAACGCGCCACAAGGTAGAAAGAACGGTTTGTTCCTTTAAGGACAGATTCCCTTTAAGACAGATTTTGTACAGACAAGAGAAAAAGTTTCGATTTGTTCCGTTAAGGGCGGAAACGTTTTTAACCAACGTCCCATGAATACGTGCTTACGAATAGGAAGTTTGCTTTACGATAGAACAATATGAACAAAAATCCAAATCGTTCTACTGCTCAGTATGACACACTGGGTTCAAATTAATTTAGTACAACAGGAAGAAGGGGGTCATTTTCCTGTTTTGACTAGGTAATTTTCTATAAATGAAATATTCAGCAACTACCAACCAACGCGCTATGAATACGCATGGGTAACAAAATTCTGCACATAGTATGAGCATAGTACCATGTCAGCAGAAATTGAAAGGAGTTTTCCATAATTTAATAATAATAGCTTATAAATAAATCTCTTATTCGTAAACGCGTATTTAGAGGACGTTGGTTAAAAACATTTCAGTCCTTAACGGAACAAATCGAAACTTTTTCTCTTCATCATCATCATCCCGTGTCTCTCCACTGCAGGATATAGGCCTCTCCCAAGGCTCGCCACCACACACGGTCCTCCGCCTTTCGCATCCAAGGTCATCTGTCCACCTGGCCGAGGGGCGTCCAACGCTTCGCTTTCCGGTACGTGGCCTCCATTCGAGAACTCGTCTACCCCATCGGTTATCCGTTCTACGGCAAATATGACCGGCCCATTGCCACTTCAGCTTGCTGATCGCTTCGGCTATGTCGATAACTTTAGTTCTTTGACGGATTTCAGTGTTTCTGATTTTATCCATCAAAGAAACACCGAGCATAGCCCGCTCCATAGCACGCTGAGCGACTTTGAATTTATGGATCAGTCCTGCCGTGAAAGTCCACGTTTCGGCACCGTACGTCATTGTAGGTAGGACGCATTGGTTGAAGACCTTGGTCTTCAGACATTGTGGTAGTGGCGACGAGAACAGATGACGAAGCTTCCCGAAAGCAGCCCAGCCCAGCTGAATTCTTCGGTCGGCCTCTTTGTTGAAGTTGTGTTTGCCTAACTGGACAGTCTGTCTTAAATAGACATAGTCTTGCACAACTTCAAGAGTCGCACCCTCTACGGTTACCGGTCTAGGGAGAATATGTTCGTTGAACATGACTTTCGTCTTGTCCAAGTTCATCCCGAGCCCTACCCGCCGAGGGGCGACATTGAGGCCGTTAACCATTTCGCTGAGTTCCTCCAGCGACTCTGCCATGATGACTATGTCGTCAGCAAAACGGAGGTGAGAAATGTATTCGCCCTTGACATTAATGCCACAATATTTCCAGTCCAGCGTCTTGAAAACATCTTCCAAAGCGTTGGTGAACAGTTTCGGGGATATAACATCCCCCTGTCGTACTCTTCTTCGCAATTGGATAGGTTCCGTTCGCTGGTCCTGGACCTGGACAGTCATTGTCGCGGCTTCGTATAGACACCTCAACACCTCAATGTAACGACAGTCAATTCGGCATCGCTGCAAGGATTCCAGAACAGCCCAAGTCTCGACGGAGTCGAAGGCTTTCTCGTAGTCCACAAAGGCTAGGCACAGAGGTTGATTATACTCTTCTGTTTTCTGTATAATCTGCCTCAGCGCATGTATGCTTGGTGCTTGGAGTGAGAGTACGGTCATCCTATTCTTCAAAAAAGGAGACAAAACGCTTCTTAAGAATTATAGATCGATCTCACTCCTCAGCCACGTGTACAAGCTGTTTTCGAGAGTCGTCACGAATCGCCTCGCCCAAAGATTTGACGAATTTCAGCCCCCTGAGCAGGCCGGGTTTCGAAAAGGCTATAGCACCGTAGACTTTTTCTCTTGCCTGTACAAAATCTGTCTTAAAGGGAATCTGTCCTTAAAGGAACAAACCGAAAGAACGAACAACCGACTGATTACGAAACTTCGATTTATTCAGAATATTTTACAACCTTATATGAAAACACGAAAAATTGTTATAGCGCGATGTAGGATCGCGGCGGTGTTACTATGAATATTATTAAAGAAACAATTACCAATCGTTTTGAACTAAACATTCCGCTGGCCAAGGACGAGTACGTCCTTTACAGGGCTATAACTTAGAATTTAACACTAGGTACAAATACTTATAGATAAGCTAAATCTATCTTAACTAAACCTAACTAAATATGTCTTAACTAAGCTTAACCTAACTCTGCTCCCTTGACTCTACAGGCAGGATACAAATTTTTGTAATGGGTCTAGAGATTATTTTATCCATACATTTGACACCCACAACTCTCGTTAGTCCGTCAGTACCAGGATGAACCTCTACTACTCGTCCTAGTAACCATTTGGCAGGGGGTAAACATTCATCTTTTATTAGAACCAAATCGTTAAGTTTAACGCCTTTCTTTTTGAACTCCCATTTATGTCGTTGCTGAAGCGTGGTGAGATATTCAGCTGCCAACGCTTCCAGAAAGATTGTAACATGTGCTCGATGTGTTGCCAACGATTAAGTCTATTAATCGGAACATCAAGTAAGTTTTCACTTGGGACAATCAGAGGTGATCTTAACATTAAAAAGTGACCTGGAGTAAGAGCAGTAATATTTTCTGGTGCATCACTGATAGCGGTAATAGGACGTGAATTTAAACAGCATTCGATTTGACATAAAAGAGTAGAAAATTCTTCAAATGTCAATTTAGATTCCCCGATCACTTGTCTTAAATGTTTTTTCGTGGAACGAACACCCGCTTCCCACCGACCTCCGAAGTGAGGTGCGCCAGGAGGAATAAAATTCCATTCCGTCCCGTCATTTGCCAATAATTCTACAAGATCTTCTGGAAGTTGTGACTTGGCCTTCGTCAAGACACGATATAATTCGTTATTTGCGCCAATAAAATTGGTACCACAGTCGCTCCATAATTGACTACACTGTCCACGACGAGCTGTGAACCGTTTAAACGCAGCAATAAAGGCAGCAGTTGATAACTCGCTCACCAGCTCCAAATGAATTGCTTTAGTGGCAGTACAAATGAAAAGCCCAATATAAGCTTTACTTAATGATGCTTTTCTCAAATTAGAAGTTTTTAAACTTACAGGACCAGCAAAATCTACTCCACTAACAAAGAAAGGTTTTGTTGGATTGACTCGGAAAAAAGGCAGATCCCATAAGTTGCGTAGGAGTTTGTGCTGCATAGCGAACACATTTTACACAGTTATGCACACATTTTTTAATCAATGATTTGACCTTAATGATCCAATATAAAGAACGAATTATATTTAACATCAAAAGTTGTCCTCCATGTAAGGTTCTTAAATGAATATCACTAATAATCAAAGTAGCTAGATGGCTTTTGTTACTAATAATAATGGGATGTTTGGTGTCGAATGGCAAATTCGAATTTTCCAATTGACCCCCGACTCGAAGTATATTCTGATCGAGAAATGGGTTCAAAGATTTGATCGAACTGCTTTTACTAATTTGTACATTGCGATTTAATTTAGAAATTTCATCTACAAAAAATTCATTTTGCACGATACGAATACAACAATTTAAGGCAGTAGTAAGTTCCTTAACACTTAAATAAGATGAGAAAACAGTATTCGATAAATTATTTATAAGTTGAATTTTCTGTTTACAAATGTTAATAAACCGCAGACAGTAAGCTATAACTCTTTTCAATTTACATAAACTGGAAAATCTTTTCAAAATCCATTCCTTTTCATAAGCATAATTTTCACAGGCATGAACATTTAATTTTAGTTCCAAATTTGTCGATGGAATATCTAATTTCTTATTTGGTATAGGTAGCTGATTTCGTAACCACTTTGGCCCATGCCACCAGAGATCATGGCATGAGATATCATTAGGTGATAACCCACTCGACGCACAGTCCGCAGAGTTATCGCCTAAATTCACATGATTCCAATTTTGAACACTAGTTATATTTAAAATTTCAGTGACCCTATTACCAACGAAGGTATGCCGAGAATTTGGATGTTTTTGTAACCATGCAAGTATAATCATTGAATCAGTCCAAGCAAATGTGCAGTCATCAGATACACCAAAACATGTTTTAGTTTGTTTCAACAATTTTGCCAACAAAACAGCACCACATAATTCAAGTCGTGGCAGAGATATTTGTTTAACC
This sequence comes from Luffia ferchaultella, assembly GCA_949709985.1. Classification (NCBI taxonomy): domain Eukaryota; kingdom Metazoa; phylum Arthropoda; class Insecta; order Lepidoptera; family Psychidae; genus Luffia; species Luffia ferchaultella. Next base: position 220,793 of record OX453256.1, on the reverse strand, counting down.
GGGGCAACCTTAGTTTTAGCAGTTAACATTATTACTTCAGGCTCAGAGTTTTTGTTTAAAAACCGCATGTATACTACGGCAGTATATGCTAATATTGATGCATAACTAAACCCATGAATTTCTATTATTTTTGTTTGTTCTGCTATACCTAACCATCTATTTAAATAAATTATATTCATAGAATTAACCGCAGTACGATAGTCTTCCCATTCCGAATTAAGAACATCAGGTAAATTATCATCCCAATTCAAACTCTGAAGCCACAGTTTTTGAAGAAATATCTTTGCCACTATGACCACTGGAGATAGCCATCCTAGAGGATTGTAAATTTTCGCAATGTCGGATAGAACCGTGCGCTTAGTATGATTCTTTACTTTGGAACAAAATTGTATTTTTAATTCAAAGCAATCACTGTTAGGATTCCAAAGTATACCCAGAGCTTTGATAGAATCCTCCATTCTAATTTGAAATTATTCATTGAGATGGCTATTACCAACAGGCAAAGCTTTTAAAACCTTCACAGAGTTAGAAGACCATTTATGCAGTTTAAATCCCCCTCTATTTAACAATTAAATTAATTCATGACTAAGTTTAATAGTTGTCTTTTCATCATTACATCCTGTTAACAAATCATCCATACACTTCAGACGCTTTTGGAAACGCACTACACTCATCACTAGCTAATTGTTGAAGAGTATGTATTGCTAAGTAAGGAGCACAAGAAGTACTGTACGTCACGGTAAGTAACCGATAATCACAAATTTCATCTGCACTAGAATTTCGTCACACAATACGCTGATAGTTTGTATCTTCTCTAGCCACTCGAATTTGCCGGTACATTTGCTGGATATCTGCTACCAAGCAGATTTTGTGTTGTCTCCAACGTGAAAATAGCTCTCGAATGTCTTGCTGCAATGAGGGACCAACTAAAAGTTTGTCATTCAAGGAATGTCCGCTCGTGGTTTTGGCGGAGCCATCAAAAACAACACGAAGTTTAGTGGTTGTACTACATTCTCGCAGCAATCCATGGTGTGGTAAATAACAAATATTTCGATTTGGCTCGTCACAATCTTGTACTCGTTCCAGATGACCAAGTTCGAAATACTGTTTCATAAAATCAATATAAAGATCTCTAAAATAATGATTTTTGATGAATCTTCTTCCCATCTGAATAAGACGTGTGACTGCCATGCTTCGAGATTCTCCAAGTGTAATGTCATCATTCGAAAAAGGTAAGCGAACAACATATCTACCCGTTTCTGTATGAGTATATGTCAATTTAAAGATTTCTTCACAACGTATGTCGCTTTTAGTTAAAGATCGTTTATCTTCGGCTACTTCTTCATATTCCCAAAACTTTCTCAATAATGCATCAATTTCTCTTTGAGTATGCATTACCGTTAGATTATAGTTGTTTTGTACTTTATCTCCACTGATTTTGCCTGATAAAAGCCAACCGAGCAGAGAATTTTGGGCTATAACGGTCCCAAAATGATGTAATCTTTCCAGAAGGATTTGTGCATGTACTTCAGCACCTAGAAGTATATCGACACCGCCAGGTTTGTGAAAGTTTGGATCGGCCAGTTCCAAGTCATTGACATTTAACCTGTGATCGATTGTGACCTCACTTGAGGGTAGGATAGAGCATAAGATTCTCAACACATGCGCAACCACACTTATTGGTTGCGCTACATCTACACCTAGAGGAAACATGATTAACTCGACCGTCGACCTGGATATTGTACTTGAAGATGAATCGACGCCGCTGATTCTAGTGTAGACGGGAGTTCGTGTGATACCGAGACGTTGAACCGCAGCCGCTGTGATAAATGACGCTTGAGAACCTTGATCTACCAGCGCTCGGAATACTTGCATGTGACCGTCTCTGGTCCTAATTTTAACTAAAGCCGTAGCTTTGGTACACACACTAGCACTTGGCTGTCGGTTGATTCTGATTTCGCGTTCGTTAGTGGTAATGGACTGTATGATTTCATGTGATTAGTTGACGTTGATTGTGAAGTTTGTGCTTGTGGTTCTTTATTAAACTGGTGCTGTAAAGAATGGTGTCTCTTCTTATAAATTTTACATGAGTTATTATTCTTACAATATTTCACAATAAGATTTCCAGCTAAGCAGTTATAACATAATCCCTTTTCTTTGACAAATTAAATTCTTTCAATTGATTGAATCTGATTGAATTCTTTGCATTGATATATTGAATGAGAGTGAGAACAATAGACACAATGAAGTTCCATATGAGTGTTGTAACTTTTGGTAAATGATTTCATATTTGGATTAGCTTTACTCTTGCGACTTGCTAGCGCCTCCAATGATCTGAATCGTATTTCCAGAAAGTTTGTCAACTCCTTGAATTCTGGTATTTCCCGAGATGCTCCAAGATGTTGTTGCCACAATTTATGAGTTTCAACATCAAATTTATTGACTATGAGATAAATTATTATAGGATCCCAATTATCAGTTGAAATATGAATGTTATTCAAAGCATATAAACATTCTGTAGTAGTGTCTAGTAACTCTCTAATATCTTTAGCCGATTCATAGGTTAACTTCTTTTGATTAACTAATCGAGATATGTGGGTATTGGCTATGCAACGTGTATTTTCATATCGAGATTCTAAAAGTTCTAATGCCTTAGAATAATTAGCCTCAGTTAGTGGAAACTGTCTTAAAAGTGATTCCGCTTCACCTGATAAATTACTCTTTAAGTAATGATATTTTTGAATATCACTCAAAGTCGTATTTTTGTAAATAAGAGATTTAAATAAATCGTAAAATGTAGTCCAGTCTTTGTAATTTCCTGAGAATGTAGGAATTTCTATAGGAGGTAGTTTTGTTTTACAAAGTGTTTGTTGTGGTATACTGCTAGTGGATGGATTTGAAGATGAAGTTTGTGGCATCCTTTCATTCAAAGATGTTTTCATGTCTAAATACTCATCTTCACATTCGTAAAATAAATCACTTTTGAAATATACATATTTCTTTCTATCTTCGTCAGTAACTTGCCTAAGTATTTCTAAATGATTCAAATTCACTGTTTTCCAATATGATTCTAATGTTTCTAAATTCGTTTCTAAGTAGGATTTATTAATACGAGACTCTTTATAATTAATTTATATATTAATTTTTATAATTAGTATACAGTCTTTGAATTTGTTTGAAAATTTCAGTTTGAACTTTAATTAATTGTTCCATCTTTATTTTTTATTATAATAATATAATAATAATTTAAATTGTATTTATTTTTAATTTCATCTACCTACATAATAAAAGACCATTTTGTTAAATATTATTTGTTTGACAACTCACTGTTTTTTGTTTTCTATGTTTTTTCACTAATAACTAACTTCACTTTATGCGTAACGTCACTACTAATTTCACTAGATCCGGTTCATATCGACCAAATGTTAACACCCGAACGCGCCACAAGGTAGAAAGAACGAACAACCGACTGATTACGAAACTTCGATTTATTCAGGATATTTTACAACCTTATATGATAACACGAAAAATTGTTATAGCGCGATGTAGGATCGCAGCGGTGTTACTATGAATATTATTAAAGAAACAATTACCAATCGTTTTGAACTAAACACATGCAGTCGATTTCGCACAGTTTGGCAGCTAACAACAACACCACTTGAATTTTGTAGCCTTAAACCTATCTCTCTGGCGGTTAACATCGGCTGGCGTCTTGCAGTCAGTTGTACCTATGTATCGATCTTGCCGTGTGGTTGTATACCTTCATCGACCTGGGTGCTGCTCAGCAGGATCTCCCGTGTTAGTGTAATGCTGATGAAGACGGCGCATAACGCTTCTGTTGACACCAAAATACCGAGATACCTGAGAATGACTTCTTCCCGCTTGCAACAGCCCTACAGGTCTTTGCAATTCATCTGCGCTCAAATGACGTCGCTCCATGACGTAAAAAATGTCTCAAAATCCACAGTTACAGGTGTGGTTTAAAATATGCTACAGTACAATATGAGAAATAAAATTGTTACAACTATAACCTAATAAATTTCTCACTGGATCTCATTATTGTTTAAATCATAAAATTGATACAGAATACTAAATTTTAATAAGCAAAGAAAATGTTATAAAATTCGAACAAATGCATTTGGTTTTGAATTTGTGAAAATAAACAAATGATACTCGATTTTTTTTTACAATCAGCCAATATGTCCTCTAGATCAAAAAAGTTTACATAGGTATTACCTACTTGGTAAGAAATGATATAATATTTGATTAATAATTTGAAATAGAATGTGTTGCTTAGACTTTTTTGATGTGTGTATTTCCCTCGGTGCCGGGTCTTTTACTAAGGTGGGTTTACTGACCAATGAGTAGGCGATGGCGTTATCATCCAAATAAAATGAAGCTGGGCATCAAGCAGTTAACTCGCGTTAACGGTGAAGCGGTACTTACTTGGCGGCCAGTCCGCCACCGGGCGGCAACCCGGGGATATTTTCTGCAGCCAGCTGTTTGAGCACCCATGCAAAATGTGTGGCACCGTCGTCGCGCTCCTCGTTGCTCGCGCCGCTCGCACCGCCGCCGCCGCCACGTTCGATCAGCGCTGCAACATAATACCACATTTAATTTTGCATTCCAACCTGTGCGACACCCGACCCAGACCCTCAGCGCCAAACTTAATAATAACTGTTTATTTGGTCCAGAAAGTGCTTTAAGCAGAAAAATGAAAATACGAATTTATATCTATGATATACAGGGCATCCCACGGCTTTGCCACATGGAGGGAAAGTACCCTGAATATTGTAGATTGAACATTTTACTGAAAGAAGAAATTATTTTAATTTAAAAAACAATTTAAACTGCATTCATAGGTTTTTAAATACTTACATGGTTGAACCAGGAACCCGCTACACGAGAAAAAAAATTACCCTATAGCTTTATCATACTGATCGAAAGGCTTCATCATAAGTATTATTTTTTGCTAAATAACATAATGTCAAAAATAAAAGGAAGACAATAGATTTTAAAATTTTTAATTCAAAATTAATCAATTTAATTTATCAAATGCTAAAAATGAATCCCATTCTATTGAATACAAAGTCGCACTCTTTTGATTATTTCGCTCCCTGTCGATTTTTTGATCATGTTGTGGTGGATATTTAGAATAATACGTCTAACTTCTGCTTGTAGCTTGTGGACACGTTCATACTGGTTCATGTAAACTAAATTTTTTACATAACCCCATTAAAAAAATGGGGATCTCGGTGGCCATCTTATTTGTTCATTTGTCCCGATCCAGGAAAGAAAGTGTTCATTGAGATAGTCCCTTGTTCTGTGACTGTTATGAACCGGAGCCGCATCTTCTTAAAATCTCAAGTATGTCTAAATACCTTTCCATATTAGGTGCCTTTTGTAAAAATGTACTAAGAGGACCCGGTTTTTTACAATCCACACCAACAGTTGAACGAAAAACGCACTTGATTATTAGTCTCGCGGATACGTAAGGGATTCATACGTAAGGGATTCTCCCTGGACCAAATGCGTTTATTGTGTCGGTTGTACATACCCTTAATGCTAAAGTTTGTCTCGTCTGACCAGATAATATTATTCAGAAAATACTGATCCTCTAGGATGAATCGATTTCATGGCAGAAAATAAGTTGTCATTCAGCATCACCCGGCCGTAATTTTTGTACTAATCGCCCTCAACGTAACTTGTGAATTTGCATTTTTTCAGTACACAATGTATTTTGTTTTTCGAAATTCCGATTTCATCTTTACCTTCCCTCACTGAACTTTTAGGATTTGCCTCAAAGTATATCAAAATGTTGAGTTCATCATCAGTGTTTGTCATGTGGTGCCGCGGTTGTGGTAAGCGATGATCAAAACGTCCCAAAATCAGATTATCCACCAACTATTGCATAATAAATCTAGATGGTGTATTAGTATCAGGATATCTTTCGCGGTGCCATTGTAAGGGTAATGTTATGTTTTTGTGGTTCAAAAAGTGTGCTTTCATTAAATCGAAATTATTTTGATACACCATGATTATGTAACAAATTCACAAAACAATGCAAAAATCCTAAAATGAAAATCAGAGAAACAAAAGAATAAAATATTGAAAATGGAACACATTTTTGAATTATTTCTTTATAATCAGCCAGTCGCATTGCGATGGACAAAATATTTACGCGTGTTTCGGCAGATTCAGGATATGGCAGAAACTTGATTGGACAGAAACTCAATTTGTTGCATACAACCAGGTACCTACTAATTACGTATCTCTTTATAATTTTATCATGCACTTAAATTATAATAGGGAAATGATGCATATTTCTCAAGTGGGTACTCAATCATTAGTAATAGGGACTTTAAAATGATAATATCAGTTGTATGTCCTTACGGCAATGTCAGCTTTTCATTTTCTGAACAATATTTCACATCAAATGTTAAAATTCATGGTCTTCCTTTTATTTGTGACAATATGTTATTTCGCAAAAAAAATCCTTATGATGAAGCCCTTCAATCGGTTTGATAAAACTAGAGGGTAATTTTTGGTAATTGTTATTAAAAGTGAGTAACTGGACTATGTTAATTCTACTGTATTCTTATGAATCACAATGGATGCGAAATTGCAATGGGATCCTCGCCAAGTTAGTGATATGAGGCAAGGGAGGCTCGGTTCGGCAGCTTACACTGTAAAAAGGATTCATTTCCTTTTGGAGATAAAAACTGCGAGATTGGAGTATTTCAGTGGGTTCCATAGTTTAATGACGGATTCCATAGTTTCTGCTGTGTGGATACGCTGCCAATGTGAATACAAACTTCATGTTGCAGAAGCGAGCCATTCGAGCAATTTATAAACTAGGGCCTAAAATATCACTTAGAGACATGTTTAAGGAAATTAATATAATGACATCGGTGTCTTAATGTATATATATATATATATTTTAGGTCTTAACCAATGAAGTTGCCGTTTTGTATGAAATATGTTAAAGTATTTTTTTTCAAATATCTTTATTTCTGTTATTAAAAGTAATCACCCATGCAATCGATGCATCATTGCCAATGCAGTGGCAGTTTATTGATGCCCTTCTTGTAAAAATCAACTGCACGGGAGGCAACAAACTCTTTAAAGACATTTTGTACTCTCTCTCGAGAATTGAATTTTTTTCCCTTTAAAAAGTTGTCCAAATTTTGAAAAAAGTAATGGTCGGTAGGTGGAAGGTCTGGTGAGTATGGCGGATGAGGGAGAACTTCCAATCCCAACTCTAGCAGCTTGGAGACTGTTGTGCAGTATGGGGTCGCGCTTTGTCGTGAAGGAGCAGCGGAGACGACCGATTGACCAAAGCTGGTCGCAGATGTGCGAACTTCTCCATATTGTCTTCAGTTCTTCACAGTACACATCTGCAGTAATGCTCATGCCATTTTGTAAAAAGCCGTGATGAAATCATACGGGCACTAGACCACCAAACAGTGACCATTACCTTTTTAGGGGTTATTTTTCGTTTAACACATTGCTTTGGTGCTGAACCAGGATCTAACTAACTTGCTGAGCGCTTTAGATTGTCGAACAGAATCTATTTTTCATCACAGGTAACAATCTGGTTCAAAATTCCGTCATTTCTGTGCCTGTTCAGCAACGCGAGGCAGGTCTCGACGCGTACGTTGCGCTGGCGATCGTTAAGTTCGTGGGGTACCCATCTATCAAGCTTTTTTACTTTGCCAATTTGTCGCTAATGGTCCAATATTGTTTTGATGCTAACATCAAAAGCAGCTGATAGTTCAGCTGTAGTATGAGTACCATCAGCTTCCACAATCGCCTTCAATTCATCATTGTTGACCAAAGTGTCCGGACTACCACGAGGTTCATTATTCAAGTCATAATTTCCAGAATGGAAGCTGGCAAACCAATAACGGGTTGTGCGTTCGTTTGTTAAGTTCTCTCCGTAAACGTTGTTGATGTTACGTGCCGTTGGTGCCGCATTACTGCCAAGACGGAACACATATTCCATAATTACACGAATTTTTAAAGTGTCCTTTACGACGAAAAATTTTCAAATGTAATGAAAACACAACGCTAATCAATAAACAAAAGACTGACTTTGTAAAAAGAATGTCATATTTTTAAAACAAAATTGATTTTTTTTTTAATATGTTAAGGGCCTGGATTGTAGTCCTTTTAGCCGCTATTTCGTTTCTAGTTCGAATGTTCAGTCAATCCTTGTTCCTATTATATGTTTTCAAGTTCAACAGTCATTATTAAATATTCATAGAGAGGCGGGAATAACTTTGTATTCGATAAGATGATGTTAAGGGCCTCAATTATAGTCCTTTTAGCCGCTATTTCGTTTCTTGTTCGAATGTTTAGTCAATCCTTGTTCCTATTATATGTTTTCAAGCCCAACAGTCGTTATTAACTATTCATAGAGAGGCGGGAATAACTTTGTATTCGATAAGATGTCAGTGATTTCAGTAAGCATATTTTCACATTTTTTTTCCAATTGTGTTACCAGTGTTAAGCGTTGTGTTTCAAATATTGGAGATTCTTGTATTACATACTTAATATCTGCTGCAGGGCTCTGACAATGATCACATTTATCATTTGTCTTAATTTTCAACCTGTGCAAATGAGATGGGCTTTTGAAATGGCCAAAACGCAATATATTCATAGTCGTTATATATTTTCTTGGTACATATTTTAATTTATGGTACCATGGCTTTGGATTTATGTCATTTTGTATTTTAGCGTACCATTTTCCTGCTTTTAGAATGCTATTATTCCAATATTGTTTCCAAAAGTTTAGCGTTTTTTCTTTAACTGCTGCTTGATAGTCTTGGAACAGAACGTCAAATTCAATAGGTTGTTCATTGATCCCATGACAAGCAGCAAAATCAGCTGTTTCATTGCCAGGTATATTTTGATGAGATGGAACCCATACAAAGTGAATTTATTTAGTAAGTCTTATGGTGTATAATAATTCTTTTATCTTAGCTATACATCTTATATTCCAGCTATACATCTTAAAATATTTAGTCCTTTAGTTGCATTAGAAATAATATAAATAATATGTGAATTAAAATTCAATTTGTAATGTAGAATTACACCTAAAAACTTCATTTCTGTAACTAAGTTCAATTTTTCACCATTACACATTATGTTAGATAATGTATTGTACATTCTTTTGTTGAAGATCATAGCTGAACTTTTTTCTACACTTATTTTAAATTTTAGTTCATTGTGTAAATAGTTATGAAAAGAACTCAGATTTGTATTTAAATTATTTATAGCTAGATTTATATTATAGTCCGAAGCATATAGAACAATGTCATCAGCAAACTGTAGGATATTTACTGGACTATTTACATATTTGTGATACATAAAGATTAAACAATAATGAGGATAATACTGTTCCTTGCATAGTGCCTTTATATACATGTTTTGGTCCATGTACAATACCATTGAATTTCACATACATAGTCCTATCAAACAAGAAATTAAAGATCCATTTAATTAATTTACCTGGAAGACCTATCTCAAACAAAATTTTAGCCAAAACTTCCATATTCACATTGTCAAAAGCACCCTTTATGTCCAAAAATACACAAACAGTAGCTTTGTTACTATTTAAAAAATCCTTTATATCAGACACTAGTGATGAAAAGTTATCAGCAGAACTTCTCCCTTTTCGAAATCCAAATTGACTCGCATGCAATAAATTATTATGTTCAACATACCAATCAAGTCTTACTTTAATTATGGATTCAAATAACTTCCCAAGACAAGATGATAGTGATATAGGGTGATATGATTCAGGATCATTTTTTGGTTTACCTGGTTTGTGTATAGGGGCAACACATTGAGTCTCCATGAGTCTGGAATAACCATTGATTACCATAATCCATTAAATATAACTAACAATATTCTTTGAAATTTGACATGAAATTCGGCTCGCGACTTCGGCACGTGATTGACGCTCGCCTGACAGCTGCTCGGGATAAACGTAAATAATTTATTCACATTATTACTATTTTTTTTTTCTCGCGTTTGTAAATTAATTGGCAGTTGATTTTCTTAATAATATTGATATTGTTATTAATTTTACTTCAGTTTGGAGTTTTAAAATTTAGTATACTTAGTAATATTCGTAGATTCTGAATGAAAATAAAAATATAAGTTTTAATGTTTTATTAGTTGAATTTTACGTGGAGACTGCGTGGATTTATTTTGTTAAGATTTTGTCATATAATTTGCGTATAATTATAAATATAATTGAACTAAATTAGGTCTTGATATTCCATGTGAACTTTGTTTTGGTGGGTATTTTGGAATAAATGAGACATTCTTACTGGTAAATAAGATTTAATATTCACTTCAACATAACTTTTTGTATTTCGGGAAGTACTTATGTTTTTGTTTTTATTCGTGATGAACTACGAATCACCATAATATATCCTTGAACAATTTTAATGCGTTTTCGTTTACGGTTAGATTTATATCTTAATTTACACAACCGTTCAATAAGTGCAGTTGGCTCAGGTGGAAAAATTTCACGCGTCAGTGCCGGGCTCGTAGGTTCGAATCCTTTCTGACACATTTTTGATATTTTTTTTTTTTTATATTGAAACTGATTATTTGTTGTACCTACTGCATCATTACTACTTTACTTAATTCAACACAAAGTTATTGTTATTGAAGACAATTTGATTTATTTATTTATATTTGACATTTGATTGTTGTATTTGGTTATAATACTGCCTAATCATAATGACTCGTAGACCATCCATTCGCGATCTGGAGCAAAAGTTGAAAGCTGCGCTCTTGGAACTGAAGACGTCCAAAGAGTTATGCAATCGACTTGTGGCTGAGCGCGAAGATCACGAAACGGAAATTGAATCGGTCATATTTATGAACACTAAATTAAAAGGCGAATTAGCAGAATTAGATATTAAATATAACGATGTGACTGATCAGCGCGATCAGTTGCAGGTTCTTGTGAACGAAATGGATAACTGTCGAGCGCAATATGAACACTCACTGATGCAAGTACAGACCCTTCAGGATGAGTTACACATCAGTAAAATGAAAATTCTTAAACTCGAACATAAAATTGATTTATTTAAATTAAATGAAACTGTTCAGTTGTGCGACACAGTATTAGATAGTACGGCGCGTCTTGACACACGGAAGCCATACAACAATTTGATTAATTGTAAAAAAATTAAAAAGCTTTTTAAAATAAAAAAAATTATTAAACGTTCAAAAATAATGATAAGGCAATTAAATTGTAATTACAAAAAATTTAATTTCAAGAAACAAAATTTAGAATTAAACCAATCAATAAAGTTATTTGAAACGAAATTGTTTGATAGAGATTCTGAGTGTCAGGATTTACAAAATCAAATTAAGTTTCTTCACAGTAGATTATCTGACTTAAGCTTTCAGTTTGAATCGCATGGTTTGAATATAGAAAAACTGAAAAGTATTATGTCGGATTGCGAATTGAACTGCACTGCTTCCACTCAAGTAACTGAGCAGAATAAAAAGTTGCCAAAAAACAAAAGTATACGTGAACCTGCTAGTGGACACGCCTTTCGGACTTGTCAGAATCCGAAAAAAACGATAGTTTACTGTGACGAAATAGGTATTGGATTAGGAACAATAATGAACGAGTGTGTGAACCAACAGGTTTTAAATTGTTGCATGCCTGGAGCTTCCTACACTCAAATTATTAATAAGATTTTAATTGATAAGCATAGCAAAGACACCACAATTATTATATTGGTGGGAAACAGTTCTGGTGTAAGATGGAAAGATGTAATAACAGGATTTACCCGCCTCTTGGAGTTGTCAAATCAAGACAATCTCAAAATTGTATTTAGTGCATTTCCGTTTTCTAAGAGTTTAACGGAAAAGCAGAATAAAGACATTCATAATATTAATACTTTATTATATAATATGACTTGGCGTCATAGTGATGTCCATTTTAATTTCTTTGACATCAATAAATTCAAACATAATTTTATTTTGACAAAGCATAGGATGTACCTATCAAAATATTTTCAAAGACAATTGGCTAATTTGTTAGCCTATAATATTAGTTCTGCTATATTATGTAATACAGCAGAATCTAGTTGTAAGACTGACCGCAGCTTGTGTGAATCTGCGAATTCTGCTAAAACGCAGCGTTCTTCTGATTTAAACTGGCTGCTCCGACAGAGAGGAAACCTAATATATTTAAATTAGTTCACCAAAACATACAGGGTTTCCTCAGCAAAATTGAAGTAGTGGAACTGTTTTTATTAGAACTTAATATAGATGTCCTATGCGTCACTGAACATTGGTTGTCATGTGATAAAATGTTATTTAACATCAACAATTACCAGCTCGCAAGCTGCTTCAACAGAAAGGCTACTATCCGTGGTGGATCTTTGATCCTGTTGAAGAATGGATATAAATACAAGGAACGTCGAGATGTAACTGCGCTTTCTGTAGAGAGAAATACTGAACTTTCATGTATTGAATTGGAGGAATGTATTATATTGTGTGTGTACAGGCCGCCCAATTCTGACTTTTCTGTTTTTGAGGAAGTGATGGAGGATGCTTTGAGCATACTTTGTAATTCAAAGAAAAGTATTTTGGTAAGCGGTGATTTTAACATTGACTTACTTATAGATTCACCATTGCGCAATAAAATATTATTACTTTTTAAAACATTTAAATTAATAAATGTCTTTTTTGAACCAACAAGGGTCTCAGCATCCTCAGCCACTTGTATTGATAACATTTTTTGTAATTGTGATTGGCTTGAAAAGGAAGTGATAAATCATTTACAATACGATCACTGTGGTCAAATAGTCACATTAAAAAAGAAATCACCCGATAAACCTTTGAGTGTCAGGTATAGACCATTGTCTACAATAAAATTAAGCAAATTTGCTATTGAAGTGGAAAAAAACATTTTAAATTATAATTTTTTACAACAAGATCCGAACAAATCATATGAAAGTTTATTTGAAATTGTTTCTAGAGAGTTTGAAAACAGTTTTAAACTGAAGAATGTAAAAACTTGTAACAAAGTGAAATTTTGTGAATGGTCTACTCCGGGCATTCGGAAAAGTAGAGAACGGCTTTATTGTTTATATAAAGATAAAAATTTAAACACTAATCAATCATTTGTGAAATATGTAAAATCTTATTCAAAGATATTCAAAAAGGTTTGTAAAACAGCCAAATCTATTCATATTAGAAATAAAATAGAGAAGTCGGAAAACAAATGTAAAACTGTGTGGCAAATCATACGTACTGAAACAGACAAAATGAAGCCTCCTGACAATGAATTTGCCTTGCGGGTGGATGACAGAACTGTTACTTCAGCAATCGACGTCGCTCGCGAATTTGAATCTTTTTTCCAAAATATAAGCATTAAAATCACGGAACATTTGGGTTCATCTCCTGACCGTGCTGTAACTTTGTTAAAGGAAAATGTACCGACTCAGGGGTCGGAGTTCCGGTTTAAAAAAATAAATTCTTTTAATATTATTAAAACTTTTCAGTCTTTAAAAATTAAAAAGACCGAGGATTTATGGGGGCTGTCGGTGAAAGTTATAGGTTCTGTTGTTCACATTATAGCACCATACTTGTCGAGTATATTTAACGAATGTATTAAAGCGGGCATATTTCCTAATTTAATGAAGTATAGCAGAATAATACCTCTGTTTAAATCTGGTGATAAAAAGGACCCCACTAATTATAGACCAATAGCAGTGTTGCCCACATTAAGCAAAGTTTTCGAAAAAATCATGCTCGATCAAATGCTTTCTTATTTTATGTCCCACAATTTACTTCATTCTAGACAATTCGGTTTTACGAAAGGAAGATCCACAACAGACGCTGGCATTTTACTTTTGAAACATGTTTTTGATGCATGGGAAAATTCCAAAAATGCTATAGGGGTCTTCTGTGATTTATCGAAGGCATTTGATTGTGTTGATCATCGGACATTGTTGCTTAAATTAAAACATTATGGTATAAATAATTGTGCTAACAATCTAATAGAATCATACCTCTGTAATAGAATTCAAAAAGTTGATATTAATAGAGTTAAGTCGAAGGGTTCTATTGTGAAAATGGGAGTTCCTCAGGGATCTATATTGGGTCCCTTTCTGTTTTTAGTGTATATTAATGACTTACCTTACTTGGTAGAAAAATCTGCCGAGATAGTGTTGTTTGCTGATGACACTTCTCTCGTATTTAAAATTAATAGAAATGAAGAGGAATTCTCAACAGTAAACTCTTCACTTTTGCAGGTCTTAAATTGGTTCAACGCTAATAACCTATTATTAAACGCAAATAAAACAAAATGTTTAAAATTTACATTGCCCAATGTTAGACAAGTTGATGTCAATTTGAGACTTGGAGGAGATTCATTAAGTTTGGTTAATGAAACTGTGTTCTTGGGCATTACTATCGACGCAAATTTACAATGGGGTCCTCATATTATGAGGGTGGCTGGTAAACTGAGCTCTGCTGTTTTTGCAATTAGGCAAATAAGAAAACTAACCGATGTGCCTACAGCGAGGCTGGTTTATTTTAGCTACTTTCATAGCATAATGTCATATGGCATTCTGCTATGGGGAAAGGCCGCTGACATTCAAACAATATTTGTTCTGCAGAAAAGGGCTATTCGAGCTATATATAAATTAAAATCTAGAGATAGTGTAAAGGCTTATTTTAGAGAAGGTAATATTTTGACAGTCCCTTGTCAGTATATTTATGAAAATATAATTTATGTACATAAAAACATAAATGCTTTCTCTAGGATGGGTGATGGCCACAACTTAAATACAAGACATAAGCATTTGTTATCAATTCCCAGGTTCAGGCTCTCAAAGGTTAATAATTCTTTCATGGGAAATTGTATCCGTTTTTATAATAAAATTCCAAAAGAAATGTTAGACTTGAATTCTAATCAATTTATAAAGCGAGTTAAAGTCCAACTCATGAAAAAAGCTTACTATTGTATTACCGAGTATTTAAATGATAAGTGCGCATGGACATCATTGTAATAGAAAAACATATATTTAAATAAAATAAACAGAGAGGAGTTTCTTGCCGGTTCTTCTCCTCCTAGTTTTTGAACCGGTACCTAATCAATTTTTACGACTTTCAATAAGTGTGTGCAAACATCTTATATTGAATAAAAACTTTTTGAATTTTGAATTTTTGAATTTTGAATGAAGTTTAGAAATAAGTAAATATGGAATATCATCAAGTCCTGGAGATGTATTTTTTTTTTTATTGTAAAACCATAGAAAACTCTTCCCAAGAAAGCCAGTTCAATAAAAACTTGCTTGATTCATTACTTAACTGACTAAAATATAAATTTAAATTGTTTATGTCCACTTTTTTTTCAGGTGGAGAATCAGGAGCCAATTTATCAAAAAATGAATCCAACCAATTATCATTAAATGATTTTTTTTTAATTTGAGACATGTTTAAATTTCTTCACATAGCTCCATATTCTAGATACAGGTGTAGTCCTATTAAATGATTCACAAAGTGATTTCCACTTGAGTCATTGATGTTCCTTCAAAAATCTTTTTTTTAAGAGCATCCACACGTTTATACTCTATAAAATTATCCAAAGTTGGAAACTTACTATAAAATTTCAGGGCATTTTTGCTTTTTTGTACCATGTCTCGAAACTCATCATCCCACCAAGGTACGGGTAATTTAGATTTTATTATTGAAGTTCTTTCTTATAGGAATACATTTATGTTTTAGAATGTGTAAAGATTTACAAAAATCATCATATGATTTTAAAGGATTATTTGAGTCATACACAATTTTGTCAGCTATTTCTTTCGATAAATCACAATATTTATGCCAATCAGCTTTTTTATATATATATTTTTCAGAATGAAAATTATTTATGTAGCTACTGGGATGTAGTTGAACAGAGATGAGTGTCGGCAGATGATAGCTACCCATAGGATCGTCAATTACTGATCACTCACAAAATGGAGCAAGAGATGGATTAGTACATGATACGTCTATTGCTGAAGGATTTCTATTTGGACCACCAACAGTTGTGGGCGAACCCGAATTAAAAATACAAAAATCACATTCCTCAAATATGTCTATTGGCCATGATTCGAATCCGGGCGTGTACCAATGACTTTTTCTGACTTAAGTACACAACTATCACTGACTCCGTGCTTCGGAGGGCACGTTAAGCAGTCTATAGGCTATATATATAAAATATTAAGCATATTTTATATATATAAAATATGCTTATTTCAGCTCTGTGCCTTCGGCTTGACCTTTCGGAGATTAACTATCATACCTAACCTTACGCAATACTATCCACTTTCTAGTTATTCCCGTGTGTGTTAGAGGAGAGCGGGGACGTGCGGGGAGCGCAGTCCCCTCCCTTCCGTGGGGTGCGGCCGGAGGGTGCCGCGCGGCCGCAGGCAGCGCGTGCTCGACAGTACGCTATCATTTTACCTGGCATACGCACGACGATCCAAGTGCAACGTTGTTGGAGCCTTTTTAGTGAACATTGTGACTACTAGTGTACAAACAACGGTAAGTCACTTATTTTATACATATTTCTGTGTGTGTGTGTTGTAAGGTTTCAGCTGGAACGCAGCTGGATCTCGATACAAAAGGAGGGAGATCGTAACTTGGCAGCTTTTAACTTGACGCAGACTTGTCGGCTATACGGCCACAGTCGCACAATACGGTCCGCAAGACCGTTGGACAGCTGGCGGCCCAATGCCACAGCCGGTCATTTTACTCGGGCATAGCTCAAAGATCGAGCGTCTGAGTGTTGCGCCCCAAAATTCGCGCGGCGCGCTCCATTATTTGAGCGGCGCTTCCCATTATTCGAGCGGTTATTCGAGCGGCGCGCCCCGCAGTTGGAGCGGCGCGTTCCGAAATACGAGCGGCGCGCCTCAGGATTTGAGCGGTGCATCCAGAATTTTTTGGCGGCGCGACTCGTGTTCGGACGCGGCCCAGAGAACACCTATACATGGACCCTTCACCACTATTTTGATCTAGTTAATTTTACTATACGAGATGCCCACCCCATGAACTAAGCTGGCCTATCGTAGCAAACTACAATCGAACAATTTTTCTTTTGGATCCAGATGGCGCAGGCTGGCTTCACCACATTGGGCCAACTCTTAGAGGAAGACGCGGACACTGAAGAGGACCAAGAAATTTTAGATAGGATCAAGATCTTGGCACAGGATTGTTTACCAGATGGTTGGACGAGCTGGGAGGTCACATTTTGATCTAGTTAATTTTACTATACGAGATGCCCACCCCATGAACTAAGCTGGCCTATCGTAGCAAACTACAATCGAACAATTTTTCTTTTGGATCCAGATGGCGCAGGCTGGCTTCACCACATTGGGCCAACTCTTAGAGGAAGACGCGGACACTGAAGAGGACCAAGAAATTTTAGATAGGATCAAGATCTTGGCACAGGATTGTTTACCAGATGGTTGGACGAGCTGGGAGGTCACCGTATCCTCAAAAGAAGAAATTTTCGGGGAGAAGATTGAACCGAACGTTCTGAACAAGCTCGTGTTCGCTTTGCCCACCGTCGGGTTAGCGCGAGCTTTTGACCCAGAAGCGGACCACCTCTCTGAGAAGAATTATAAAGCCATACGTTTTAAGCTTCTGGACTGGTCGTTGGCACGCGCGTTAATTCTGAGCCCGGCTGTGATAGCCAACAAAATTCGAGGATCAGCAGCACGAACGGAGCTGTTCAAGCAATCTATTGAATATATAAAACCCGCCCTTCATACAAGGAGGGAAGCAAATAAAATTTTGTCGGGAGTAGTATCGGAATCAGAGGCAACATGTCGTAGTATGTCGAGAGCTTCGTGTGAGCGGTCAGATAGATCGGTGACAAAAAAGAGGAAGGAAAGATCTCCGGATATATCCGGAGAGGGAAAAAAATCAAGAATAGACGCCCTGGAAAACAAAATGAACAACATGTTTTCCATCCTGTTTGATAAAATTGAGGAGTTGAAGTCCCCTCCTTCTGGCTCGGACAAGGAAAACGAGTCGTCGCTTTCAGGAAGGGAAGATGAGATTAGTGTGGAGTCGTTTTCGGCTGACTCGCATGCCTGGAAAGCTCCGGGTCTGTGGCTGGAGGCCTCGACCAATCAAGAGGTCCTACCTTCACTGGAGTTCCTCCCCAGAGTAAAGGAAGCTGAGCCACGGGTCCCCGAAATTTCCCAGCAAATTAGAAAAGAAGGCATCGAGTGCCAGAGGCTGGGAACGGAAGGTTGGAATCGTATCCGATACAAAGAGGTGGAAAAGCATCTCCAGGCAGCACCGGTGTTTAGCGCCCTGAAAGTGAACACCGAGATGGTAAGTGCGACATACCAACCATCCCCCTGGCTATGGAAACAAGACGGCCTGCTAGGGACAATTACGCACGGATTACTACTACAGAGAAAGGCCCTGGCAGAAAACCTGAAAAGGGTAGCCACAAACTGTCCATCAGCAGCCGAAGAAGTACAAAAAATTTTGGCAGAAGACTCCCCATTTAGATCCGTATCAGATAATTTGCTCCAGTATGTGTGCGCACATCGAGCAGAAACTATTGAGATAAGGAGAAAGGCCTTTAGGGCAAGAAACGAGACGGTTTACGCAGCTCTCCAACAAATCCCACCGTCTCCAACTCACCTTTTCGAAGAGAGGTCCTTGAGCAACCTAATAAAGGATCAAGGAGGAGTTAGCCAGTGTTTCCCGATCTCCTCTACGCGGCATGCCCCGGTCCAGAAGATTTCACATGCATTTCGAAAATCGTCAGCGGCCCACAACAATACCAAAGCGAAACAAGCTACGTGGCGCACCCGAGGTCCAGCGCACACGTCTTCCACTCCGGTTGCACGAGGCTCTCGTAGACCAACTAACGAAAGACCTGCAAAACAGCGTCTCCAATCAGGAAAAGAAAGACGGCCACCGAAGGGCAGACATTACTGACGGATTTCAAGGGGGCCAACTGAGAAACTATCTTCCACAGTGGCAGAGAATGGGAGCCCCAGACTTAATATTAAGAACGATAACTGGATATTCGATACCTTTTGTCACGAAACCTCCCTCAGTGCCCCTGCGTCAAAATATGCTAAGATTCGCGACGAAAACCTCGACATCTATGTCCAGAAAGCTAAGAGAGCTCCTCAAGATTGGGGTAGTGGAAAGGTCACAAGCGACTTTGGGGTTCTTGTCACGAATGTTTTTAATACCAAAAACAAACGGCAAGGTACGGCAAGTCTTCGATCTACGTCATCTCAACCACTTTCTCAGACCTCGAAAATTCCGACTTATAAACCAGAGTCAATTACCGAAATTCCTTCAACCTGGCGATTACATGGGGAAGTTGGATATCAGTCAGGCATATTTCCACATCCCGATAAAAGAGGGTCACCGAAGGTATCTCTGTTTCGCTTACAAAGGCGAACTTTACCAGATGACGTCACTTCCCTTTGGCCTCTCCAGCGCACCTCTAGGATTTTCTCGAATAACCAATTGGATAGCGAGTCTCATGAGAGAAAGAGGACTCCGCGTGCTCGTCTATTTGGACGACTTCATATTCGCACATCAGGACCCAAGGGTGCTTATGAATCAGTTGGATTATGCAGTAAGCCTGCTTCAAAATCTCGGCTGGACGGTCAACTTGAAGAAGTCAGTTCTAGTGCCTACAAGAAAGGTGGAATTTTTAGGCATCATCTGGGATACAGAAAGAAATCAGACGAGACTTCCAGAGGAAAAGATAAATCAGCTGAGAAACGAGCTGGCAAAACTTCTAAGAGAGCAAAGGTGGTCGTGGCGAATAGGCACAGCCTTAATAGGCAGGCTAGGCTTTGCAGCTCTTGTGACCCCGTTGGGTCGACTCTTCTCCAGACATCTCCAGCGGGCCGCCCGAAAACTCATCGAAGACCGTCCCCATCACAAGGTAGATATACCTCCGCAAGCTCTGGCGGATTGTGCCTGGTGGCTGAAAAATGTCGCGAAACCGGGAAAAATTTTTACTCTAGAACCAGCGTTCTTTGTAACAACAGACGCATCCAACGAGGGTTGGGGCGTTCAGCTGAGCGACCATTTTTTGGCCGGAGTGTGGTCAGAGGAGCAGCAGACTTGGCACATAAACAGAAAGGAGTTGTTTGCTGTATTCATCGCGCTTTCGGAGTTTCGAGAAAAGTTGAAAGGCAACGCGATTATGATACAGTCAGACAACAAGACAGTGGTGGCATATTTGCGGAATCAAGGAGGTACAAGATCGGTGACCTTACTGGAGGAAGTAAGAAAGATCTTTCTACTAGGAAGAGACTTAGACTTGACTATCCTAGCGTTCTATCTACCAGGGCGCTACAATTCAATCGCAGATTGTCTGTCCAGAGGGATGAGTTTACCGGATTGGCATCTCAGCGAGAAGGTAACCGGACAGGTTTTCTTAAAAGGGGGAACCCCTCAGGTAGATGTGTTTGCAACAGCTCGTTCGAAGGTCGTCCCACAATACATCTCGATAGAGGCAGAAGACACTCAAGCCCTCTTCTTCAACGCCTTCAGCCGAATTTGGCACTTCCAGTTAGCCTGGGTTTTCCCCCCTCCTCCCCTGATCCCCAGAGTGCTACAACACCTCAACAAGTCAACAGGCACGTACCTAGTGGTAGTGCCTCGATGGGAACAGGTGTTCTGGAGAGGCGACCTCAAACGAAGGGCTCTGGAGGCCCCAATCCAGATCCACAATATAAAAGATTGTCTGATCGATCTGTCCACGAATCAACCCCCGCCGAAGGCAGAAGACCTTTATTTGGAGATTTGGAGGATACGGGGTGGAGTGATCTGATCAAAGATTTAGACCCGGAAGATGTCGCTCTCGTTCAATCTGCCTGGAGAAACTCAACCTGGCTGACTTACAGATCAGCTTGGAAACAATGGGTCTCATGGAGTAAACAAAATGGGGTAAAACCAGGCAATCCCCGACCGCAACAGGTAGCTGCTTACTTGGGCTTCCTGCACCGGGTTAGAAAATTATCTTATTCGACCATACAGGTTCATAAATCAGTCATTGTTACCCTGGCTGATCCGGTTCATAGCCAACTGGCGTCTCACCCATTGATTTCAGCAATCTTCAAAGCTATTCATTTAACAAAATGTGCTACTTCAAAACAAAAACTTCAAATATGGAATGTGCAGGATATGTTACAGTGGCTACGGTCTCACGTCCCAGATAGAAAGAGTATTTTTCAAGTATCTCGACACGTAGCCTTACTATTATTACTAGCCTCAGGACGTCCTATCCATGACTTAACCCTTTTAGCTATCGATCATGAGCATTGTGAAAGGACAAACTCGTCAATAACCTTCTGGCCCAAATTTGGGTCTAAGACAGACAATGTAAGAAACCGTCAATCAGGATGGCTCTTAACCTGCTCTGGGGACAAGGCATTGAGTCTAGTGGAATGGGTGACGTGCTTAATTGAGTTATCTGCAAACAGAAGGAAAGCACGTGGTGATTTAGATAGCCTTTTCATTAGCACAAGAGGTGTTGTTAAAGCAGCATCAAGGTCAGTTATCGCCGGATGGCTAAGCACAACTTTCAAGGAGTTGGGTATAAATTCTTCTCCTGGTTCAATTCGGTCAGCGGTGGCGTCTCACGACTTCGAGCATAATGTACCACTAGACGAAATTTTAAGACGTGGTAACTGGAGAGGCTCAGAGAATTTCTTTAGGCTCTATTGCAAACAGGTAGAACGACCTCAATCGCGAGGGGAAAATGTTTTGAATAATTCATTTAAGGTGATTGATTGAACAATTTGTAAATAGCTATAGGCTAGAGTTAGTTGATTAATATGGATCTCATATCAATAAGTCACTATAGTCATAAGAACATTTGGGTTAAGAATACAAAAGGGTGCATTTGATTGTAATACGTTCGTTTTATTTCATAATCCTGTCCTATAATTATAAATAGTGTCATGGATATCCTATTTCACAGTACGCTTTTAGCGCCGGCGGAAAATAAACATGTCTCCGAAAGGTCAAGCCGAAGGCACAGAGCTGAAATACAAACGTTTTCCACCCCGAAGGGAAGAAAACGATTATTTCAGGTCTTGCCGAGGCTTGACCTGAGCAAGGGCCTTTGCCGTCGCGTCGGTTCGGAGATAGGTACTGGCGAGCACGAGCTGCCTGCGGCCGCGCGGCACCCGCCGGCCGCACCCCACGGAAGGGAGGGGACTGCGCTCCCCGCACGTCCCCGCTCTCCTCTAACACACACGGGAATAACTAGAAAGTGGATAGTATTGCGTAAGGTTAGGTATGATAGTTAATCTCCGAAAGGTCAAGCCTCGGCAAGACCTGAAATAATCGTTTTCTTCCCTTCGGGGTGGAAAACGTTTGTATTACAAGCATGCCTATTTTTTTTCAATATGTATTGTAACAAAAGAAATGAATATTGTGTTTTTATGTTTTTATTGATAAATTGCAAGATTGCTGAAATTGTATACTTGGGAGGACACTGGTTTCTAAAATACAGGCTCCGCCTAGTTTAGAAATCAGAGACCAAATATTTTGTATATTGTTTTTTTTTTAATAAATAAATATTATTGTTATAGTGCTAGGCCTTTTTACTTTACACCAATCACAAACGAGCATTCTGTTTGTAACGCATGCGTAAACCGCAAAAGGCAACCCGCTCGCGCCCTTAGCTTCCGCTATTATTACATTTGTAGTATCTACCTAATTTTAATTGCAAATGTATTGAAAAACGTTGTATAATGCTCATACTCAAAAAGCTGGCTATTATAGTCATCGGTTTATTATAAGCACTCGGCTTTGCCTCGCGCCTATAAACACCTCGACTATAATATGCAGCTTACCATACTTGCATCATAATGTACTTAATACACTTGTTCCTAAGTATATATGCAATTCCTTTAATGTGTTTAATATTATAGATACCCCACTATAGATACTGCTGTCGTAGCTCTTGATTTCCTCGTATCCTATAGGAGTAAGGAGAATAAATAGTGTGTGGTAAACAACCTGTAAGGCGGCGGCGCAATGTCTCATCAAGTTCGCGATCTGCACGCTGTGCTTCAGCACTGGGCTTGGGAGCCGCTGGAAACACCACCAGCACTATGCTCATGTTGTCCTTGCTGCCCTGTAACACATTTCACACACACTGTACTAGTGCTTTGCATCATTGTGACCAGCTAATATTACAAAAGTGAAACTATTTCATTAGGCATTTTCATGCCTCCACTACTAAAGTACAGCCCTTCTCAACATTGAGTTATAAACAACAAAGAGAATGAAGAGTAATTAACATCACCTCATCACATTTAATAATACTATCATAATATATGATACTGTAATGACACTGCATGAGGTATTTAAACTTAATAATTTTATTAGGATACCTAGTTGTTAATAGAATTTGTCTGTTAGTATTTTGTATTTCAAGTAACCGACTTGAGCAGAAACTGCTAATCGAATACAAGTTTTACTGCAAAGAGTTGCATATGAGGCAGAAAAATTGAAAATAGGATTCAGCACAAAAACTGATCTAGATAATTAGCCGACATTGTTTTTAAAAGTTTTTGTAGTGACATCTGATTCCCAATCAGACGAGGAGTCCCATTTAGACCATGGTCGAGCGCGGACGCAACACATGTTGTCTCGGGTCCATACCCAGAACCTTTTTCTTTGCATTTATTACCCTGTCCAGAGACCTTCCTTTCTAAGCAGCCCATACAACGAATTCATCAAATTTCGAAATGAATCTATCTAATGTGTTTATGAGTGCTAAAACAAACAGTGTGATGATAAACTCGCAGACACCCGGGTAAATCAACTGGAATGTGGTGAGATCAATCCAAGCTTATTTTTAGTAATTACAAGTGCTATTTGATTGGGTCTACTTTGTTACAACTATTTTAATAAGTACTAATAATAGCTAAAGTTAGGGCTGGAGGAGCTTAAACTGATCCATGCAGAACTCGGCAGGCGCATTGACATGACTACAGGCCAGTTACCGCGTCTCAACTATCAGAGGATGGCTGGTGGGGTGGCGTTTTTCGCCTATACCAAGCAGTCGTCGGCTGCGTGGTTGACTGAAAACTAAGCGATTTCAAGGCCGGAAAAGTCACTGTGCGGGCACTGGATGCTCGCGAATTGCCGAAACCGGTAAAAATGGCTTGGAAAACGAAAGATCTAGGCACTAAAGATGCAGCCAAGCTATTGAGCCAGTTACAGCGTTACAATCCTCACATTCACATGAAAGAATGGAGGATTGTAAATGCGATTGCAGATACAACTGGTCAGCGATTCATAGTGTTAGTTGACCAGGAATCTACAAAAGCCATACGCGAAGCAAACTTTCAGCTGGAGGGTGGCATCGACAAACATATCTTCAAAATCCTAGAAGATGTTAAGGAGGAGACAGTCGATGCCCCCACATCTGTAGAGGTGAGCAAGTGCGTTACGTTAGATAGGACTGCAGGGAGGCGGCTTCTTTGTTGGTGTCTCCGACACACACAGTGTCAGACGAGCTGGCGATGGAGAGGCTTCTCTTGGAGGATTATCCAACGGAATGCAATATAACTTCTGGCGACCACTCCAACCCTCCTGCCTCTCCCTTTTCATTATCATCCTTGGTGCCAGAAAATCCTTAATATCCAAAACAAGTCCACATTTTAATAGATATTTTCAAAAGTTTCCTTACCCATCCTAACCTCTCCTACAAAGCCATAAAAAAAATGAATTCTCTGAGTTTGGTGCAAATAAACTTGCACCATTCGAAAGCAGCCACTGCCATTCTTGGTTGGGCACTAGCAACATTTTAAATATGACATAGCTTTGATTCAAGAGCCATATATTAACAAAGAACTCGTCAAAGGTCTTAACAATATTGGAGGTAACATATTTTATAAAGATCCTCTAAATAAACCTAGAACATGCATTTTTGTTAAAAATAACATATGTGCAATGCCGTTATATAATTTCTGTCACAGAGATGTAACTATGGTGAAACTAATTATTGAAGGAACCAGTGGCAGGAAGCCGCTGATAATGAGCTCAGTCTACATGCCGTTTGAAGCGCACGATCCTCCATCTCTAGAAGTATGAGGACTTGTCGACAATTGCAATCAAGGAGGCTGGAATGTCATTTTGGATTGCGACGCCAACGCACATCGCATTGCCTGGGGTAGCTCAGACAATAACAAACGAGGCGAAGAACTATTACAGTTTAATGTAAGTACAAACTATCATTTATTAAACAAAGACAATAAGCCAACATTTGTCATGGCTAACAGAAGGGAAGTAATTGACCTAACTCTAGCACCTAACAATATATGTGAATTTATTGAATCATGGCATGTATCTAATGAAATCTCGCTTAGTGATCATAGATACATATGCTTTAAGTACATTTTGGACAAACCCTTACCTCAAATATGTAAACGCAACCCTAGAAACACAAAATGGTCCCAATATAGGAAAACCTGAAAATGGAACTAGGTGACGCAAAGATAAAACTCAACTCCATCTTAGATATTGAATTTGAGGCAAGCCGGATAACAGATGCAATCCTAACATCTTGGGAAAGCAGCTGTCCTGAAAAGAAGATATCTACTAAGAAAACCTCATGGTGGTCTGAGGGATTAACCAAATTAAGAACCTCTACCAGGAAAGCTTTTAACAAAGCAAAACAGACAAATAACTGGTCTGAATGTAGGCAATCCTTAACTACTTATAATAAAGAAAATAGGAAAGCAAAACGCAAAGCATGGACAGAACATTGCGAAAATCTGGAAAGTATTCCAGAAAGCATGCGTCTGGCCAAAGTTATGGCCGTAACCAACAAAAGCAATCCACTTTCCTCAATTAGAAAAGCAGATGGATGCACCACGGAGACCGGTAAGGAAACTCTGACAGAGATGTAAAGAGTACATTTTCCAGGCTCGAAGCCTATTCATACACCATTTCTATCTCATGACCTGAGAGGGAGAAAACAGGTTTAAAAACCAACCGTCAGAGATGGGATAGTGCCAAAAAGGTTGTGAATCTGGTCAAGATAGAATGGGCAATCGGTACCCTTCAACCATATAAATTGCCTGGAACCAATACTATATATCCAATCATGCTACAGCAAGGCCTTAATCAGTTGGCATCTTAACTATGCTGTTTATATCGAGCCTGTATAGCTTTCACTTATGTCCCAAAAGCCTGGAAAAGGGTTAAAGTAATGTTCAAACCCAAGGCGGGAAAAGAAAGCTATGAAGAGGCAAAGTCATACAGACCCATAAGCCTGACATCGTTCCTCCTCAAAACGCTGGAGAAACTGATAGAGAGGCATATCAGGGACTATGCATTGGCACAAAATCCAATACAATATGCCTATCAAGCAGGCAAGTCCACTGAAACCGCTCTGCATCACGTGGTGAGTAAGGTAGAGCAAGCACTTCAATCAAAGGAAATATGTCTAGCAGCATTTCTGGATATAGAAGGAGCTCTTGATAGAACAACGTTCTCTGCTATCGAAAAGGCTCTAATAGCACATGAAATAGACCCTGTTTTATGTCAATGGATACTACTAATGCTTAAAAGCAGAATAGTCTCTATGTCATTACTCGGTGATGAAATAAGCGCTAATACTACCCAAGGAGGTCCCCAGGGAGGGGTACTTTCCCCACTACTCTGGAGCCTAGTAGTAAACCCGCTTATCAAGTATTTAAATGACAATGTATATCCTATGATGGGTTATGCTGATGACATTGTCATACTGATCAACGGAAAATTCTCCAGTATGGTTGCGGAAAGACTCCAGAACGCTCTACAAAGAGTCGAAAGATGGTGTGTGAGTAATAGTCTTTCTATCAACCCAAGAAAAACGGTGGTTGTGCCCTTTACAAAGAGGCGAAATCTGATAAGCTTGACAACACCGAAGGGTCGAAGGATGGAGACACAATAGATCTAAATAGGTCGCAGTGTAGGGTAAGCCCACCCCAATGAAATAAGATAAGTACTAATTCACATAATTCTATAATAAAAATAAAATGCGTACATACACTTTTACGACATAGACAAAAAAAAAACGCCAGGAAAAACAAAATAAACATATAGGGAAAGAAATTTACGAAATTCACTTTCAGTCAACTTCGAGACCCCACACACACATATTTATGAGCACTTTTACATGCCTTTACATATTTATATAAATAGATAGTTAGCACTTTCTGAATCAAATTTATATACCGAATTACATATCCTTTAATAATACCTATATAAATAGCTGTCACACAATAACAGTGTGTGTACAGAAGCCGGTAGGCATATGCCACATACACAATGATACAAACTGCACTACAATGTTACTAGGTACATAGGTATAATAAATAAAAGCAAGATACTAAAGTGCAAAATCCTACTATGTACAAGCATTATCGTAGGTCGACTCTAAGTCATAAAAAGAAACAACAATTATTTATACTTAACTAACAAGAAAACTTCAAATATCTTATTTTAGATACCTACAGAAAATAATATAGGAACAAAATACAAAATTTCCAAAAATACTCTGTCCAAATGCGATAACAAAGACGTTATTAAAAAAATTGCCTTGCCGTCATTTATTGCCAATAGAAACATCCCAAGTCACAGAGCAAAACAAAAGAGGTGCAGGTACCCGACGCCTCACAACCCAACAGCTGTACCCAAACTCTAATATTATCGAAAAATAATATTACCGGAGAAATAAGCATCACAAGAGCCTATAGAGTATTTAAATTTTGAGTTTTCATCTAACTCTTCTATAATAATTTGAAGCACTAAACAATGATTACTTTGTAAGTAAAACACTCCAAATTTGGTTACCCTTCTTGTTTTTCACTAATCAGTAAGACTGTCAGACATGCCTGAATATCTATAAATAAATTAAAAGTTATGCAATATGGCTTTTGAAAATGCAAAACCTTCCAATATTATTATTCATACAAACTTTAAATCTTGAATCGAGAAATACAGGATGGAAACTGCCTATTCAGAGCAATAAC
The DNA here is from genome assembly GCA_949709985.1 of Luffia ferchaultella. Classification (NCBI taxonomy): domain Eukaryota; kingdom Metazoa; phylum Arthropoda; class Insecta; order Lepidoptera; family Psychidae; genus Luffia; species Luffia ferchaultella. Next base: position 192,717 of record OX453256.1, on the reverse strand, counting down.
ATACCAACAACGAACAGTTTGGAATCTCATTTACACATTCTATGATTAGAAGTGACTTAGCCATATATCTCAAGGAAAACAAAATCAATGAGCCATATCCAGTAGTTATAGTGGACAGAAATTTACATGTTGACACAGAAGAGAATTGAAAAACACATTAGACAGCAATATCATGACAGAATCTGGGCAGGTGAAGACACACAAATAGAGGAGCGGTGGAGCATTACCCAGTCCTACTATAATTGAATGTTAATATCTTGCAAAGCAACAAACCTACGATAACTTATCAACCACAGGGAGCAATGGTACCGGGAAACATTTATATAGATTTCTTCAATAACCACTACGAAAGTGCTTTGAAAATTAGTGAGTAAGTATGTGAGGTAAATAAATCACATATGCATTAACGGACTCTACGTAAAACTCCTCACTACATAGTTTAAATATACAATCCAACATAGGACAATTGAAAAACAACAGCCAATCAAATGATTTGAACACTTGCAACTTCTCATATAGGTAACAACACTTAAGAATAATGGATAATACAGCTTTCAGATGAATCAGATTCAGCACTAAGCCACCCCTTGAACAGAAGTAATGCGATGAAATGAAGTTAACGTACGTTCCACTTTGGCTAGCGCAACCGCATGGTTGCGCTAGCCTTGAAAAACGAAAACACATAGACCAAGAACACCACAACCTAAACATTACCCTAGCTGGCATTCAAGAAATGCATACGGCGAGTGGAATGTTTCAATCTAAACACTGCGAAAGGATCTTAAGTTGAGGAACAAAAGCGGTGTTAGTATCATCATTAGAAAATAAATATCCACAAAAACTATTGCTACACACCAAAAAAATAATAATTTACTAGGCTTATATACATCAGGATACTTCTGGGAAGCAATCTATACTACAAGGAATGGTTTATTATTGTGGTACATATTCCACACAAATCAAGACAGGGCATACTGGATACCATACTCGCACAATAATCCTTGTTAATTGAAGACCAGAAAATACAAAATTGCTTATATAAGGAGATTTCAATGTCCAGCTTGGAATAGGTGACAAGAAAATCAAAACAAAATGAAAAACAATAATCGAGAGTAACTTATTTCACAGTAAGCCAAATAGCATCATCATCTAGCCAAATAGCAGTAACTTTTTTTAGATTTCTGCATACAGCACAATCTTAAAATCAGCAGCACATAAGGCTGCCGCTCTAGCAAAATAACGTGGAAGGCATGTGGAAGAACATCCTAAATTGACCACATAATCACAAAACTCAACAGGATATTAGGCTTGAATTGATTCAAGGACAATGGTCAAATGTTAACGCAGATCACAAAATTATCTGGGGAGTCATCACAAAGAAACATAAAATAACATCAATAAAGACAAAAATTCTACAAAAACAATACAAGATACAAAGTTCATCATCATCACCATCATCATCAGCCCGTGTCTCTCCACTGCAGGATATAGGCCTCTCCCAAGGCTCGCCACCACACACGGTCCTCCACCTTCCGCATCCAATTACCCCCGGTATGGTGCTTCAGGTCATCAGTCCACCTTGCCGGAGGGCGTCCAACGCTTCGCTTCCCAATATGTGGCCTCCATTCGAGAACCCGTCTACCCCATCGGTTGTCGGTTCTACGGCAAATGTGACCGGCCCATTGCCACTTCAGCTTGCTAATCACTTCGGCTATGTCGACAACTTTAGTTCTTCGACGGATTTCAGTATTCTTGATTTTGTCCATCAAGGAAATGCCGAGCATAGCCCGCTCCATAGCGCGCTGAGCGACTTTAAATTTGTGGACCAGTCCTGCCGTGAGAGTCTATGTTTCGGCACCATATGTCATTGTGGGCAGGACGCATTGGTTAAAGACCTTGGTTTTCAGACATTGTGGTAGTGACGACGAGAACAGACGACGGAGCTTCCCGAAAGCAGCCCAGCCCAGCTGAATTCTTCGGTCTGTCTCTTTGTTGAAGTTGTGTTTGCCTAACTGGACAGTCTGTCCTAAATAGACATAGTCTTGCACAACTTCGAGAGTCGCACCTTCAACGGTTACCGGTCTCGGTACAATACAAAGTTCAACATTTTTTAACTGGGATTATGATCTTCTCAAAATAAAAGGAGTAATTAGCAGTTTGCAGCCGAGGAATTTACCAGTCAGATTGCAGAAGTGATCATAGAAACATGCAACAAAAATGATTTTCCTGAAGAATGGATTCATACTATTCAAATTCCTATCCCAAAGGTAAGCCCGACTAGGCGTTTAAGTGACTGAAAAAAGAAAATAGGCAGACCAATATTCACCTGGAGGGATTCTCTGGACCAAGACATGCAGTACGAGCGTAACCACCGAGATTGGCTCAAGCTAGCAGAAGATAGACAAGGAATAAAGATAGCAGCAGCTGAAATATTAAAATTCAAGAGACAGACTGCGGAACATTTGAGGAAGAACCTTAAATGCAGCTTTATCCTCTGACCATTTATATATGTACACAGGAGAATATTTATCCACCTCTCCCGTTTCCTTTCTCTGGCTACAGGTTGCATGTAAATCGGTCTGATATAAAAATCCCTTCATTCCTCTTCCAAGCTGCGATGACCTACACTCCCTCCCATAACCATGCCTCCTTCGGTATATCGGGATTTATCCCTTTCAGTTGCATAACTGGCTGAAGGAAAGGCACTGATGATGACATCTGATTTCCAATCAGACATTATGTAAAACATTTATAAAATTATTGTTCCATAGTTTCTATTATTCAAAGAGAATATAAATGGGAAGACTCACTTTTAGATGCATATTAAAATAGATATATATATATATATATATTTATTTCTACAACCTAATACTAATTACAATTATATATATATAAATAATATTTAGATTGTAATACAATATATAGAAATTGCAATAAAACTATAAGAAACATGTAAGTTGTACTGAAGAATTGTTACCTTGTACAAACAGGTGTCTATGACTTGATTAGTGACAGCAATGAGGTCATCGGTGAGATGAAGCAGCCAGTGTACATATGCACACAAGGCCTCATTACTCATTACGTCCCATACGCCATCACATGCTAGCACCAGGAACTCGTCTTGTGCTTCACAGCGCTCATGCACCGACACCTCTGGCTCCGGCGACACAAGTTGTTCACAGGGACCCCGATCCACTACTTTTTTATACTCGTAGTCGCCAAGAGCGCGCGATACCGCTAGGCTGCCGTTGACACGCTGTATCATAACGGAACCACCTGCTTGTACGATGCGTGACTTTTCCGATGGCAACTCAGGCTTATGGTCACGTGTCGCAAAGATGGGTGTACCATCTCGCGCCAGCACAGCACGAGAGTCGCCACAATTCGCTATGTAAATCTGCTTGGGAGAGACAAACGCGCACACGGCTGTTGAGCCAGACTTTTCCTCACCATTCGACAGCTCGGGCAGCTCGCGCATCTTCTTGTCGAGATCTAGGAAACCGGCGCGGATCGCTTCTGCGACTTCTTCACGCCGAAACTCATCTGTTTGCAAAATACACTCGAGTAGGTTGTCGGCACAATGCGCAGAGACTCGGGCCCCCGCGTGCCCGTCAAATACGGCAAAGTAAGACCAGTCCGAAAGCGTACCATTGAGCGTGAGCTGCGCGTGGTGCGCATCCTCCATCTCGACACGCCAGCCTTGCATGGAGGCCACGCCGTAGCGCAGCCCATTGCCCTCGCCATTCTCATTGTACTTTTTGGTCTCCGGCTTGTTCAAGAACGCCCCCATCGTGCTGGTGTGAGTCGACCTAGCCCGTGCGCAGGGTCAACGGCGTCTGCCAGTGACTGGGGCACACGACATCAGGCGAGAAGGAAGCTCGATTCGCAACCGAGCGTACGCAAGCACATCATGACCGCTGAGCGGCACTAGCAATGTATAACTATGTAACGCTGCGACTGATCTGCTGGACCCGCGAGAGCTCAACTCAATTGGACCAGAGTTGACCAGACTCACCAGAGATCACTACCCGAACCCGTTAGCGCTATATGTCACGCGCCCACGGGATGTACCGCAGCCACGTGTGCACGTTTCGCAAGCACTTGATACCGTCAACAGTCTTTATTACTTTGATTGCGGTTAGGATTATCGTGTAAAACGTAAAACCAATATGAAAAGAATGAATGGCGGAATTAAACAATATTTGTCTATGATATGATCTAATTTTTTACTGACATATGCAGTGTGACCGTGTTTTAATCAAGAGATGTGCTATGCTATAAGTGCTATAACGTACTCTGTGGCTATAACTAAGGGTTGCCTCAGTAGCAGCCTGTGTGTACTAAAACACTAAAATATGCTAAAACCATAGACATACATATACAAGCGTAGGAGACCAACTGACATCTAAACATCGCATGACCGAAACGGAAATGAGTATGTGTACGAAATGCATATGAGTTTGAGCCTGTTTTAGTGATGTGCATGGATGTTTTTTATATTATCGATAGCAAGTAGTACTTTCATGATGATGTGTCGTTGAAATTACCGCGTTATCAAAAGTCTAAATCGGCAATCCTATTTTGAATTTGCTATACTACTAAATTTTAATTTTGAGTTTTTTCCTAACTTTTAGTTTTTTAAAATGACAAATCATCAATCAATCAATTCAAATGCCATTTCCTTTACACAAATAAAAAAAAATTTTTTTTTTGTTAACAGTTATAATAAAAAATTTGCAGAAAGAAGTAAAGAAAGCGTTAACATCATTATGGAAATTTTAATATTTAGTTGAATACAAGCCAAGTAATAAATAAAACAATATAAATAAACCAGTTTTATTTTTAATGACAATACGTCATGTTGCAACGCATAACAACAAACTTTTTTGCACTTAAACAAAAAAATAAGAATATACCAAACAAAAACATTTACAATGGAGAAGCTTCATGATGAATATCATATTTAACTCGATATAATTGAAAGATAAACCAAAACTAATAAAACAGTGAAAGTTTTTTTAAATTCGTCAATAAATGACTGAGAAATAAATTATTGAAATTCATGTGTTTTCGTGCGGTTTGACTGATGGCCTCTTACTGCCCGTGACGTCACATTGCCTACTCAATCGAGTGTCGTGTCGTCTCACTGCACCACAAATTATGCCTTGGATGAAATTCCTGTATTTCATCCAAGTCCATAATATCTTTTGTTTCTTTATGTAATAGATAGTTAAGTTTTATTTGATTATAAAGGAACAAGTTTTTGTAAAAGACAAGGTGATAATTTGCCTAAAATTGATATTTTCACTGTGATGGACTTTTTTCTTCAAATCCGTCTTAGATTAGTGCTGAAATAAAAGTTTAGGCTCTAAAGTAGAAGGCTCTGGTGATATATCCCGGTAAACGTACGCTGACACTGATCGCTTGGGCTTCAGATCGACCTGTACAGAAATTACAGTTGGCATAAATGCTCTGACTTTAGATATTAAGTATATACTACGGCGTTAGTATACTACTTAATATACTAAGTAAGCACATATGAAAAAGAAAGAAACCCCTTACGGCATAAATTCAGTAGGTATAGTTCCTTTCTTCAAAAGTCGTCGGTGATTTAGTTAGACAAAACAGTTTTCCTTAAAATGTCTACTGCAAACCAACGAATGTTTTCGAGGCGTTCCACCTGTTCTATTTAACATTCTTATCCATTGTTCTCTGCTAACCGCGTTTAGAGGAAACCTGGATGTTATGAAATAGTCATCATTATCAGGAAGCATTTTTTAACACCGCAGTTTCTTGGAGGAAAATGAGGTTAAATTATTGTATACAGTAACTTCGTTATTCAAAGTTAAATTATTTACGACGTTCTTAATCAGAGAGCAGATAGAATGTCAAACTTTAAATCATAAATAAAAAACGATTAAAATTATTTGTGTATATATTTTATATTTTCATATGAACAATTCTTGTATTTAAATATATCTTATGTGTAGTATATAGGTATAGATGTCATACTTTCTCTTACAATGTGCTGCCAGCCTAAATAAACCTCCCAATAAGTTTAAAAACAGTTAACGACATCTTTCCAGTGGAACAGGTGCAATTAGGTAATATCAAATATACAAAATATTTATATTTGAAAACATCGACATATCGATAGATTTTGTGCAATCCCTATGCTTAATTGTTTGATAGTAATTTTACACAATATTTTTGTATCGTACACATAATTGTTTAAAATACTCATACAACCATCGCACATTAACAACCATCACACTCTAGAATACAAACTGTATGATTTAGTCCTAAGAACGGAGAACACTGATGCCTATAATACAGGGCATCCTAGTTTAGGCATCAGCGATCTATCCAATTTTATTATATGTTTATGTGAACTATACATCTGAATTGTACAAGTTAGCATATGTTTCTTTTTGTGGAAATAAATTATTCTTATTCTATTCTTGTTTAAAATAACAAATTATTTACAAAATAAAGTATTTACCGTATAGTACTGATGTATAGCCAAGTAAATTTAGGATCCCTTTTTATAAAAATAAGCATTAAGATAACAATATGTTATTGGCAGTACTTACCGGTGAAATGTCTCTTTATTTGGATTATTAACATATGTTACAGTGCAATTTAAAACTGAACACGACACCATTTTTATCCCAAGAATTAATTTTTGTAGAATTCTAAACGATTATAACACAAAATAGAAAACAAAGCTGGACCTTATTTTGACAAGTCGCTAATGGAGACTAAATGTGTTCAAAGAGGTTTTATGACAGATTTTCTTGCATTTCTTTCTCGCATGTAGTATTTCCGCAAAGAGCTGGATGTCATTCGCACACTGTGTTCCTCTCTTACGCTAGTATAGATACCTTTATGGCTAAAACATGATTTCACCAAATTTCACCGCTGCTTCGAAAGATTTATGTCTTTAATCGAGAGATTAAAAGCGCGGGAAGCTTAACCGAAAAGGCGAATTTTTCTTTGTGAAATTGAAAAAATATAGTTATCTAAGTTTAAATTGCTTTTTTATGTTTAAAATATAATAAAAATGGGGAAGAATGGTAGAAGTAGGAAAAAAAGGAAGAAAACATATGAAGAAAATACTGAGAATGTTGAAACAGATAATTCTGTGGATAGTTCGGACGCTGAGTCTATTGAGCTAAATGTTGACAAATATACACCGTTCTTAGTTCCTGATTATCACAGAGTTTATAATGAAGATTCAACAGCTACCGAATTCATTGTATTTATAGAAAATAGCTCTCAAGAAAAACCGATTGGAGACAGAGATATGATGTCTTTGGCAAATATTTTACAACATAGCGTACAAGGTATAATCCAACTTAAAAGAATTAACAGACAGAAAATTGGGATTATATTTAATAAACCTAACTTGGCTAATGCCTTATTGCTTAATAAGACCTTCCTTAATCTAAATAAATTTAAGGCATCTATTCCTGCATCATTCTGTGAAGTCACTAGAATAATTTTTGGAGTTCCGGTTGAGCTATCCAATCACAAAATATATTCCACCATCACTTCTACTAAAAAGATCATTGCCATAAGGCATTTAATGAGACGTATAAGAACCGACGAGGGTTTTATTCTTCAGCCAACTCAGAATGTGACCGTTACCTTTGCTGCAACCTCTCTACCAGATAGTGTGAGCCTGAACTTGTAGAGGTTCAAAGTTTCAGTATACATTCCACCTGTAAAGCAATGCTACAAATGTTTGAGGTATGGACATTTAGCTAAATTTTGTAAAAACGCATTTAGATGCTCTATATGCTCCGGTAACCATAACTACAAGGATTGCCAAGTAGAAGTCTCGAAAGCTGTGTGTTTCCACTGCAAAGGAAATCATATTGCAATATCGTCTATTTGTTCAATAAAGAAAAATAAAATCGAGGAAAATAAAACCCCCATCTTTTGCTGATATTTTTGATGAAAAATTTTTTCCAGGTCTTACATCACAATCTAAAAATAAAACACAAGAATCACAACAAAAAGATTTATTAAATTTCCTACACTCTTATAAAGTAATGAATTTATTGGTACAATCCTTAGTTAAAATCATGTCTTTAAATACAGATAATACAAATGTTAGTACACAAAATATTAAAACAATTTTATCAGAAACTTTCAGTAATAATAATTTAAGTAATATATCAGTACGGCCCAGTTAAACATAATGCAATGGAACGCACAGAGTCTGTTGAGTAATCGACATACATTTATAAAGTATTTATATGATAATGATATACATGTAGCTCTCATTTGTGAAACATGGCTTAAGTCAGAGCAGCGTTTCAACATAAAGGGCTATATTACAGAGCGTCTAGATTCAGGTAATGATCATAACGGTGTAGCAATCATAATTAGAGATAGTTTGTCGTATCAAATTATTAATACTTTTTGTGATAACTCCATACAGAATTTAGCAATCAAGTTACACTACAATAATGAATATGTTCATTTAGTTACTTTTTATAGCCCCAATAATAGTCTGCCACAGTTTAATAAAGCTAAATTTGAAACTTTAATTAAAAATATTCCTGAACCGATGATATTTGCAGGTGATTTTAATGCTCATCACACTGTATGGGGTTGTGGTTCAATTGATATTAGAGGCAGAGATATTCTGGAAATTATAAATGATAATGGTTTTGTACTGCTGAACAATGGTCAGACTACTACCGTGGGTAGTCATATATGGGCGCCTAATGCGTTGGATTTAACCATAGTATCTCCTCAGTTGGCGTTGTTGTGTGCATGAGAAGTGCACGATGACCCACTGGGTAGTTATCATCTTCCTACACTGACAAAACTTGTAATTGGTCAGCCTATTCCTTTGGGTGATGAGAAGTCTTGCAATGATACAGTTCGGCCTAATTTCCGCTTGGTAGACTGGAAGATATATTCTGAAACAGTTAGTGATTTGCTGGTTAACTTTCAGTATAGTTCATCTGATCCAGGAGGCTCTTACAATAGCCTTTGTGATATTTTGAATGGTGCTTTAGTAAAATCTATCCCTTTTAAAACTAAAAGACCTTGTTTAAATAAAAAAGATTTTGTTAAAAAACCAACTCTTCCTTGGTGGAACTCGAATTGCACTACAGCTGTATCAAACTCTAGAGAAGCCTATGCGCTTTTTAAAGCTAGTTCTAGACAATTATTTAAAATTTAAATGTTTGCAAGCTCTGAAAAAGTTGATTCTTAAACAAGAAAGAGACAAAAGTTGGTTAGATTTTTGTAATTCATTAAACAGGCTTTCTTTAATTAGCAAGGTATGGAAGACTATGAAAAAGTTTAATAAAACATTTGTTCCTAATAATAGCCATAATACTAATATTGCATGGATTGAAGAATTTCTTAATAAATATACATCAGATACTGTTCAAAATATAACAGATCCTTCTTTCACAGACGCTTTACCGTTAAGAAAAGAAAATGATTATTTAATTAAAAATTTACTTTGGCAGAATTAAAATCAGCATTAAATAGTAGAAAAGACACAACTTGTGGATTAGACAACATCTCTTATAAAATGCTCTCTAGTCTTGATATACCCTTTTTGAAAATAGTTTTAGACATAATAAACCTATTATGGGACAATTCTTATATCCCTATAGAGTGGAAAACTGATTGCTTAGTTCCGATTCTTAAGTCAGGAAAACAAAAAGAGTGTCCAGATTCTTATCGTCCTATCGCACTGACCTCATGTTTTGGCAAAGTTGTCGAACAATTAATTAAACAACGGCTTGTATTTTACATTGAAAGCAACAACATATTAATAAGTAATCAATTTGGTTTTCGACGCGGACACTCAGCCCGGGAAAGTGTGTCTCAATTGCATTTGGATATACAGGAATCTTTTTCTAAAAACAATAAATTGATATGCGTACTTTTCGATGTAGTTGGAGCATTTAATGTGAATCACACTACCCTTGTTTCCATTTTGAAATCTCTTGGCATCCCTGAAAAATTATGAAATGGATATATAACTTTTTAAATGAAAGAAAAGTATTTGTTAAATATAATAATCAATTGATTGGCCTTCAATTATCTTATAAGGGTGTCTGTCAAGGAGGGATCCTTAGCCCTTTACTTTTCATATTGTATGTACACAAACTTAATTTGGTGTTGGGATCTAATGTACTTAATTTGCAATTTGCAGATGATTTAGCTGTATATTGTATGGGTAACAATGTTGTTGAATTGGAGAGGGACCTCAATAAAGCTTTGAAAAATTTAAATGAATATTATAATTATTTAGGATTAGATATATCCACTGAGAAGAGTAAAGTGATTGTTTTTAGAAAACGAAAATTGAATCATAAATTTGATATTTCATATAATAACAATTGTTTGACATTGGTTGACAGTGTTAAATTTTTGGGTGTAATATTTACTTCCAAGTTATCATGGACGAGTTATGTCGATTGCTTAACAGACAGAGCCAACAGAGCATTTAATATTTTAAAGTCAGTAGCTAAAATTAGTTGGGGAGCTGACCCTAAAATTCTACTCATACTTTATAAGGCTTTGGTAAGAAGTCATTTCGAATATGCTTTTTTTTGTTATGCATCTGAGCCGAAGTTAATAGATAAAATAGAAAAAATTCAAAATAATAACTTGCGCCTCATTACAGGGGCAATGAAAACTACCCCAATCAATTCATTACAAGTCGAGTGTAATACACCTCCTATTCTTCTTCGTTTTAAATACCTAAAAATTAAATTTATTACTAGATTATACTCTACGTGTAACAATTTCTTATTTTCTAATCTTTGTAGACTTTCAATTTTACAAAATCATCCTTTTATTATTGAAGACTTTTCTGAAATTCATAATTTTATAAGTCTTAGTAACATACATAATAGTTCTTTCCATTGTTATAAAGGGGTTTTTGATAGTAAATTTCCTCAAATGAATATTGTAATAGACAAACAGCTGAAAACAAAACAAGAAGTTTATGATAAATTGAACAAGTGGCAGGATTATCATCATTTATATACTGATGGAGCGAAAAATAAGGATGGTGTTTCTGCAGTATTTTATGACAAGAATATAAAAACCGGACATGGAGTTAAGTTACCAAACACAGTGAGCATCTATACGGCTGAAGCTTATGCAATATTGATGGCTTTACAATATGTGGAATCTGAAGTAGATGCAAATTGGTTAATTGCCAGTGACAGTATGAGCGTTTTACTAGCTATAAAGAATTCGAAGTTGGATGCTAACACTAATTATATATTGCATGAAATAAGAGAGAAATGGTTACAACTACAAAGAATGATGAAAAACATAATATTCTTTTGGACACCTGCACATGTTGGAGTCTGGGGCAATGAAAATGCTGACCACCTTGCAAAAGCTATAGATGAAAAAAATTTACATGAAATTACTCACAGCCTAGATATTCCTCCTTCCGATTTTCTTGCTCAAGTTCGAAATCGTCTGAACATGTAATGGTACATGGACTGGTACGCCTCGCTACATGCTAAAGGTCGATGGTATGAGGAAATCAACAACATCATAGGAATTCCGTGGTTTGTTAAAAATAAAGTCCAATAACGAGGCAGAAGATTCATTACAACTATTTGTCGTCTGAGATTCGGTCATTGCAAATTTAGAGCCCATCTAAAAAGAATGAAAATAGTCGAAAGTGACATTTGTGAAAATTGTCATCAATCATCAGAGACACTTCAGCATATTTTTTTCGACTGTAGTAAATTTGCCATTGAAAAACTGATTTTGATTGATAAATTATTAAACATCTTTAAAAGTGCTGAACAAATCCCGCGCTCTATTCAGCAAATACTTTCTAATCCGGCAACATATACTTCTGTTTATGACTACGTAAAAAATACAATTTTAGATATTTAAATTACTATAAAATTTTGATTGTAGAAATGTTTACCTAAGACTTGGAAGTTTTTGCCTAATTTAATGTTAAATAATTGAAAATTGTAAAATTCTGACCAGACTGTATGGTCATGTACATTTGCCTTGCTCAAGGAAAATAACTTAAAAAAAAAATGTCTATGTTCGAAAGACTTTTCAAAAATTTGTAGCAGGATCACTGTTAAATCTATTTTCATGTCCGATTTAATTTTAGTTTATGGATAAAATATGGAGTATTCTAACTCGAGTGGAGTAAAAAGTCCTTTTTCTCCTCGACTTCAAAAGTCTTTGGGAGGCCAAAAATCACTCGGAATGACCGCTATGAAAAGAAGTCAAAGGTAGCAAGTACACCTAGTAACTTTAATATTCAAATTTTTAATGTTATTCTTATTAAATGCTTATAAGTTACATATCAAAATGATTAGATTAAGCCCGTATTCTTATCATTTACAGTAAATCTGTACTGGAGGACGAAGTCTTGACCGGCGACGTGATTTATAAGACCCCACAACACGTAGTAGAGACATACGGTTCGCCTTTACCCGTCATGGTTACGGAAGCTTTGGCGTTTGGTAGGTGTACACGCGTCGGTACGGCTTTACAAAACTTCACCCTAGAAGTATTGGTAGCGCTTTCCAATGTAGCCTGCTGAAAAGTTACAAAATATTTAATCAGGCTTATGGGGGAAGAGTGTAGAAACCTCATGCAGTAAATATTTTTTTAAGGAAATGAAGAAAATTATAAGGCTTATTGGTGGCTCGTTGCTCTGCTCTGCTTTCCTCTCATTATCACAAGCAAACCCTAACCTAACCTATTTTTTTGAAATGATGGACCATTAACCTGTCTTAGCTGGGTGTCAAATTGATTTTTGATATGAACTCAATTTTCATCAGGCAGCATTGGAAAGCTGACCTTTAATTATAATTTAAAAGAAGGATAGTATGAGGACACGAAACCAACTTTTGGAATTATTAGAAATAAGAAAAAGAACCAAAAATTAAAAATACATAGGTACCTGTTACTTACAAAGACTTCACTCTTCGCATGACACAGATCTGCAGTGAAATAATTGAACCTAATCTAACCTATTGATTGAGAAATGGTGGACAATCTACCTATATTGACCGAATTTCTTTATACAAAAACACAAATATACCTGACCATCATTTTTTAAAATCTTTAAAGTATGGAACTTAATTAGTCATGATTTAATACAGGAGTGGCTGGCCATTTAGTGTTAGATTTAAGTTTTTTGAGTATTAGGGCTATCAGAAATGTCTTGGTTAATACCTATATATTACTCATTTTTATTTTCATTTTTTTTTAGTATTTCCACAATTTTAAAAATTCTAAAAGTTGTTTTAATCTCTTCAACTCGCCCCCCTCTCTCTTATTAGTAGCACTCTCAAGGTGGTAGTTTTGAAAAACTAACTCCACATGTCACCCATAGAAAATGATTGACATAAATGATAGGAGAAGTATAATATGTAAATGGGTATCTGACAGCGAGTGGCGAGGTGAGCGTACGACTGTCGTCGTGTGGCTGGTGCTGGTTAGTAGCAGGCCGACGCGTTCTAGCGTGGCCGCATCGTGCGCCGGCGCCTCCCGCTGCACGCGAGCTAACATTGCCCCAGACCGACCTCGCCCACAAAGCTGATCTTGTCATGTTGTATTATGAAACAGGTGCTCAGGTATGTGTTGTTATTGTATCTGAAATCTTAAGCAGTTTAATTTACTAGAGATTACTGTATATGTCATTGAAATCTGTGTTTAAAACAATTCCACTATAGGAATTTCCGTATGTGGGGAAGTGGGGGCACCTTGATATATTTTGAAGCTATATTGAAATAACGTGTATTGCCTTATTTAATGCAATACACATTCAGCCTCCTTTTTCACAAAAAAATATTCTGTAGCTTTTAAAATAGATTTATAACACAATTTTGAATAAATACTGTTACTGTAAAAACAAAAAAAAAAAAACACAAATGTAAATGACTCCACCGATACAGGCTAGGCGTAGTGGTGGAGTTATTGTACTTCAATAATGTATATAATATTTTTTGGTGAATAAACGTTATTATTATTATTACTTGGAATTTGCTTGAATGTGGCCCAAGCATGAGGTACAATTATGCAAGCAATGGGAACATTGATACAAGTATGGTACGGGTACAAGGTACAAGTAGAAGTATAAGAATTTAATAAAAAATCAAACCATGTGCTTTAATAAAAGTAATATTTATGACAAACTAGCGATCCAGTGACTTACCGATTGGCTGAGTAGTTAAAAACCCTATCTGTGAAGCCAAGGGTCGTGGGATCAATTTCGGCCTGGGTCAAATATTTGTATGTATGAACTTGTCTATTTGTTCTGTGTCTGGGTGTGTAATATCTATATATATTATGATGATAATAACTGTATATTTTAATGAATATTTAAGTATGTGTATCATGTAACAGAATTTCTAGTGTGGGTTTGATGTGTCAGCTACTTGGGTCTTATGACTTACCCAGTGATATGTATAACATATACTTACATCATCAAAATGCTCCGGTAGCTTGGTGCCCCTAGCTGTGCACCATTTGGATAACCTGGACTATGATGAGACTCTCTTTCCTCTGGCCATTGGTGGGGTTCATGAGCATAGTCCTGATTAGGTTATCTTACTAGGTTTCGGGTGTTATTTGTAGAACCTCTAATTGAAACACATTAGATATAAAAAAATAATAATTATATTAACCAAGCTTATAGTCTATTGTTACAAACCTATCATAATAATGACCTGAAGGGCTTACTTATTAGTATTACAAGACCTGTTGATTTACACCAGCTAATATTTGTAGCTTGAATGCCTAGCTTAATTAGAGCCTTTACACCTAACTATTTACATTAAGAAGTACCAGAATCGCCAGATAGGAGTCTTGGCGAGCTGATGAGTATAATAGCTCGATCGATCTATTTCAGGGAGCGACCCCGATTCTTTATTTTGAGTGCACTATAGATCATAGGGAATGGTACCTTATTCCGACCCGTATCTCCTGATCCGATTGAACATGTCCCTCGATGGACTCAACGATGAGTCGTGGAGCTTAGAGTTAGCTTGGCGCATGGAACTAATAAGTACTACGTACAACTGGAATGAGCTCTACGAAGAAATTTCGAGGTCCTAGAAACTTGACCTTGAAAACGAATTAAAAAGATAAAAGTAACAAGGACGTTAGTGGGTGCCATATTGTCTCTTTCTGATTAGGGTGACAAAGTTACGTAGGATAAATAAGACCATAACAGGAACTTTTTAATTTTCGACTAAGGTCGAACAAATCTCTCTAAGTCTATCTTAACCCGTGACACTGAAGTAGACTTTTTTTATATGCGTATAAGGATTTCTGTATGTCCGTGTCAATAACCTATGTCGTAATTTAGTAAATTAGAACCTTTAATTCGAACATTTGTCAAAATTGGTTTAGCAGATTTCAAATTAAAATGCTACAAACATACATCAGTATAGTTATGGAGTAAAAAAACATACATGAATGATGAAAATCAATTTACATTAATTATTAACAAGTAATTTTAATTTTTATAAGGGATCATAAACCACGAACTTAAGCACTGAAAATGAGGTCTCGCGTGGCCACCGCGTAGTACAACTCGCGATAGCATCAAAAATACTGGTTGGATTTGTACGAAATACTGTAAAATCATCAAATTTACACAAAAAAATAAAATAAACGGCAGTAGCCCGACTCCTATCCACATCGATAGAAAAGTAGAAGCAAGCAAACAGAAGTTCAAGAGAGTTAGTCACTAAAAGCGGGCAACCCGCAGAAACAAAATACTGAAATAAAACTGCAAAAGAAAACAGAAATAAAATTGTTTAGTAAAAACTCCGCAAAAACAAAGAATCGACTTCTTTGATATGCTACAGCTTTAAATTTAGTGAACTGATTTCGATAATTCTTTCACAGTATCTACCCTAAGTTATAAAATAGTGCCTAAACACAAAAATTATCAAAATCGATTCAGAACTTTCAGAAATATTAACGGCCATGTATGTTACATGTATAAAGTCCTATTGAATTAAGTCCAAATATTTTAAGAAATGATATTAGAACGCGACGTGGGCAATCATGGCTCATTAAAAGAAAAGACTAAAAAAAGAAAAAAAATATTATATAAAAAAAATAATTAAATTACACTTTGATAGACAATCGAACTATAAAGAACAAAATAAGAAAGAAAAAAAATATAAGAGAAAATTATTGTTATTGTGAAAAATCGTGGAGTGCAATGAAACATTTAAAACAACTGATATCGGGCACCCCACGCTATTTCACAATAACATTATTTTTTCTCATTAAACACTTTATTCTTATTTTAAAAGTTATTTTCTTCTTTATAGATCGATTTGGTATTAAAGCGCAAGTTTCTTAGTTTTCTTAAACTATAATGTTTTTAAAAGGCGGTCTGAATGATCGTTAAATTTGAAAGGCAAGTTAGTCAAAACAGGGGTGTTCGCACGGTTCCTCCATTTATAGAAATAAATAATGGTGGGAGCTAAGGGCGCGAGCGGGTTGCTTTTCGCCGTTTACGCATGCGGTACTAACAGAATGCTCGTTTGTGATTGGTGTAAAGTAAAAAGACTTAGTACTCTAAAATACAACATTACGGTACAAGTTTCGATGTCATAAAGACAGTACTAATAGCAACTGTATTGAAAACAGTATTAATCGTTGTTAAAATAACGCATACAGACTTGTTTTTTTTTTTGTAATATGGACCAAATAATAATAAAATTTTAATCTATACGAAACAGACTTTATTATAGTAGTGTTAAGCCCAGTAAGAAAGAAATTCAAAATGGCAGACACTTTTTTCAGTTTTGACCGCAGATTTGTGAAGGGAGACCACGTGGACCCATAGACATCGATTTTGAAAGCAAACAGTTCAAAAACAAAAACAGATTCAAAGGCAGTAATTTTTTTTAGTTCTGAGCACAGATTCGTAATTGAAGACCATGCAGACTCTTAGAAATTGATTTTGAAAACAATCGGTCCAGAATCAAAAATAGTAGAATTAGACGAAATGGGAAATAAAAAGGTCTCTTCATTCAATGGGAACTCGGCTTCGCCATCGCCACTTATCACAAACAAAATGCACTCGTATTGCAAATCTTTTCATACGATAACTGTGGCACAGTATAGTATTGTCTAATATTTTTTTTTTATGAAGCTTTGCTTGGTTTGGGACTAGATAGCGCTGTGCGGGATGTCCCAGGTATTATTATTATCACTACATGTTATAAAATAAAGTCCACCAATCCCCCCCGACATCAATGGACAGAGTGATTCAAGAGGAAATTTGTTGAAATATGACGATTATTGTTGAAGAAGTCGGAAAAAAAATCAAGCCGGTTGGGAGCTTTCATCAAAAATGCTGCCTAATCCTTTTGAGATTTAACAAAATAATGTATGAAGGAATTGTGTCTCTTTTATAGGACTAAAGAAAAGTCCGCGATGACATATATCTATCTTTTATGGATAGCTTACTATACTATTTTCATGGTGTAATATGATGAGGTAATTAGAAAGCAATTTATGCACATACGGTATTAATCCTTATCAGATTAAGTACGATATTTACCTTCAGCATTTCATGCACAATATGATTGCGCTTTATACTATACAATTTAAATCAATATCTTAGGAGCCATACCGAACGACGCGACACGCGTGGTTAGACTGAAGTTACGTATCTCATTTGAAAAGTTCTAAGCCTAACATGGTTAAAGTCATTGGTTTTTTTTTATAACTACCCTCATTTTGTAGTTACATTATTTAGCAACAAGTATGCACAGTTTTGTTTATTCACACTAACTCATTGTTCGTTTACACGTGATACCGTAAGTCAAGTCAGAGCTATTTTTGAAAATGGATAAAAGTGAACATCGTGCAGTGATAAAATACCTGAATTTGAAAGGTTTAACTCCAAAAGCTATACATGAAGACATGTCTGCTACTTTGGGTGGATCCGCTCCTTCGTATGCGACTGTTGAAAACTGGGTGGCAGAGTTTAAACGTGGTCGTGAGACCATTCAAGATGAGCCCCGTAGTGGCCGGCCTTCGACTGCTTCCACTGATCAAAACAAAGAAAAAATCTGTGATTTAATTTTATCTGATCGAAGATTGACTGTCGAGGAGATAGCTAAGACTGTAGGCATCTCATCTGAGCGAACACATCATATAATTACTACTGAACTTGGATTCTCTAAGGTGTCTGTGCGGTGGGTACCGCGACTGCTTTCAGTGGAACAAAAACGCAACCGACTCACAACTTCTCGCGACTGTTTAGAGTTATATGAAGCTGACCCAATAGAATTTGTTGAAAGATTTATAACCATGGATGAAACCTGGGTTCACCACAATACACCCGAGACAAAAGAACAGTCGAAACAATGTAAAAGAGCAGGATCGCCCACCCCAAAGAAGGCAAAGGTGGTTTTATCGGCGGGCAAAGTCATGGCATCCGTTTTTTGGGATGCAAAGGGTATAATTCTCGTGGATTATTTAAAAAAGGGTGAAAAAATAAACTCCGATTACTATTGCAACCTGTTGCGTCATTTGAGAGAAGAAATCAAAGAAAAACGGCCAGGTTTATTGAAAAGAAAAGTCTTGTTTCATCAGGACAATGCGCGCGTTCACACCACTGTGCAATCCATGGCAGAAATCCATCAATGTGGATTCGAATTGTTACCTCATCCCCCATATTCACCGGATTTAGCACCGTCCGACTTTTATCTGTTCCCAAAGCTGAAAAAATTTTTAGGTGGTAAACATTTTTTTACAAATGAAGAGGTCATAGCCGCCGTGGACGCTTATTTTGAGGAGTTAGAAGCCTTACCGTGTCGACGGGAAAAAGTGTTTTGAGCTTCCGAGCTCAAAATGTATATGCTCAGTATGTTGAAAAATAAAAATAAACTCAAAATCGTGTGGTTTCATTAAGTATGTTAGGCTAAGAACTTTTCAAATGAATTTGTATACAATACGTATCAATCTTGTATACAAAGAAATATTGTAGTTTGTTTTTATGTACCTATTTATTCTTTACTTTTTCAAATATTTATAAAATTAAAATTAAATACATTAATAATAATATAAGTAGGACGAACTTGCGTTACATTTAAATCTAATTAAATCCAGTCCACATGTTCGACACAACAAGCTGATACAACACAACGACAATAAAAACATTATGGCTTTGCTACCCGTGCGAAACCGGGGCGGGTCTGTCTCTAGTTATTATCTAAAATAAGCAACGTTAAAAAGCTGACATAAAAGAAAACTAATTCTTAAATAAATAAAAACAATAACGATCAAGACTAATTAGTTCGTTAATAGCGCCAAGTATGTGTTGCCCGGTGCAGATTGCGCGTGTAGTAATAAGCAAGCTGTCAAGTAAAACCTATTTATACCTTAATTGTTTATACCTTGGGCTGACAAGAAAATTTATTAATTTTAAAAAATAAAAAAAAATAAAAATTAAAATAATAAAAATAATTTTAAAAATCAATAATTGTAAAGTTCTGTAATGGAGTGGCAAATCAATAATTAATTAATAACAATATTGCAAAATCAATAATTAAAAAGATTATCATAAAAACTTATAAATATATATATATTTATATATATATATTCGCAAATTATTAATACATACATATATATATGTATAGTTATGAGTACTGAAAAATGGTACTCGCTTCGAAGCGAGACTTAGATTTTTGACAAATATTAATTTCTTTTGCTGCTTCTCTACTTAAAGCTCCGTGATACGCTTCAAAATAGCATAAAACATTAAAATCCCTTGGTTCATCGGTGCTCGAAGAAGAGGTCTATTGTAACTTCCATACTGTTTTAAATTTATTAACATACGCTCTAGAACTTTACGTGTTGGAGTATGCTTGTCGGGATTTCTATGGTTATACGGGTTATACCATCATATTGCAGTTCTAATGCACTTATTGTTTGTAAAGGATGCTTCTAAAAGTTCAAAACGTTGGTTGTTAGTTAATACCATATTATAATATTTTTTTTTTACAAAGTAACAATGACAATCAATGAATAAAAATTATGACATAAAAGAAAACGGGAAACTTAACATTCTAAATTTGAATTTCGCCCCTGAAAATAAATGGTACTTAGTAAAAAAGTATTAGTGGCCAATACTTTTCTTGGCAGGCTGTCGTTCAGTCTGTTAGATTTTGAAAATAGAACAGCAACTGCTATCTGTTCCATTTTCAAATGGGACATTTTCAGGCATCATCCTCAGGTCACTCAGAGGAAAATAAGTCAATAATCTAAGGAACATAAATCGTCGAGTTTCGTCAGTTTCCAGTAACATTAAAAAAAATGTGTCCTACAACTTTTTGTTCGCTATACACAGGTGGATTCATTTCTGCAAAAAAAATGTTTTGAGAAAATAGTGAATATCTTCAAAAAATGAGTTTTTTAAAAAAGCCTTAAATGCCATTTTAATACCGTACAAAAACTTAATATGGATTTCTAAGAACAAAACTTCCTATCTTCAATGGTTAGGGTAGCTGTCATAGAGGCCCCTAGTAAATGTTTTAGCGTTCTCTAATATACTAATATTAAAAATATGAAGTAATAAAATATAAAGTTTAAGATATAAGAAAAATAATGAAGCAGAAAAATAAGACCAGTGCCTATGCTATTTCAATCTATATATCATAGTGTCTCAATACCATTTTGATCACTTACAGATGCCGTCATGTGTTGGTGTTTCTCCGGAAGGTGTAGTACGTTATTGGCCTTCGGTGACCCAAGAAAGTGTATACGTGGACGAGTCAGCAGAGCTAGCCGGACAAGAATGTGAACTTCTAACTGAACCTAGCACTGAAGGTCTGGTGCTTGCTACCACCACCTGCACTGTTGTTCTACTCACACCACATACACGAGGTGGTTGCAATTCTAATTTATCAATACTATTTGTAACATAAGTAGTTTACTAGTCAATTTAGCAGGCTATAAATTTCCTTGAATCCTTGTCCATAAGAGGACAAATAAAACTCAAGAGACAAATAATATAACTGATTTTAACATCATATGACCTTCAAGTCCAAAATTCTCCAATTCTTCCAATCGGCTCCAAAATTTAACTTGTAGAACCAGAGGTGTTTATCATCACTGTAGTTAATAAGAGAAAGCCATTCTACAGATTTTTTTAAAATTTATTAATGGTTCATACATTTTTCAATAAAAGCATTTGAACTCCAAAATCGTGATTGGCTCGGTCTATTTGTCCACCAGTGTATAAACTTTTCGTACGCGTCAATTAGTATGATAAAATGTAAAAAGCACTAATGTGTCAGTGATTGTTACAAATACGAAATGTGCACAGAGCACTGTTATACGCATTGTAAGGGATGATTTATTCACATTCTCAATTTTTTTAACAATAGTATTGAGTCATTGTATGAAAAATTAGAAAAATATAACGTATTTCTAACTATTTCATACATTCTTTAATGATACTTATTTTATTTGTCAACGTATTCACCTTTTAAGTTAATACACTTGATGTATCCTTTTTCTACCCTTAAAATTCCTTTACTGCAAAACTCTTTATCCTGAGCCTCTAAAAAATCGTGTACTATGGCGATCAGTGCCTTATCGTCTTCTTTTCGACTTCTGAGGTGCTCTTTCAACTGCGGAAAAAGATAGAAACACTACGCGCGAGGTCCGATAAATATAACGGACTAACGACCGCCCGCAGCTTCGCTTGCGTAGGCTACAAATTTCTGTTATAGGTACTATTAACGTTTGAGATGGTTTATATGTACTTTTTGCTGGAACCAATTTGGTTACACCCATTCAAACTTTTAATCTTCATTCCCCTTCCACCCTTTAAAAAAACTGATACAATTTTTCATCTCCCGTTTCCCACCCTTAAAAGGTGGAAATCTAAAAACCCTGAAACACGTCTTTATTTAAGTCCCCCCATTCTCATCCTTAAGTTTGAAATTTCTAAAAAAAACCTTTCTTAACTTAATGCTCACGTTATAAAATAATCCTATGTTCCAAATTTAAGCTTCCTAGACTAAGTAGTTTTGATTGTACGTTGATAGATCACTGTGGACAAACGACAGACAGATAGACAGACAAACAAACACAAAAAGTAGCTTATGACACTCTTGACAACCTTCTTTCATGTCTGCAAAGTTTCATTAAAATCTGTTCAGCCGTATTGGACATTAGCTCGAATAGATAAAATTGAATTGAATAGACACATTGACGTACACACAAACAGACGGACAAAAAGAAGTTATTGTCAAATCTCTTGACAACCTTCTTTCCCGTCTGCAAAGTTTCCTTAAAATCTGTTTAGCCGTTTTGGAGATTAGCTCAAATAGACAGATACACGTACGGACAGACGGACGGATAAAAAGTAACATTTGTTAGTTTTGACGGCCTTCTTTTCATACTTGTGATGTTACATTAAAATCGGTTTAGACAGATGGACGTACAGACAGACAAACAAAAAGTTCTGTATGTCACTTTTGACTACATCCTTTCCATATGTGTAAAGTTTCATCAAAATCGTTTAAGCCGTTTTGGCCGAATCCGATTTGCTCGAATAGACAGACAATTCGTTTTCATATATATAGCCTATAACCCTCCGCTAGATTCAGGCTATCAAACGCAAAAAGAATTTTTCAAATCCGACTGGTAGTTTCAGAGATTAGCGCATTCAAACAAACAAACAAACAAACAAACAAACTCTTCAGCTTTATAATAAGTATTTCTATTATATAGATTAATAGATTATAAGATAATAAGAAAATAAGATATTACTGAAAACCGTATCAAAGTCTATTGCGTGGTTTGGAAGTAAAAAGTTAACGAACAGAGGCAGACGACGAATATATTTTCTCCCGCTATAGCTTTCATAGTTCGATGAAAACTGCTAAGATATTAATTTAAATTGTATGGTGTAAAGGACAATTATAATATGCATAAAATGCTTAAGACAACTAACGTATTTAATTTGATAAGGATTAATATCACGTTTAAAAAACATCTTCGTAAATAGTACATTATGTTAGAACAAATTTGATTGTTAAAAAAAGGTTATAATAAGTTAACTTAAAAAAATACACATATGCTGTCGCGGACTTTTGGTTAGAACGTGATACAAGATTTTTGCTTAACATCAACCGTTTACGCAGCGCGCCCGACGGAAGCTCTCAAAAGGAATAATTTTTCCCGTTTTTGCAACATTTTTCATTGATGCTCCATTTCTATTGGTTGTAGGGTGATGTAGTATAGCCTATAGCCTTCCTCGATAAATAGACTATCCAACACAACAATAATTTTTCAATTTGAGCCAGTAGTTCCTGAGATTTGCGCGTTTAAACAAACAAACTCTTCAGCTTTATAATATTAGTATAGATGTTCCATCAATTCAAAGGCAGCATTTTGAATGGCAGCCATCGCAACTCTGGACTTATGCACGGGGGCGTTATCTTGAAACAAAACAACTATCTGATTTCCCACGCAGTTTCTCGCGTATTTTGTTATAAATTTTTTAATTTGTCCTGCAAATAAAGGCCCCAGAATAGGGGCCTCTTGACAGAAATATTCGATCAATACTACGCTTGACTGTTCCAGAAAAGAGAGTCCATAATCTTACTGGCGGTCGGAATTGCCTTAAATTTCTTAGGAGTTGGAGATGACGGTCTTTTCTAAGTCATGGATTGCCGTTTCGTTTTGAGGTCGTAATGGTGAAGCCATGTTTCATCCATAGTTATGAATCGAGTTAAAAATCGGTCAGGATTTTGCTGTAACAAATCCGCAAAACAGCTTTGCGAAATCCTCAGTCGGTTTGTTTTTGTGCATTTTCCGCATTCGCGCGTAAGCATTGTGGGCATAATATTCTAGATACTTCCCATGGAAATGTTCACTTCTTCGCCTATGAAAGGAACACGACGATCCGCCAAAACAATTTATTCGACTTTTTTAAATATTCGTTTGTTTGCTGCCGTGTCGTAGGGTGCCCCGAACGTGGGCCGTCGTAGGTGCAAGGTCTTCCTCGCTTAAAGTCAGCACACTAACGATCAACTGTTGGATATGGAGAAGTTTTAACCCCTAATTTTCTTCGCAAACCTTGATTTACCTGCTCCGTAACAAAAAAATAAAAAATAAACAGAGATATTTAATTTTTATTTATTATTTAGTGCGTGTTTAAATTTATTTCTATTAGACCGTTAATGACATAAATCAAATAAAGGTATGTGATCAATCAATCCATCTAATTATCACGCTCGCCCTCACACCCATGGCAACCCTTAATTAGTGTCTGGGTCTTTGGAGGGATAATTGGCCGCTGCGATTGGTCAGCTGCTTACAAAAAGTATTGAAATAGTTCCCCGGATATCAGATATAAAAATCAAGACTGAGAATGTAAGTAAAATTACATTATTTTTTTGGGAGCTTTAAAGCGTCCGGCAAGGGTTACCGCCAACGGGAAGTGTCCGGCAATATTGATTATTGATTTTTATCAGTATTCTTTGGAACATACATAAGAATCAGCACTGAGACTTTAAGAAAAGTAAACAGTACATACCTACTAACACTACTTAACCCACATATTTCATTTCTAAGAAGTAAGAAGATCTGGCGGTCCTTGGATCTTGGACTATTCGTTTCCAAGAGGATTCTTTTTTTATCTTAAGGCCCATTAGTAGGCAACTTAAAAATCTGATCTCACCCGTACGGCTCGTGTTGTCCTCATATGTTTATAAATTTTAACGCTAGAGGCGCGCAAACCCATCATCTGTGAAAACAAAGGCTTAATTACTTTGACTTTTAATAATTAACGCGCTGGTCAATTCGTATTGTGTTGAAAAATAATTTATTCATCTAAAAAATTGTCTACTAGTGCAAAAGAATTATTATTTGAACTGGTCAATTATTTTCTTTGTATTACGAAATAAATTCAAAAACACGCTATCTACTGATTACATGTAATACTAAGTGAATTATGAGTAACCTTATAGCTGACTGATCATAAATAAGTGTTGTGGTTTTATACATTACGTTTATTTCTTCAGAAAACTAAAAACAAAGATTTGATTGGAATGACAATAAAATACAAACTTCACTGGTCTTACAATGTTATTTGTACTAAAACATAATAAGACCAAATTCTGTATGAAAGCGCCAATTGCTATTATGGTTGTCACATAATCAAAATTATGTAAATATTACATTTTATTTATTATTTCATATCACTCGTACAATATATCTATCATGATGTTTGTGTAATATAATGTGTAATTTATTATTGATCAAAATATAAGTTATATATTACAATAAAATTCGATAGTAGTTTTGGAGAAAAAACATTGTTATAGTTCGCCTCAAACTTCGGATCGGAATACAACGCTTAGGCGTGCTTGCGTAGGTACAGTCATGTACCCCTCGCTCCACTGCGTCCCACTACACTTAAAACTGGTTACTGCGACGCGACTTGTGTCTATATTCGCATCCGCCATAAAGTTTGATTGGAACTGTACTTACGACGGAATGGAGACGGTAGAAAATGATACGACCCAGAGCGCAGGGGTATAAAAGTTTAATGCGGTTATAATAATATATGAGGACATTCCACACACCATCTTCTAGTCCCAACCCAAAGTAAGCAAGTATTATGCTTGTGTTATGGGTTACTAGACAACTGATTTACATACTGAAATATTCTTTATAATATATAGATATTTTACACCCAGATACAGAACGAAATAAACATGTTCATGTACACAAATATTTGTCCCAGGCGGGAATCGAACCCGCGACCTTTGGCTACGTTCACAGTTAGGGTTTCTAGCCATTCGGTCAGTCAATTATAACGTGATTATAACAGTTACAATATAAAGGTTATAACATATAACCTCGTGTGTCGTGATAGCCCAGAGCGCAACGAACCTGTCTCAAATTTATAAGGCCCCATAGGGCCATGGTTCGAATCCGGGCGTGTACCAATGAGTTTTTCTGACTTAAGTACACAATATCACTGACACCGTGCTTCGGAGGGCACATTAAGCAGTCGGTCCCGGACGCTGTCAATAGATGGCGGTCGTTACAGTTCCCAACCCGCAGTGGAGCAGCGTGGTGGACTTAAGCTCCAAGCCCCCTCCTCACCCTGGGGGAGGCCTAAGCCTCTGCAGTGGGGTAAAAATGGGCTGATGATGATGATGATGATGAACATATAACAATATTGAAATGTAATAAAATAAAGACAAGGCGTCTAAATAAGTAGGTACCTTTAAAACAAAATGTTCATTAGGAGGTCCAACCTTGTGTTTAACGAATAACGTGCATGATCTCCGTTGAATCAATAGGGGCTCCAATTCAATTGACAAGTGCGTCTACCACATAAATTCCTTATCCGGCAAGGAAAACGGATCCACTCCATCGCGTTGTCTACGCATCGGTCGTTGTCTCACGTGGATATAGAAAATGCTCTAAGGAATCCCACTGAAGACCTACGGCGCGACATTTTCTGAAATAAAAATGATTTGTGTAACACAACATAGCGCCAACAGTTCTAGTTTTAAAGCATCACAAATTGATAAATTTGTCACATAAACAAATTTATATCGATGCATAAACACAATTTAAATACACTCACCATTCCCGAATTAAAACAAAATCTATATCTATAAAATCTATAAAATATTTACTCCGTAAGGCAAAACGTTTCAAACGTTTTCAAAAGAGTTAGACAAATAGTAACTTTTTTAATGACTGCCTAGAAACGTCAAATAT
This sequence comes from Luffia ferchaultella, assembly GCA_949709985.1. Lineage (NCBI taxonomy): Eukaryota > Metazoa > Arthropoda > Insecta > Lepidoptera > Psychidae > Luffia > Luffia ferchaultella. Next base: position 165,942 of record OX453256.1, on the reverse strand, counting down.
CCGTTCGACCTCGGCGTATAAAAGTGGCGTGTTACCGATTTTCATACTGAACTAGACCAAGAAAGCGTAGACAGTTAACGGATTCGCGACTTCACCGCCAGAGCTATCCGCGGCGGATAAAGTGGTTTCGTGCTACGCATTTAGTGTTTCCGTGAAATATCAGCGCGGATAAGGTTGGGATAAAGTGGCGTGTTAGACCCCCTGGTGAGTATAACGGATAAGGGAGAACTTCCAACCCCAACTCTAGCAGCTTGGAGACTGTTTGTTGTGCAGTATGGGGTCGCGCTTTGACGTGACGACCGATTGACCAAAGCTGGTCGCAGACGTGCGAGCTTCTCCATATTGTCTTCAGTTCTTCACAGTACACATCTGCAGTAATGGTCATGCCATTTTGTAAAAAGCGGTGATGAATCACACCGGCACTAGACCACCAAACAGTGATCATCACCTTTTTAGGGGTTATTTTTCGTTTAACACATTGCTTTGGTGCTGAACCAGGATCTAACCAACTTGCTGAGTGCTTTCGATTGTAGAACAGAATCCATTTTTTGTCACAGGTAACAATCCGGTTCAAAATTCCGTCATTTCTGTGCCTGTTCAGCAACACGAGGCAGGTCTCGACGCGTACATTGCGCTGGCGATCGTTAAGTTCGTGGGGTACTCATCTATCAAGCTTTTTTACTTTGCAAATTTGTCGCAAATAGTCCAATATTGTTTTGATGTTAACATCAAAAGCTGCTGATAGTTCCGCTGTAGTTTGAGTATCATCAGTTTCCACAATCGCCTTCAATTCATCATTGTTAACCAAAGCGTCAACCGGACGACCACGAGGTTCATTATTCAAGTCATAATTTCCAAAACGGAAGCGGGCAAACCAATAACGGGTTGTGCGTTCGTTTGTTAAGTTCTCTCGTAAACGTAGTTGAAGTTATGTGCCGTTTGTGCCGCATTAGTGCCACGACGGAACTCATATTCCATAATTACAAGAATTTTTAAAGTGTCCATTATGACGAAAAATAATGAATGAATATATAATGAAAACATAACGCTGAACAAAAGACTGACTTTGTAAAAAAATGTCATGTTTTTAAAATAAAATTATTTTGAATTTAGAATTCACAGCCAATCAAAATTCTTTTTGTTTTTAAATGGCCAGTGCTGAAGAACGGCAAGTTCATAGGTTAAGACCTAATATTATTTGGTACAAAACAAAAATATTTTAAGCGAATTGCATTCGCCAATGTTTTTATTTTATTAATATTTTAAATAATCTGATACGCGATAGATTAGTGTACCAACCGACTATAGGTCCATTAGCATGCATGACGAGCTGAGGCGATCTATGACGACATGCGAATATATACAGTGCGAAAAAGACAGCGCGTTTCAGAATTCAGAAGATAAAATCACGTAAGTGATTTAAGTAAAAATATCAAATAAACACGCAATATTATATCTAGAGTAAAAGTTGCTACTGTTTGTCTGCAATATTATTTATAGAAAATTCATTAAAAAATGAAACGTCAGTATTGACAAACAAAAATTTTAAGAGGTATGTTTGCGATTTTTTTCTATCGAGCAAAGTAAACGTATTTACGTTTTCTCGTTGTAGATGTATGAAACATATCCTCCTAAGTAACATATATTTTTACTTATTCTAGAGCACTACAATTTTTCACGCAATATCAACGAGAAAATTTGGCTGTGGCCCCTTAACCTTATTTCGTTCCCGCTCTTTCGTTTTCCGTGTTCATTCTTGGCTTACTAATATATTGAATAATATATCCTCGCCCGAATCTCATGGCATTTCGAAGATATAGACATTTTTGTAAATTAAAGATTTTTGTTTAACAAGAAAGTCTATATATATCTTTGAGATCCCATGAGGTTTGGTCTTGCAATTTTTTTTGACAATCTATGGAGAGCTAGCACTGAGAGCCAGGGAAAAATTATACGTAAAAAGAACCAGAAACGTAAAAATTTACCAATAAATAATTAAATCCAAAATTAGATAAAATTCAAATAAATCACTTAAGTTAGCAGCTAAATACCTACCTACCTACTGATTTCCTTAATTTGACTCAATGTAGTGTTTAATCTCATTTCAGATAAAAATATACCATATTTTGTGTGCGCACACGAGTTTTACTCTTGCGTTTTATATGATGATTAATATTAAATAAAGACATAAAAACATCTTGACTGTTTTTGACGTAGGTATAATTCATACTGTGCTTTCGATTCCATTTTCATCAAGCAGAGTGGGCGGAGATGGAGGTATGGGGGCTTACAAAACCAATTCTATGGTGTGCGTATACCATATAAGACACATATTTAAATAGATGGTATTAAAATTCGACAAACATTACAAAATCTACAATTACACCGGCGAAACTGAAAGCAAAAGCTAGTATATTATTCGTATGAACGTTCCGGGAGAAATTATATAAATGATTGTTAAAACCGTATCAAAATCCGTTGCGTGGTTTAGAAGAAGCAAGCAGAGAAACGGAAATGAACTCCGTAACGTGCTTCCCCGCGCACAAGCCGCGTACCGGCAAGTTCCTATGCCGCGGCGACGGCGTATAATGAGAGAAAAGAGTCTTGTCATCATTCAATCACGCACACAGAAATATTTTATATAGTTTTAGCGTTATGCAAAAAATATGGTTGATTTTTAATTAAATAATACCATTTTTGGAGTTCCTTTTAAAACGGTACGTCTATACAATTTTCCCCCCTCGTGTCCCCCTTTTAAAATATAAAAATTCAAAAACCCTGAAACACGCCTTTAATTTATTTATGACGAGTAGCTACAATTCCAATTTTCAAGTAGTTCCTTTAAAAAACCGATGCTTCCATGCAAACTTTCACACCTCGTTTCCCCATTTTAAACTTAGAAAACCAAATACCCTGAACCTCGACATTATTATTTATGATTAGCTTTCCGCCCGCGGCTTCGCCCGCGTGTATTATAGCTAAAGGGATACGATGTTTCAGGACATTGTGAGACTTCTAAAACATTATGAAACTTAACTATCAAAAAAATGTCTATAGCAAATTTAAATTTCATCAAAATCCATGTAGCCATTTTAGCAAAAAGAATAGCTATCCCACAGGAACCGTATATTTTTCCGGAATGAAATTTATACTTGTGTACCAAGCCTTGGACATTTTTGTACTTTTCATCAATATCCATTCACCCGTTATAGCATGAGGCATAGTTACAGAGAGACAGATGGACAGAACAAACAGACAGACAAAAGTAGCCTATGTCAATCCTGATAATCTCGTTTTTATGCCTACAAAGTTTTATTAAAATTATTTTAGCTGTTTTGGAGATTAGCTCGCACTGACAAACAGATAGATGCTCCGATTTTATTCATTATTGTAGATGAGTAGCTATAATTCCAATTTTCATGTCTATCTTTAAAAAACGTGATAGGTAGTCCCATATCAATTTTCAACTTCCGCTTCCCCATTTAAATGTAAAAATCCAAAAATCCTGACACGTTATTATTTATTTGTGCTCAGTAACTGTAATTTAAATTTTCATGTTTTTAACTTCAAAGATACTTTCATACAAAGCTCCATTTCTTCCCTTTGAAGTCATATATTATTATGACCTATCATTTGCGCAATCATATGTTCTTTCTATATAAAAATTTTCATCAAGATCAGTCAAGCCTTTCTTGAGTTATAAAAGGACATAAAAATAGACAGACAAAATTTAAAAAAAAAGGTAGAATTGAAGTCAGTTATAAAATGAATATTTATCACAAAATTTGACATGTATTCATGTAAAAATTTTGTATGTACTGACAGGGTCAACATATATAGTAGTGTAGTTATAACATGTAGCAAGCTTTAACCCATTACCTACACACTAACCCAATTGGGTCAGATTGAACATCACTAGCCATTTAATTGACAGAGACAATTGATTGATAATAATTGATGGAAAGTTAATGGGTTAAACATGTAAATCTCTTGTTTTCTTAATTTTTGATATTTTAGGCATTGTGATTAATATCTTTAAAAATGTACACCACAAACAAATAAGCGAAGAGAAGCAAGCCTCCAAACGCGAATGATTATACAAGGTGAAATTTTATCAACCATCCAAATTTTAATATAATCATCTTTGGTAAAAAACCGATAGCTGTCTTGTTTCTTTTTAGTATCGTTCAATACAAAAATACTGAGACATGACTACACAAACCGTTTCCGAAAAAACCAATAACTCTGGTCACCATTCATGGCCGCTGCACGCTCCGCTCCATTTCGGTTTCAAGGTCTCGGGCGCATTGTGAAAAAGAAGGCAACCAAACATTATAAAATAACTAGCGACCGCCCGCAGCTTCGCTTGCGTAGACTACGAATTCCTGTTATAGGTACTATTAATATTCGAGATGGTTTATACGTACTTTTTGCTGGAACCAATTTGGTTACACCCATTCAAACTTTTAATCTTCATTCCCCTTCCACCCTTTAAAAAAACCGATACAATTTTTCATCTCCCGTTTCCCACCCTTAAAATGTGGAAATCCAAAAACCCTGAAACACGTCATTATTTGAGTCCCTCCATTCCCATCCTTAAGTTTGAAATTTCTAAAAAAAAACCTTTCTTAACTTAATGCTCACTTTATAAAATAATCCTATGTTCCAAATTTAAGCTTCCTAGATTTAGTGGTTTTGGCTGTAGTAGTTGATAGATCAGTGTGGACAAACGACAGACAGATAGATAAAGAAACACAAAAAGTTGCTTATGACACTCTTGACAACCTTTTTTCACGTCTGCAAAGTTTCATTAAAATCTGTTCAGCCGTATTAAAAATTAGTTTGAATAGATAAAATTGAATTGAATAGACACATAGACGTACAGACAAACAGACGGACAAAAAGTAGCTAATGTCAAATCTCTTCACAACCTTCCTTCCCGTCTGCAAAGTTTCCTTAAAATCTGTTTAGCCGTTTTGGAGATTAGCTCAAATAGACAGATACACGTACAGACAGACAGACGGACAAAAGTAACATTTGTTAGTGTTGACGACCTTCTTTTCATACTTGTGATGTTACATTAAAATCGGTTTAGACAGATGGACGTACAGACAGACATACAAAAAGTTCTGTATGTCACTTTTGAGTACATCCTTTCCATATGTGTAAAGTTTCATCAAAATCGGTTAAGCTGTTTTGGCCGAAACCTGTTTGCTCGAATAGACAGACAGTTCGTTTTCATATATATAGCCTATAACCCTCCGCTAGATTCAGGCTATCAAAGGGAAAAAATTTTTTCGAATCCGACTGGTAGTTTCAGAGATTAGCGCATTCAAACAAACAAACAAACTCTTCAGCTTTAAAATAAGTATTTCTATTATATAAATTAATAGATTATAAGATAATAAGAAAATAAGATAATACTAAAAACCGTATCAAAGTCTATTGCGTGGTTTGAAAGTAAAAAGTTAACGAACAGAGGCAGACAGCGAATTTATTTTCTCCCGCTATAGTTTTCATATTTCGATAAAAACTGCTAAGATATCAATTTAAATTGTATGGTGTAAAGGGCAATTATAATATGCATGAAATGCTTAAGACAACTTACGTATTTAATTTGATAAGGATTAATATCACGTTTAAAAAACATCTTCGTAAATAGTACATTATGTTAGAACAAATTTGATTGTCATAAAAAAGGTTATAGTAAGTTAACCTTAAAAGATACACATATGCTTTTGGTTAGAACTTTTAAAGGGGAACAATTCTGTATTACATGATTTTTGCTTAACATTTACCGTTTACGCAGCGCGCGCGACGGAAGCTCTCAAAAGGAATAATTTTTCCCGTTTTTGCAACATTTTTCAATGATGCTCCACTCTTATTGATCGTAGCGTGATGTAGTATAGCCTATAGCCTTCCTCGATGAATGGACTATCCAACACAACTATAATTTTTCAATTTGAACCAGTAGTTCCTGAGATTTGCGCGTTTAAACAAACAAACAAACTCTTCAGCTTTATAATAGTATATAGATACTGTAGATAAAATTATTATGAAAATGTTACCTTTATTTATTATTTAAGTAATGAGGTCTATCGGCGATACGTCTATATGTAAAGAATTCTCACATCACATTATTATTTATCTTGGCGAGCAAAGGAATAATAAAAATGCAGCGTATACCCTTCCCGTCCGACAGCCAAGGCAACACTACCGCTCGCCACCCGCGCAGACACCCGCTATTATTCGTTGCATTGAAATTAGAAAGTATATAATTTTTTTTGGGAAAAAATATTATATAGATAATTCCACCGATCATTCACTCGTACAGTTTATAGGCATAAAGTTTACCTAAATTTCGTGTAAGTATCATGAAGAAACTCTTTCTCGTTAATAAGTAGATAGAAATTAAGAGTCAAAAAAGGAGCGTCTGTTGTGATTTCATTTGCATACAGTAGTTTGAAAGATAGGACATCATTATACGTATATAATAAGGTGTATATTCCAATAAAGGAAATGTATTTTTTTTTTGAAATTTTTCGTAGACTTATTAAAGAAGATAGCAGTAGGAAACCTCCAAATATAGCCATGTAGATCTTACATACGTCTTAATATAATTGATTTCTATATAAGAAGCTACACATGGTGGTTTTTAGTACTAATACATAAGATCACTGTTAATTGTGTGCTATGTACGTACAGAGGGACACCCCGGCGTGGCTTGTCGCGCCTTACGGCCACCGGGCGGCTGGTTGGGGGGGTTGGGCCGACGTGTTTCCTTGCTCATCTTCGGCTCCATGCCTGCACATCTTATGGACACTGTGAGTGCTTTTGCATACCGCATGAATGTGTTTGCTTTACTATCACTCCATTGTGGCTTTCACACACCGACTTATATGTAACTAGGTTACTAGACTGTACGTACCACATTATGAAACTCCGCACGAAAATCGTCTAGATCGCGGTGCTCTGACCGACTTTGAAATAGTCGCTTGTGGGCCGTCTGTCAGTGTAGCCGATTGAGATTATTTTGTATTTTGGAAAAATATCTGAGAAAAATGGTGTCCTGTGCTTTTAAAAAGCGAATAAACAACATCTGGAAGTCTAAACAGGTGGATGGGATTACTTATTACACGTAACTTCATAATATTTGATTAATTTAGTTTTTAATAATTAAATTTTTGACAACTGCAAATTTGACGGTTGCACATAAATTGAATTAGTTGGTAAGCATAACGATAATACTCATTTCATCTCTTTTCAACCTATTACATTGCTGTACACATACTCTTTTAGCTATTTCGTTCAGCGTAGCGGTTCAGACACTTTGAAAGATCAAAGGAAGCAGGGGGGTAATTCTCGAACCACTTGACTTTATGTCACATGATACGTCGATGACATTCAATATTTTTCTAGCGAAAATGTAATTATGTATTCTCAAAAGCCATATAAAACATTACAATTTTCGAGAATCATATGAGACATGCCAACTTTCATGATACAAAATTATGTTTCATTGAAATTGTCTCATGAAACTAAAAGTCGGGCGGTACGAGAATCACCCTCACAAAATTGCAATCGACTATCTTCGGACGCGTTCGGCCATTCTTGTTTGCGTTACGTGCGCTGTACAATATAAAGGGATCTTCGCGTCTAGTACCTGGGTACATAAATGTCGGTGCTTTCACACTTATATGTAGGATTACTATTTAAACGAAACAACTTTCAAATATTTTTTCTGTATTCTGATAAAAGTATAACGTCTTCACTCTTTAGTGCATCTTTCAGTCTACTCTTACATTCTCACCGTTCACCACAATGGCGCTATCGTCGTCTTCATAAACAGGCCCAGGCAACTTGTTCGCCGCGGTCATGGACATACCTACGGGGGCCAGGAGAAGTGTTACCAGTTACTGTGTGCCAACTTTTCTTTTTTATTGTAGCAACATTATTTGCCAATGATACCAGAAACACAATTATCCTATGTTTTCAAGATTTTTTTCACAAGATTATCGCAGCAGAATGTATATGGAATAACTGTAACAAAAGTGTTTTATTCGACTATGAACGATGTATATGGAACAATTCATACACTATGCGCGTGCAGTGAGCAAATTAAATAAGAATTTAACAAAATCATTGTGTGAAATATTTGTACGAACTCTTTAATTAAACTGTTGATTATTGTCCCATTCCTCAAATAAATTACCTATTTTGTAATTAAAATCGCATATTCTTAAAAAAAAATGTATTAGAATTTATTTAAAAAATTTGGGAATGGTCAATTCGATAGGATCACTTTTTATAGTATAGGTACCTTTTTTGTTTTATATCCAAAATATGGTTAAAAAAATAAAAAAATAAAATTAGTTCTTTTGATTTTTTAAAAAGGTGATTGACTGAACGAAACCTGACGACCAAATGACGACATATTAACAAATCCATAAAGAGTATAGAGTTGAAATAGATTTCTAGTCACTGATTTACGACTGCTTTATTAAGATTTTTTTCGGAATGGCGCATGTGAAGTTTAGGTCATTTTGATAAAAAGTTTATATTAACTGTAAAGGGTTGCCTTCTTTTTATAAACCATTCGAAGCATAATGTGCAGAAACATTAACATATTATACCAATATGTTTCCAATTGATCATAAAAACTGTACGTTAGAAAATATGGTCTTACCCTTACCCAGTCACTTTTATGAAACATGAATTAAAAAATCATAAGTGTATTTTAACGAAATTGAATTATACAAGTAATAAGACAGTTTCCATAATACTTTATGTATATTGAGTATATTGAGTATGTATTGAGTTTTATATAAGAACTCAAGTTGAATGGAAATTAAGCTTAACAGCGCCATCTAGTTCCAAAGTAAGCAAGTTTATGCTTGTATTATGGGCACTAGACAACTGATACACACGCTTAATATTCTTTGCAGTATATACATACATAGATATTTTGCACTCAGACACCAAACAGATAGACATGTTGATGCACACAAATATTAGGCTCGGGCGGGAGTTGAATCTGTGACCTTTGGTTCTGCGATTAAGGTCTCTAACCACTCGGCCAATAAGTCAGTCAATGTTTTTTATCGTCTAACAAAATGACTTAATTTTTTTCGGATGCTTATGGTGTAATCCACATTTCCTACCTCCAGAAATGAAAAACTCTCAACAGCGAATGTTATTTCGATTTGTGAACCGTTTTCATAAAATATTTATGGAAACACTACGGCATTTCACGAAGAAACAAATTATCTTCTACGTTCCACCAGGACAATGCACAAGTACAACATTTTTCGAGATTACCTTATCATCAAATTGTGTATTATATTAGACCTTTTATTACAACTGCTAAATCACAAAAATATTTACCGAAATAGGTTCAGTAGTTTTTGTGTTTATTATCGTGTTTATACAAATAGATAAAAATTCCCAAAACGATTGTTATAAGTATCGTCTACCCACACATAATAATAATAACGTCTACATCACAACAACCTCTTGGCCCTAAACTAAGCATTAACTTGTGTTTTAGGTACCAAACGAAGGCAACACATACATATAACAACCAAGACTAGTATTACCGGTACCAGTATCAATATTCATCATATAAATACTGACCCAACCTGGGACCTCCAGCTTCGTAGGCAGGGTCGCTACCCACTAGGATAAGCAGTCGTCATAACCCATAACAATTATTGTTTTGGAAAAATATTTTATGTACAGGGTTGACCATACGAATATGTTACAATTTTATTTATAAATTTTTCATTACATAACTATATAGTAAGATAATATATAACTATAACAAAATATTTTATTCGGTGTTTTACATAACTAAAAATTCTCATAGTTATTCAGTACTGATATTATTATTCGTAATCATATAATCCATCTAAATAACATATAATATCAATTTGCGATCTGTATCTCTTAAACTAGGTAAGAATTGTAACTATAGGAATTCTACCTCAAATACATGAAAATATTATTGCACATTACTACATGGTAACACTGCAAGTTTAGCTGATTATTCAGTTATGTATGGGGGCCAGTGGGGGCTAATAATTTTACATGAAACATAGATGTGTGTGTCTGTGTGAGTGTGTGTGTTTAGTTATAGGAGTGTAAGAGGCATGAGGTTTGTAATTGCTGACAATTAAATGGTTCTAGGGGCAACCAGTAGTTGGCGCTATTTTTGTCGTTTTTTCCCCCCATAGAGTTACATTTCTTCTTCCCGTAGGGAAGTATATATTGTTCTGTGTTCATAAAGCGCCACCTGGCGATCGGAATAACCCGTATCCCACATATATGCACATCTGTTACAATGTAAAATAGGATTAAATATAAATTGTCTATTAATACATATTCTATATAAATATATTTTGTCAGGAGCGAGACTATATTTTATGACATTTTACGAATTGTTATTAATCTATTCGCTACTCATTGACCATATTTGATCAGATTGGAGGTCACAAACCATTTAATTAACCTTTTGACTTGTCATCAATTATTATCAATCAATCGTCTCTTTTAAGTAAATGACTCGTGTCTTTCAATCTGACCAAATATGGTTAATGAATAGTGAATAGGTTAACAGAGACAATTGATCGATAGTGATTGATGACTAGTTAAAAGGTTAAGAAAACATGACTGGGGAAGTATATTGCAATAAGTATAAATGCAATGATAAGAAATGATAAGCTATCTAATAAATAAAGTCACTGAAAACGAAAGCAGCAAACTTTTGTTTGCAATATTTGTTACTTTTAAATAAGTGAAATAAATACCGAATATTGTAAGACGTGTAGTCTTTGTGTCAGCGGTTGGTGGGCGTAGCGGTGGTGGAGGCGAACGGTGGCGAGCCATGTGTGGCGCTTGTGGCGCGTGGCCCCGTGCTGCAGTTATGGCGCCGTGGGCCAGAACTGCTCGAGCACGACTTACGGCGGCCACTAAGGGACGCACTGGCGCACTCTCATCCTGCGCACCAAGGTATTTACATCCTCTCGAGCATGCATGCGTAACACATGTTGCTCCGATGGTGAGTGATTTACGCAACATCTTGGCCACAGGTGACACAAGCGGCGTTGAGTTACTAGCGCTGCAGGTGCGCGCGGCTCCGTCTGGCTTGCAACTGCTGCTCGCTGCCGCGGACGTAGCGCGCCCCTCGGATACCTACTATGCCATCGGTGAGCGTTGCAACTCACCGTAAACTGTCGTTTTGTTACTGTTAGCGCCAGTGATCAACCGTGTCTTATTACAGCCCATGTGTGCTTGGAGGACGCCGCAACGCCTCGCGTCACATCGCTGACGCCTGTGCAGCGAGCCAGTGCCGGGCCCGACGGCGAGCCCTTACGCTTCCTGTGCGTGAGTGGTCGCACACTGTTTTACACCGCGCGGCATCTCGCTATCGTGTGTGGCCGCACTTCTGACGAACACCCGGATCTCGTGAGCGTAAGCGCAGCGGGAGACCGCATTCTGGCAGCCGAGCTGTGTGCCAATGTGCCGCTGTTGTTTACGCGCGCACACGGTCTGCTACGGCTGACGCCGGTCACCGGTGTTGACTCTTCGCACATTGACTTGCACCCGAGCTCGTCCCACACACCTGACCTCTGCGATGGAAATCTGTCTTTCTACGAGATAGATCCGCATGAGGTGCGTTGTCGTCTACTACATTGTCACGTCCCATGCGAGTTCTACATCGTTCGGGGTCATCATCGACGGTTACATCGTGTCATGTTGCGCAGGTGGACTTGGTGTCGACGGATGCCTGCGGTAAATTAAAAACGGCATTCCTGTACCATGTGCGCCGCGACGCGGTATCCAGTCGCGCACTACTAGAAGAGTTGTTCCCGGTGGGGTCTGGGGGAGCGCCACCTTCGCCCCAGCGCCGTGCCGCGCCACCTCCGCCCAATGATGTGGACGCCGCGCTCGATCGTACCGTAGTGACCGTCGCGCGTGAGGTGCTCGACGACGTGCCCGCTGGCGACCCGCGCTGGCGGCAGACCGCCGCCGGAAGCGGCGTACCTCTCGGCAGCTCGAGTGCACTGCAGATCACCGCTCAGTTGCGCGATAAACAGCGAGCTTTTGGCCTATTTGTAGAGTTTTTACGCGCAACTGGTCTCTGGCAGCGGTTGCAGTACATCAGTTGTGGTGAGCTATGGACAAAACGCCACGCATGTCTCTATTGGCTATGTTTCATTCGCATTCAATAACAACCACGAACGCCACCGCCGCGAACGCTACAAAAGTTTGTTTGTTACGCTCTAATCTGTTAATACGATTAATTCACTTAGAAAGCCTGATCTGACGCGCTATTAAATGTCAAATATCAAAACTACCTTAAGAAATGTCAAAACTCGAAACGAACCTACACACATATACCTAAGTATCTACCGAAGTGGGTCTAACTTAGTAGTTACACACGCCCGAAAAGAAGCGTCTGAAACGCATATCACTGACAACTAAATTGCTACATGTGAACGATTTTTACGATATTTTTCTATTTAGAACACAAACAACTGGTAAAAGTATCATTTGTGGCTGTAATTTTATGCGAATGGAACGCATCCATTATAAAGACCCTCTGATACCAGTGTACACTACGACACCCTACAACCACTGTTTTATTTATTTATTTACTAGCGACCCGCCCCAGCTTCGTACGAGAGCAGAGCATATATGAAAATTTTTATTCGTATCAGTTTTCGATTTCGTGTCGTATCAGCTTGTTGCGTTGAACTTATGAATTAGATTTTTAAATGTAACGTATGTTTATCGTTCTTGGAGTATTTTTTAATGTATTTTATTTCCAATTCTGTAAATTTTTACAAATTAAAGACTATATACATAATAAACTAATATATGTCTTTTATACAACATTGATAACTTCTACTTAATTATATCATGCATGTCGCGTCGGTGTGAACCGCTGAATTTATTTTGTCGCACGATAGTTTTAATTTTGCGATAATTCTTAAGTCATTAATTTAAATGGTATAGTGTAGATAAATAGCAATAAATTTATAACATGCACAAAATGCTTAAGGTAACTAACGCATTTAATTCGAAGATTAATATCATAGCCAATATCTTTCTATTTCTATAAATCATATCAATAAATAGCTTTCCAATTACCTTTATAATTATTAAAAGAGGAATAGTACCCCCATACATTGTTTTGTTATATCTCAAAGGGATTAGGCACTGTTTTCGATGAAAGTTCCTAGTCGCCTTGATTTTTTCCGAGATCTTCCACAATCATTGTCAATATATCAATTAATTTGCACAAAACATTAATGAATTATATACACACCCACACCTTTCTCTTGTATCACTCCATCCATCGTCAACGGTTTTAGACTATTCATGAATAATAAGTAAATCACACATTTCACGCAACCACTTTGTTTAATCTGACATATTTAATCCATGCAGACTAGACATAGCGCTTTCCTGGCTTTATATGTTACAATTATCAAATGAGTTATTTACAGTTTTTTATCGATATGTGTGTATCTCTTAATTTGGTAAATAAATTTTATACGTTTGTACAGAAAATGGTTGCGGATGCGTGCGCACGCGCGGTCTGCTGAGTGAGTTCCCAGAGCGATTAGCGGCGGCATCGGCGCTAAGGCGTCTGCAGCGCGGACCAGATGCGCCGCTGATCGACGCTGCTCTGCAACACGTACGTATCAGAGACCACGCTGCTCACGAACCTATTATGGGACGACATTAAATAAACAGAATTATTTAGTTACCGCGTCTTATACAGATACTGCCAAACTTTATGGCCAATCAGAACACGATGCTTAAAGGTTACAGTAATAAAGACTGATCTTTGCCACTGTAAAGTTATTTACAGAAAGCGTCGCAGTTGCATAAAATGGAGAAGAAGGAGAAGTCGGATAGTTCGCCGCCACTACTACCCCTCGCTGCCCCCGCGGCGGTACCTGCGCATTGAGCATTCGCAGGCAACTCAGAGCGGCAAAGATCCGTGCATAGTACTGTACACCTGTTGACGCCTAAAATTTGCGACTGCGTCGTTACACGACGCTATGTTCGGGTAGGCCATAAAGTTTGGCTCGATCTGTACTTCGAAACGATCGACAACAACAGCGACATATAATTACGTCATAGTCATTCTCCATCTTTTGCTTCAAGTAACTATAAAGCGATAGAGAAAGAAATAAAAACGTACTAATCTGAGGAAATTGTAAAATGTCAAGGTATGTTCTTGGCATACCTTCTTTTGCTTACATGTTTCTGCTTAGGTAAGACACGATATTCTGTTATTTCTGTATATCTAAGAGTTCGATTTGCGTCGTTCGCGCCTAAGGTGGTGCATTCAGGCGAGGAGAGTGAAGTGGAGGAGCTGGTTCGCAGTGGTGTGCTGTCGGCCGCCGACGCAGTATACCGACGTGTGTCGCGCATAGCTCGCGTGCTGCTGGCGCTGTGCCGCCTGGCTCGCACTACCGCGCCCTCTACTGCCCCACATCATCTGCATCGCGCTGCCGTGCTCCTTTTGGTTAGCTGATATTCATGGCCTGCTCCCTTTAACAACAATTTACGATTCCTATAAAATAAAACTGATTAAAATTAAAAAAGATATTCCAAAGGTGGTACTAAAGTTGTAAAGTGTACCTTGATTTTGAGTAAACAAAATCTTAAGGATGTTTTCATAAATCAAAATCTAACGTTATTTACGCATATTACTATCACTGCGCAGAGAAAATTGAACGAAAAAACGTAACGCAGCTTTCCAAATGCTGCCCAACGGAGTTGGATTCGTCGATTTACCTCTTTCTCGTAGTTGGATCTACCCATCTGTATAGTTTGACGCAGATAGACGTAGTCTTCAACAACCTCGAGAGTCACACTCAGCAGCAGTAACCGGCCAGGGTGAAATATGGTTATTGAACATTACCTTTGTTTTGTTCACGTTCATTTTTGCGTACCTACACTTCGCTAATATTGATTAATAATATAATAATAATACCTGGGACCAAACTAAGCAAAGCTTGTATTGTGGGTGCCATACAACTGATATTACATACTTAAATATCTTTTTTTTATAATATATTACATATATAAGTATTTTACACCCAGACACGGAACAAATAGACATGTTTATGCACACAAATATTCTTTCCGGGCGGGAATCGAACCCGCGACCATTGACTTCGCAGCTAGGGTCTCTAACCACTCGGCCAAGCGGTCGTCATTGCATTGCACTTATTGCATTGATTGTAATTTTTTGACGTCGTTCGTAACAACATGTATGTTTTAGACTGCGGTGGACGAGGTACGGAAATGTCGCGCGCAATGGGCGAGTGCCGTGGGTGACGCGGACACCGACGAGGACGCACATGGTGCGCACACGTGGACAGCGCACCTCGCGGCCGACTCGCTGCTGGCGGAACTCGCCCAACTACAGCTCGCTGTTGCGTAAGTATTGTACATCATAGTCCGCTGAGAACGCTCGACGAATTAATATGCTTTGTTAATTTATTTATTTATTTATTCGGAAAAACAACAGTTACAGAACACAAAAAAAAATTACATCAAAAAATATTAAATAACATAAACTCGTCTGCAACCTCTACGTTTTTCAAAAAAAAAATTTGGATTGAACACAAACTGAAGCATCCAGACTTGGTTGGTTAAAGTTGGTTAACCAGTTTAATGAATTTCAGGGTCGTCAACCTTTTTTCTTTAGTATGATTACATTTTGTTGATATATTTGTCTGTGCTAAGTTTGTAACTCGTTTTAACGACAATGATGGCCAACGTTTGGCCTGCAGCAATTATTATGATTTCGCCTGTGCAATGGTCGTCAAGATTGGCTACAGGACACTTAATAAGATTGCATAGCGACGAAGAGGTGTCCCAGTTGTAAGAATGTACCCAGTCAGGGGCAGTGAATGAACTATTGAAATTGATATTATTGATATCAACGGTATTAAGAATGAGAGAAGGCTTTAGTAAGATAAAACTAAGTTAAAATACTTTGGCAACATGCAGTCGTTGTGTGATTTTCTGAATGGTGAATTTTCAATAGGGTCCTCATATAGTTAGTCTTTCAAATAAACTTAGTTCGGCAGTTTTTGAAAAAAAAAAAAATTCGTCAGCTGACAGAGATAGCGACAGCAAGTTTTGTTTATTTCAGTTGCTTCCACAGTATTGTGTCATATGATATTTAGCTCTGGGATAGTCCTGCCTATATTAATAATATTATTGTCTTTAAATAAAACTGTTAGTCTTCACAACACAAGTTTCCCTTAATGTGGCCACCACTGCTAACTTAAAGTAAAATTATTAATATGAAAAAGTAAAATTATTTCTAAGCAAATCAATGTCTTCCATTGAGTGATTGAATGATATTTATTATCACTATTAAGATTTTTCTATCTTTCTTTCTATCACCACAAATTAACAGACACCAATTGGCCAGCTGAATTTGCTGATAAGGAACGTTTAAGAATGCATTAATTTGACTGACCGATTGGCCGAGTGGTTAGAGACAGTTTTATTAGAAAGGTCGCGGGTTCGATTCCCGCCCGGGACAAATTTGTTCTGAGTCTTGGTGTAATATATATATAGATAGATATATGTAGATAGTATATAAATAGACATGTTCATGCATACAAACATTTGTCCCGGGCGGGAATCGAACCCGCGACCTTTCTAATAAAACTTTACTTTAAAGAATATATAAGAATGTATATCAGTTGTCTAGTACCCATTCTACAAGCATACTTTGAGACTAGATGGCGCTGTGTGGAATGTCCCAAGTATCATTAATAATTATTTCTACTCATTTTTATTATGTTGAGGGACAGATTCGTACCGTCAAAAATATTCACATCCAATTTGTATCCAGTGTAATATCACAGAGGAAATACATACAGAGGTTCGACATAGGCCTCTAGACCGAGCAATTCTGAGGTAAGCGCGGCAGGGGAGGCGTACCTTTTAACCATAGTTTCAAAGGGCCCTGCCAAACAAGGCTGTCACGTTGCACTCGAGTGCATTAATTTACTTATAAAAATTATTGATTGTTTTGTCACTATAGTACACACAACGTGTGCCGCCAGTACTGAATTTCTTCTTTATTTGCACGAATAATAATGTACTTATTTAAATATAATACCACAGCAAGTTAATACCTATCTCCGAACCTAGGAGTCACAGAAATATATTGTCCATAATCCGAGATTTAAGTGACCACGTCACCAAATAGTTAAAAGCTTATAGTTTCGAAACGATCAATCGCAGATCTCTCGTCTTGGTACTAAAACTTGATGTTTTGACGAGATCTAACCACGTGACCATATTTTTAAATGCATATTTTCGAAACCATCAATTGCAGACCTATCGTGTTGGTACTCAAACTTAATGTTTTGACGAGATCTATGTGACCACTTGACCAAATTTTTAAAAGCTCATATTTTCGAAACGATCAATTGCAGACCTATCGTGTTGGTGCGCAAACTTGATGTTTTGACGAGATCTATGTGACCACGTGACCAAATTTTCCCGAAAGCTTTTTTTGAAATTATTAGTTGCAGACTTATCGTTTGGTACTGATGCTGTAGCAGCATTGATGTACCAATATAACTAGATGGGCTGTCCGCGTTCTAAAGTGTCCGCGCAGAAAGTCATCTAAAACGCAATAAGTCCAACAACCGGGTTTTAGTCAGTGTAACGGCTTAGCGCCGAATAAACATGCGCGATGCTGACTGATGCTGTGTCGTAAAAATTTGTAAAACTACTCGTCAAAGACGCAAAAAAAGGCTGAATATCGTATTTGCGGTAAGTAAACATTTTAATTTAACAGAAGTTTATGCCTGCAGACGGTTATTCGATTATGTTTTAATTTAATTTGAACATTATCACGATTTAATTCTCGTCACATTCCCGTAAACAGTGTGACACGTCCGACCCGTAATAAGTATTTGCATGGACTGACGCACACAACGGAGCGGCCGCGGGCGGCATCGGCCCACGCACGTCGCGGAGGCTTTTATTTCGCTTTTGTTTACCGACGACAAGTTCTTATTACTAAAATTAATAAATCAATGTGTAGCAGACTGACAGCGTAATTATTTCCTAGAAGATTCAGAAAGTAATCATATATTAGGGTCGGTCAAGTGAGAGGGTAAATACAACGTTTGCTTTTTAATATGAACAACTTTCTTTTTTATATTTTTCCATAGGTTTTTTCTATGTTAATATTGTGACTAGGGGACGCTGCCTTTCCATTGTGAATTGCGGTCCTCACGATGGCCTTTAAATTCTTATAATATTTTCTGTTTGCATTCATTTTCGTAAGGTATGTGCCTCGTCGCGCAATCTCAACATTTCTTTAACATTTTATGTTATCCAAGGGAAAGAGTAATCTCCTTCTCTATATGTGATAGCTAAAATCTTTGCATGTGTCAATTATACTCAATTGTTATCCGCTATCAGACAATCACTAAGTGTTTAGTCAACACGGGTTTCTGCCTGGGCGATCTACCATGACTAATCTTTTTTTTTAATGAGTATTCACCATCTTTTATGAATGTAGAACTTCAGGTAGGGATATTCTATATGGATTAAGCATTTGATCGTATAGACTACTCAATACTAATAAAAAAGCTGGAGCTTAGAAAATCATATGCCTCAGTCATTAATAAAATTTAAATTTTTGATTGATGTTCGCGACAGCGAGCACTAGGCCGAGCTGCGAATGCTAAGTGCATATGTACTACTCAGCGTTCGAACGTATAGTGAAAAGAACTATAAAAATCATCTTAGGATATGGAATTCTGAAATCTAGTTTATGATGTCTGTATAAAGTCTACTACCTTTCCACCCGCAGCTCCATTTGCGTGGACTACACAGTTGTACCGGGACCCTTTTTCCCAGGATAAAAGTAGCCTACGAAACTCTTGCGCTTATAAACTATATCTATCAAAAAATTATAGCGGTCCCGATACAACTATGTAGTACACGCGAGCGGAGCCGGGGGCGGTAAGCTAGTATCTTTATAAATTATAGCCTATCTGTTATTCTGACGTATATGCTATATTATTGTAAAGTTTCATTAAAATCTATTCAGTAGTTTTTGCTTGAAAGAGTAACAAACATCCATAAATAAATAAAATTAAAATAAAATACAAAATAGTAAGTACGGTTAAAGTAAAAAATATGTTGTATCGATAAAGGTTGACTCTCGATAGTTATACTCACCTCATGCTAGTGGGTACTTACCATAGAATAGAGAAAACAGGGAAGTATCGCCCTTTCGATAGAGCGCGGCTCCCCGTAAAGTACTGCCGCGAAGACGTGCCTGGCGACCAAAAAGGGCTTTCTTTACTGTACTGCCTTCCGAAGGTGCCTCGATTTTTAGCAGCTTTCTATAAAGTACTGCACTTGGAGGGTGCCAAATTTTGCCTGAAAAGCCCTGATTGATCCGCTGAAAACGCGGGAAAATCGTACATAATTCGTATAAAGAATTTATGTAATAATAGGGTATAAAAGAGCAAACGATCCACCATATCTGCATTTCTAACTTCGACATAGTCAGACTAGCCATTTGGGAGGCTATGCCTGAAAAGTGATACTGGAATTTTGAATCACATCCGGCTATAACCAGCCCCGGTACAAAGGCGTCCACCGAGCTATCCTGGCCGATCCGACCCGCACATTTTCTGGTCGACTTCGAGCCGGATCAACAGAAGAACGAAGATACAGTCCACCATAGTCGAAAAAGATAAGATTCAAGATGTCACAAGGCCGGGAATGGGTATGGGAAAGCGCCGGCCCTCGAAATAAAGAATAGAGTACAGTTGGGTAAAAATACCGAGTGCAGTCCCGCAAGGGTTCGTACTTGGTTCATACGTTACCTCTCTTAAGTGTTATATTTATCACTGATATCGACTCTCGCTTTGTGCATTGGCAGCTACTTTGTTCTGCCGATGATTCAAAGATTTCACTGTTTACTCATCACAGATTGAGGCTGAGCGGTTGCAGTCCAATTTGGCTCGATTTGAACAATAAGCTAGAATTGAACCTACCTCAGTGATCTACGGTTACATTGACGCGTTAAACTTACATTATCCAGTTTGGCTATCAACTCAAAGGACAAGTGTTGCGACGTAAGCTGTTGGTGTGGGGTCTTGTCGTTTTCCGTGATGAAATAGTAGATTGTTACACAAGGGGTGATTATTTTTTTTACCCTTGCGATGGGAAGGCGGATTAAACTCTACAGCTTCTGCGCGCCCGAGCGCGCGGGGTATGTGGGAGTTGCGCCCACTAAACAACCGCCTGAAGCAGAATAAGAACGCGTGTCGTTAGCCCGAAAGCTCTAACGACTTCATCGGAGCGGCCAGGCGGCATACTAGGGTTTTGCCGGCGCGAAGTTGTCGGGTAACCCCTAAGGGTTACTCGAGGCGAAATAATTCCGACAAGGGGTGAAAGGGACCTATTCAGGCAGAAGATGGTTTGGCGCACGAGCGTAGCGAGTACGCTAATAGTTCGAGTGCCTAAATAGGTCTTTCACCCGAGGTAAACACTCTGCTTTTCATTACGAATATGAGGAACGTAAAGAAAAGCGTTAAATCCATATCTGTATCTGATGCACTCATTTTATACAAATATTATAGATATACGTAAATAATTACCACTCGACAAAACAACTGAAAATCGAATTGCCGTTTTCTCGCTTTTTTGTGTTCCTTTTACTGTGGCATTCTACCAGCCAGTATTTTTTATCATTGATGATGGTAAATATTTAGCTCAAATCTATGTAAATTAAATAATAATTTATTTAAAAGTAAATTACGAGTATAAAATCATGTCACAAAATTCGTGATAATATTGTTTACTTACAATTTTACGCCGTGATTTGACAGAGTTGCTATATAAAAAATTGGGACATGGCTTGTATAGTTCTTATTTTTATTTTTTGACAGCAGGGAAAAACGTTTCACAGGGACGAAAAGTACTACTTTCGTCCCTCTGATCAGGTAACTTCGAGCGTACTTTCCGAGTATAAATAATGAAAAGCTTATGTTTTACTCTCACCTGAACAATATTGTAAATAGAGCTTCTATAGATTTGTTCTCTTCAGTACTGAAGACTTCACAAGAGGTCTTATATCATACTTTTGTATGCAGTTTACTTGAGTATGGTTCTGAATATTAAAATCTGAGGCATAAAGTCTACATCTCTTCTATTGAGGATATTCAGAGAATGTTTTGAAATCTCTTTGCTTTCGACTTATAATCCACACAACGTCCACTAATTGCAGACAGAACAGCTTCTTTAATAGAACAAGTAAAAATTTCAATGTTAAATTTGCTGCGTGAGGCATAGAAAACATAAACATATTTGGTACTAGTATACCGTTAGCTAGAAATTTGTTGAGTGATGAGTTTTTCGAGTCAGTGTAAGTTTGAAACGTTGCATTAACTTTCTTTTATTTCCTTTTTTGTTGATGATATTATTTTCATATATTTAGAAAAATATAATGATTATTATTAATACTGATATAGTGCAACATAGTATAATATTTGTTATTACTAATTATCACAAAACTACTTTCTCGTGAAGATGCGCTTATGCTTCTTGACCTAAAATAACTACGTCCTATATTTATGCTTGTGGAAAACTTATTATTAATTATTAATAAATAAATTAATGAAATTATATTATCGTCGGCCGCCTTCCTGGTCATCAGCGATGTTCATTTGGGAAATGTTCGGTGTGGTGGACAGGCGATGCGCGCGCAGTTGTTCAGAAACATCGCAACGCGGGCAACTGTATGAGCAGGCTGTGGCGTTGGCGAGGCTTGTGCTGGAAGAGGCGGCGTACTTGGTGAGAGCGCCACGCACCGCGCCCCGTTACGAAGCCATGCGTCGGGACGCGATCCGCCCTCTGCTCGAGGATGGTCAACATGAGCGCGCGGCGCTCCTCGCTGAGACTTTTCGCGACTTTGAGCTGCTGGTTGAAATATGCGTGTGCGCCGATGACTTTGAACGACTCTACCGCTATATTGAAAAACACAGCGATGAGGTACCCAAACCCTCGGTAGCACCGAGCTTTGAATTAATTTAATAGAGAAAAAATGATGCCGTTTAATTCTAGTATAGTATGACCGAAACCGCTGTACCGCGCTTTAGGTATGTGCGTGGCGCGGAAGGAGGCCGAGGGAGGATCTGCTCTGGCAGTCCGTCGTCACCGCTTAGGAGCTGCCTTCCCTCCTCGCCGCTTACATACCTAAGGCGCGGTACAGCGGTTTCGGTCAAACTATACCAAATTTATCGCATTTGAGCCATAGGATGAAGAAGGGAGACAGGCGGGACGTGCGTATGGCTCACGCGATTGGTTACCTAGATGTTTGTGTTGTGTAGTCTTTGGTGTATTACTCATCACAATTAGTTGTTACTATTGAATGGGAGGCAGCAACTGTTAAAAAAAATTAAAAAAATACAGTTGACACATTTTGTCGGCTTTGAGTAGTTAATTTTAGCAAGCGTGCACCATTTAGTCCGTTGCTACTGCTAGTTCTAGTAACTACCGATCGGTTCGGTGCTCGGTATCCACGAAAGCGTCATGCGACGCTTGCTACCACCTCGTTGTAGTAATTAAGTACAGTAAGCAATAAATCATGTCTTCTAGGGTCTGGCGGAGGTATCTTTCGCATGGCTGGCGGAGCGTGGTGGTGCGGGTGCGGCACAGCTGGTGCGTCGGCTGGGAGCACGCTACCCGCGGCGTCTGGCGGCGTGGCTGTCAGCGGCGCCGGCAAGAGCCCCGCTTCTTGCATTGCACCATCTGACTGCACAACGCTGTTTGCCGGCCGCACGTGCACTACACGAGCTCGCACTTGACGAGTCTCACGACTTACACCGGATGACGGTAGGCCTAGTGCCCCTCCTCTTCTTCGTCGTAGAAAATACGGCTTAATACAATATTCGAGGCTGCAGACAGCGAGCTCTCTAGCAAAGCTGTGCCTGGTGGCGGCCGAAGGCGACGATGCCGACGCGGAAGAAGAACGGGCTCGGTTGCAACGTGATTTGGAGAAGCGACTGGTTCTCGCCGAACATCACGCGGCTCTGCCCCGTGACGTGCGTTTGCACCACGGACTCGCGTCCACCGACTCCACCTTACTGTCGCCACGTGAACTATTAGAGGTAATCCCCGCACATCATATAGCCTAGTGTGATGAGAGTAGATAATAACTATGTAGGGGTACTTACTAAACTCTTTAAAATCATGGGATTTGCGAGCAAAGTCCAACGAGTGAGTACAAGTAAAAGAAAATGCCGATAATAATTAATTTATAATTATATCACATTAAAAAAAATATTGTTTTCTGATTATTTAGTACTTTTGAATTGACATGCGTTTTCTTGTTCTAAATCGTATTTCAATAAAATATAAACATTTTTTCAGCAAATGTGGTTAAAATAATGTTAGCACACCGGACAATCAAAGTGGCCGAACGGCACTTCGCGACGTCCAATCAGACCGTTTAACTCTCATTCAAACGCACCATTAAATGTTTCACATTCAAAATATACGTTCGTATAGGTACCCGGCATAAAGGTACTAGCGTAAGAGAGGAACACAGTGTGTGATTGACATCCAGCTCTTTACGGAAATCCTACATGCGAGAAAGAAACGCAACCAAATCTGTCATAAAACCTCTTTGAATACATTTAGTCTCCATTAGCGACTTGTCAAAATAAGGTCCAGCTTTGTTTTCTATTTTGTGCTTTAATCATTCTGAACTACATAAATTAAATCTTGTGAAATACAATGGTGTCGTGTTCTGTTTTAGATTGCACTGTAACATATGATAATAATTCAAATAAAGAGAGATTTCACATGTAAGTACTGCCAATAACATACTGTTTTCTTAATGCTTGTTTTTATAAAAAGCAATCCTAAATTTACTTGGTTATACATCAATAGTATACGGTAAATACTCTATTTTGTAAATAATTTGTTATATTAAACAACTATGTGTAAGATACAAAAATATTGTGTAAAATTACAATCAAATAATTTAGCATATGGATTGCACAAAATCTATCGATATGTCGATATTTTCAAATATAAATATTTTGTATATTTAACATTACCTAATTGCACCTATTCCACTGGAAAGATGTCGTTAACTGTTTTTAAACATATTGGGAGGTTTATTTAGCCTGGCAGCACATTGTAAGAGAAAGTATGACATCTATACATATATACTACACATAAGATATATATATATAAATACAAGAATTGCTCATATATAAATATAAGATATATACACAAATAATTTTAATCGTTATTTATTAATGATTTAAAGTCTGACGTTCTATCTGCTCTAGACATTTAAATACTTCACCTGATTTTTTCACCCATAGCGCAGGTCCTTCTGGATTAGGTTATTTAATTAAGGCCGCGCTCGTGATACGAAATGTTCTATTCCTTTATTATCAACTTTTAGCGAGGACGCCATGTGTCGCTGACATGTAATTATTTACCTGTTTTTTATTTACAAATCAATTGTTTAATGTGATAAGAATATACTGTTGTGCTTGTGGATGTCTAAATATTATTTAAAAAAAACACATTAAAATTTGTTTTTTTTTTAACTTGCCTTTGGAACCAAAAATTAAATTACCTACATATTTAATTTACTGTTGTCATGTTATAACAAAACAAAGTTTGGAGTAATTGTTCTTCTTTTATAGGTCTAAAGAAATGTTCTCGATGGCATATGTCTATCTCTTAAGTGTAGCGTAATATGCCTATTTTAATGTTTAAAAAAATGGTCGCGCATAATGAGGTAATTGGAAAGCTATTTACACGGATCCGATATTAATGTTGATCAAATTAAATGCGTTTGTTACTTTAAGCATTACATGCATATCTATATTAATAAAATTGAAGTGTCTGTCTGTCTGTCTGTCTGTCTGTCTGTCTGTCTGTCTGTCTGTTCCGGCTAATCTCCGAAACGGCTGAACGGATTTCAATGAAACTTTGCAGACGTGCAGAGGGCATTACCGCGGGTGACATAGGCTACTTTTTGTCTGTCTGTCTGTCCGTCTGTCTGTCTGTTTGAGTTGATCTCCGAAACGGCTGCACCGATTTCAATGAAACTTGGCAGACGTGCAGAGGGTATTATTGGGAGTGACATAGGTTGCTTTTTGTCTGTCTGTCTGTCCATCTGTCTGTCTGTTTGAGCTGATCTCAGAAACGGCTTAACCGATTTCAATGAAACTTGGCAGACGTGCAGAGGGTATTATCAGGGGTGACATAGGCTTTTTATCTGTCTGTCCGCCGGTCTGTCTGTTCCGGCTAAACTCCAAAACGACTAAAGCGATTTCAATGAAACTTTGCAGACGTATCTACTTATGTGACTACGTGACCAAATTTTAAAAAGCTTATATTTTCGAAACCATCAATCGCAGACCTATCGTGCTGGTACTCAAACTTGATGTTTTGACGAGATCTATGTGACCACGTGACCACATTTTTAAATGCTCATATTTTCGAAACCATCAATCGCAGACCTATCGTGTTGGCGCTCAAACTTGCTGTTATGGCGAGTTCTATGTGACCACGTGACCACATTTTTAAATGCTTACATTTTCGAAACCATCAATCCCAGACCTATTATGTTGGTACTCAAACTTGATGTTTTGACGAGATCTATGTGACCACGTGACCACATTTTTAAATACTTATATTTTTGAAACCATCAATCGCAGACCTATCGTGTTTGTACTCAAACTTGATGTATTGACAAGATCTATGTGACCACGTGACCAAATTTTCGAAAGCTTATATTTTCGAAACCATCAATCGCAGACCTATCGTGTTTGTACTAAAACTTGATGTTTTGACGAGATCTATGTGACCACGTGACCACATTTTTAAATACTTATATTTTCGAAACCATCAATCCCAGACCTATTATGTTGGTACTCAAACTTGATGTTTTGACGAGATCTATGTGACCACGTGACCACATTTTTAAATACTTATATTTTCGAAACCATCAATCGCAGACCTATCGTGTTTGTACTCAAACTTGATGTATTGACAAGATCTATGTGACCACGTGACCAAATTTTCGAAAGCTTATATTTTCGAAACCATCAATCGCAGACCTATCGTGTTTGTACTAAAACTTGATGTTTTGACGAGATCTATGTGACCACGTGACCAAATTTTCAAAGCTTATATTTTCAAAACCATCAATCGCAGACCTATCGTGTTTGTACTCAAACTTAATGTTTTGACGAGATCTATGTGACCACGTGACCAAATTTTCAAAAGCTTATATTTTCGAAACCATCAATCGCAGACCTATCGTGTTTGTACTCAAACTTGATGTTTTGACGAGATCTATGGGATCACAGGACCTAATTTTTTTATCTGCCTGTCTGTCCGTCTATTCGAGCTAATCTCCGAAACGGCTAAACCGATTTTAATGAAACTTCAAAGATGTGATTAAAAGATTGTCTGGAGTGACATATAATTCTTTTTGATTGTCTGTCTGGCCGTCTCTCTGTCTTTTGAAGCTAAACTCTAAAACATTTTAACCAATTTTCATGAAACTTCGCAGACGTGAAAAGACGGGTGAGAGGAGTGATATACGCTACTTTTTGTTAGTATGTTTGTTTGTTTGTTCGTTCGTTCGTTTGTCTGTCTGTCTGTATGTCTATATAGTTCAAGCTGAACTTTTGAAGACTTTAATACAACTACATTAAAAATAGGTTGTCAAGAGTTATATAGGAAACTTTTTGGCCGTGTGGCTGTCAGTCTGTCTTTTTGTTCCGGCTTATCTCCAAAACGACTAAACCACTTCTATGAATCTTCGCAGACATAAAAAGGAGGTTACCAGGAGTGACACAAGTTGGTTTTTGTCTGTGTGTTTGTCTGTATGTTTGTTAGGCCTAATTGTCGAAACAACTGATCCGATTTTACTGAAATTTTGCAAATATAAAGAAGGCGTTGTCAAGAGTGAAAAGCAATTTTTTTATATATACCTACATATAGAAAATCATAATGTCTGATAGTCTATCTGTCTGTTCCAATTAATCTCTAAAACACCTGACTGATTTTAAGACCGACTTGTGGGATAGCTATTCTTCATGCTAAAATGACTAAATAGATTTTTATGAAATTAGGTATAGAGATTTCTTAGGCAGTTGAGTTTCAGAATGTTCTAGAAAGTGTTACAATTTTCTGGAGCGTCGCGTTCCTTTAACTGTCTCAGTACAATTGTGTTCAACGCGAGCGAAGCCCGCGGGCGGAAAGCTAGTTATAAAATAAATTCAAACAGTCCCACACCGACGCGACACTCGTGATGTAATTAGGCAGAATTTATCAATATATCCAAAAAAATATTTTTGTTTGTATTTATGTTATATTCTTTATTCCTCCGAATAGATATATGGGTACCTAAATAAATTTACTTTTTCAAATATTCGCAGGATTGGAAATAAAATACACAAATAAAAAACCCCCGACAAAAAAACTAGCCTTTAAAAAGTATGAAATAATACAAGTTTGTTCATCTGATTTTTGATGATTTTTGATCAAATTATTTTTGATCCTTAAAGGCGTCTGAGACCTCTAAGTAAACTTAAAATACGTAATATTAGATCTTAACCTATGAAGTTGCCGTTTTGTATGAAATAAGTTAAAGTATTTTTTTTTTCAAACATCTTTATTTCTATCATTCAAAGTAATCACCCGTGCAATCGATGCATCATTGCCAACGCAGTGGCAGTTTATTGATGCCCTTCTTGTAAAAATCAATTGAACGGGAGGCAAAAAACTCTCCAAAGGCATTTTGTACTGTCTTTCGGGAATGAGTTTTTTTCCCGTTAAAAAGTTGTCCAAAATTTTGAAAAAAGTAATAGTCGGTATGTGCAAGGTCTCGTGAGTATGGCGAATTAGGGAGAACTTCAAACCCCAACTCTAGCAACTTGAAGACTGTTTGTTGTGCAGTATGGGGTCGCGCGTTGTCGTGAAGGACCAGCGGGGACGACCGATTGACCAAAGCTGGTCGCAGACATGGGAGCTTCTCCATCATTGTCTTCAGTTCTTCGCAGTACACATCTGCAGTAATGCTCATGCCATTTTGTAAAAAGTGGTGATGAATCACACCGGTACTAGACCACCAAACAGTGATCATCACCTTTTTAGGGGTTATTTTTCGTTTAGCACTTTGCATTGGTGCTGAACCAGAATCTAACCAACTTGCTGAGTGCCTTCGATTGTCGAACAGAATCCATTTTTCATCACAGGTAACAATCCGGTTCAAAATTCCGTCATTTCTGTGCCTGTTCAGCAACGCGAGGCAGGTCTCGACGCGTACATTGCGCTGGCGATCGTTAAGTTCGAGGGGTACCCATCTATCAAGCTTTTTTACTTTGCCAATTTGTCGCTAATGGTCCAATATTGTTTTGATGCTAACATCAAAAGCTGCTGATAGTTCAGCTGTAGTTTGAGTATCATCAGCTTCCACAATCGCCTTCAATGTATCATTCTTAACCAAAGTGTCAACCGGACGACCACGAAGTTCATTATTCAAGTCATTATTTCCAGAACGGAAGCGGGCAAACCAATAATGGGTTGTGCGTTCGTTTGTTAGTTCTCTCCGTAAACGTAGTTGAAGTTATGTGCCGTTTGTGCCGCATTAGTACCACGATGGAACTCACATTCCATAATTACACGAATTTTTAAGGTGTCCATTATGACGAAAAATGTTTAAATGTAATAAAAACAACGCTAATAAATAAACAAAAGACTGACTTTGTAAAAAAAAATGTCATGTTTTTAAAACAAAAATATTTAGAATTTAGAATTCACAGCCAATCAAAAAATTTTTTTTGTTAGAAGTGGCCAGTACTGAAGTACGGCAACTTCATATGTTAAAACCTAATAATTAGCTGTCCCAGGCGCCTTTAAGGATCAACAAACTTGTATTATTTCACACTTTTTAAAGGTTAGTTTTTTTTTGTCGGGGTGTTTCTAAATTTTTTATTCAATTTTTATTTCAAAATTTTTAAACTTCGTTATTTAGTTAAACAGTTTCATACATGTTCAGACAAAAAATAATTTTCAAGTTTTTAGTTTTCATTTCGTTAGTTAATATTCCTCATTCCCTTTCAATATAGTCTACATTATTGTACTAGGCAAGCCCTTTCATTTGCTACCCATATTGAGGGATTTGTGAAAAAAATGTAATTAGCCATTTTGTGGTGGCAGCCATCTTGGATTTGAAATTTGTCATAGTGTATAGTATTCTAATAGTCAAATCCTTTCATTTGATCCCCTTATTGACGGCGTAGTGAAAAATATGATATCCGCCATTTTGTAATGGTGGCCATCTTGGATTTGAAATTTGTCGTAGTTTATTATGTATGTATGTATTATGTATAGTGTATATAGTGTATTCTGCTCATCAACTCCTTTCATTTGATACCTATATTGATGGAGTAGTGAAAAAAATATGTAATTCGCCATTTTGTGGTGGCGGCCATCTTGGATTTGAAATTAGTCATAGTGTATAGTATTCTACTAGTTAAGCCCTTTCAGTTGATACCCATAATTTAGTTTTTTAAGAGCTGTGGTTTTTGTTATTAAATAAATAAATATTGCTGGAGTAGTGAAAAACATGATATCCGCCATTTCGTGGCAGCGGCCATCTTGGACTGATTTTCATCAAACATAGCTAAAAACACTCCCGGCTAATTCATTTTTCATATAAAAAAATTCGCATCCAAATCGGTTCATCCGTTTGTGAGCTGCGATGCCACGGACAGATACACACACATCAAACTTATGACACCCTTTTTTTGCGTCGGGGGTTAAAAATTGTCCAAGTAGGTTGAATATTTGTGACATTTAAATGTAATTAAATCGAATCCACGTGCTCGACGCAACAAACTAATAATATTTACGACACTATGACAGAAAAAAAAATGTTACCGCGAACCTGGTTAAGTTGGATGTATATATTCCAGACGTAACGGTAACAAGACCTATGCACAAATTGTAGTATGACTCTTGTGGTTCTCTTTTGGTTTTGACAGGGGACTTAAAATAGTTCATAAGCAGACAAAGCCCCTTTTTCAGTTAATACCTATTACATTATTATATTTTTAAATAATTATTATAATTTTGTACAAAGTCTGTTTACAGCTGCATCACTTGACATTTTAATAGAAATATGACATAATAATATTTATTATTTAATTAATTTGAATTGTTGATAACGCCTCTTTGCATCAGCTATCCTTCAGTGGCGGCTTTGCGGGTGAAGCAAGTGAGGCCGAGCCTCACTTAAGTCTACTGATCATCCACAACAAACTGCAGATCATAAATATTTTTTTTATTTTATTCGAGAGCTTACGTTTTACAATAATTACTTACAAAATCTATGGGAAAAATTCCGCGACAAGTATACGTCATGCGATGGTAATTATCTATACTAATATTATAAAGCTGAAGAGTTTGTTTGTTTGTTTGTTTGTTTGTTTGAACGCGCAAAGCTCAGGAACTACTGGTTCAAATCGAAAGATTATTTTTGTGTTGGATAGTCTATTTATCTATAAAGCTATAGGCTATACTACATCACGCTACAACCAATAGGAGTGGAGCATCAATGAAAAATGTTGCAAAAACGGGAAAAATTATTCCTTTTGAGAGCTTCCGTCGCGCGCGGTGCGTAAACGGTTGATGTTAAGCAAAAATCTTGTATCACGTTCTAACCAAAAGTCCGCGACAGCATATGTGTATTTTTTTAAGTTAACTTACTATAACCTTTTTTTAACAATCAAATTTGTTCTAACATAATGTACTATTTACGAAGATGTTTTTTAAACGTGATATTAATCCTTATCAAATTAAATACGTTAGTTGTCTTAAGCATTTCATGCATATTATAATTGCCCTTTACACCATACAATTTAAATTGATATCTTAGCAGTTTTTATCGAAATATGAAAACTATAGCGGGAGAAAATAAATTCGCTGTCTGCCTCTGTACGTTAACTTTTTATTTCCAAACCACGTAATAGACTTTGATATGGTTTTCAGTAATATCTTATTTTTTTATTTTCTTATAATCTATCTATATATATTATAAAATAAAGTCCCCCGCCGCGTCTGTCTGTCTGTCTGAACGCGATAAACTCAAAAGCTACCAAACGGATTGGCATGTCAATGACACCAATATACAGAGTGATTCAAGAGGAAGGTTTACGTGTATAATTTATTAATGTTTTGTGGAAATTTGTTGAGATATGACGATTATTATTGAAGAAGTCGAAAAAATCAAGCCGGCTGGGAGCTTTCAGCAAAAACGCTGCCTAATCCTTGAGTTATAACAAAATAATGCATGGAGGACTTGTGTCTCTTTTATCGGACTAAAGAAAAGTCCGCGATGGCATATGTCTATCTTTTATGGATAGCTTACTATACCTATTTTTATGTTTAAAAAAATGGTGTCAAATGATGAGGTAATTGGAAAGCAATTTATATAGATACGTTATTAATCCTTATCGAATTAAATACTTTATTTACCTTCAGCAATTCATGCATATTATTATTGCCTTTTACACTATACAATTTAAATCAATATCTTAGGAGCTATCGCGAAATACAAGTATAGTGCGACAAGAAACTGGGCGCTGCGGCCACCACGCGCCGGCCAGCGTGGTTAGGCTGAAGTTATCAATGTTGTATAAAGAGAATTATTGTAGTTTGTTTTTATGTATATATTCTTTACTTTTTCAAATATTTATAGAATTGAAAATAAAATACATTTAAAATACTCCAAGTAGGATGAATTTACGTTACATTTGAATCTAATTAAGTCCAATCCATGTTTGACGCAACAAGCTCATAGGAAATTACGCAGGAAAAACACTACGGGTTATATGCTCTGCTACCCGTGCGAAGCCGGGACGGGTCGCTAGTATGCATAATAAACGCTCTGTTTCCGAGCGCGCGACGCGATGAAGCAAGTTGAATCCACCTGAGGCTGTCGGTGACGTGGCCAACCGAGACTTGGCATTTTAGCGTCGTCTACATCCCCTAGTTTATATGGAAAGTGCCAGAGTTTATGATCACGCAGCAATTGACTACGCTCGCGCGCTCTCATTTGGTAAGGCCGCAGCGCGGGCAATGAGTCACCGGCCTCTTGTTTGTTGTTCTCAGAAAATGTTAGATATTACAAATTTACTTGCTTCCTTTAGAACACAAGCGATGGGAGATAAATTTTTCAACGTTTCCGTTTTTAAAACTACTTTTCCAACTGGTAGAAAGTATTCGAAAATGTCTGAAAATGATATCCGAGTAAAATATCGATCTCTGTACTTTGAAATAATAGATAACATGTTACTGCAATTACGCGAACGTTTTGACGATCACCGCAATAATTCTAATATATTTCTGTCTTTGGTTGACAACAGTAAATTCAAAACGTACAGGAAAAATGTATTGTTACGTTATAAATTGTCGAAGCCATATTGTTACGTTGTAAAAAGAAGACTTTTGATTGCGTAACAACAATGTGAGTTCTAAGTATTATGTGGCGATGATTACCTCGTGGTTTGCCCGGATAGGTATCAGCAGCGGAGCACAGACCTTTAGATTGCAAAGGCCGTGCCGTCGGATGGGATCTCGCCGTCGCAAATGAATCTCAAAGATACAATAACGAGTATTTACTATACCTAAAACCAATTACAAAAATAAAACTAATTACAAAAATGCGCCGCGCCCTTGGTTGTCCTGTCGTCAGTCTGTCTGCGCGGGCGTTCGAGATAGATAATTAACACTGACTCAAGTGTTCAGACGTTACGATGGAAACTACGTTATATGCGCATATAAAATAAAATGGGAACAGGCCTTTTATGTTTCGACGCAATGGGTCGGAGATTTGCCTCGCCCGCGTCGTCTAGGTCAGGATTCGGCTTCGTCGCGGGGGCGGCGTGGCGGCTGGCGCTTGGTCTGGTACAGGCCATTCGTGGAGCCTCGCTCCTGGGCTCGTCCCGGTCCGTCTTATCCTGGTCCTCGGTGGCGGGGCGTACAGAAACTATGTATCATTGTGTGCGTTTGTATCTGTACACAGAGGCTGAGTTAACCACGTGACTATATCGGAGTCTTAAAAAATACTATCGGTCAAGCCCGCCTTGATGACCTAACACTGTTATCAATAGAAAAACAATTTTTAAATCCAATTATTAAGAAATTCCCTAATTTTTACGATAAAATAATAGATGACTTTGCTGACATGAAACAGCGTACAATAGATTTGAAATTTAAATAGTTTTTCTTATTATTTTAGGTATTCACACAAACGATATTTACTTGCGTAGGTATTGTATTTCGTCCCAATGATGATGACATGAACGCATAGCTACCTAGCTGACTTTTGATAAGGATAGTGCTAGTAATGCTTTCTTTCGACTTAGGGACGTGTTCTCTATTACTTTCTCTACCTATTACCTACCTATATTTATTAAGTAGTCAGATAGACAATAAAATTTTTTACGGTTGCGTAACATTTCATTTTGTACATGGCATTACATCATAAAATGTAAAAATTTAGAATACGCGTTATTAAATTTTTTATACAACCATAAATTGAAGAAAAAAATTACCATCGCTGCTCAATGTTGCCTCACTACAAAATACCTTCCAAAGCCGCCACTGGGACATACCATGAGAAATACATTTTGGTGCAGACCTATTTTTTGTTGCTTTACGTTTTAACTATCTTTTTAGCTGATAAGTTAATGGTTTGGGTTTTATTCTGTCTGACCTGATTCAGTATCTTTCCACTTTTTATAGATGATATGAATTAATTGTGCCATCTCAGAGGATAGGTACTATTGACTGTTATTGTTGGTTGAAATATTGTACTGATGTTAATGGATGTAATGGCATATACCTAGTGTAGCCATAAATATTGCTACAAAATAATTATATTTTTTTATTGCAAATAACATTTATTAATTTTACAGTGTGTTAGTTTAATGCATAAATAAAAAACAATTTAAATATAAAAAGCTTATTCGAAGTGGCCTCCAATGGCTGCAATACAATCCTTTGAACGTTGAGGCCAGCTATCAATAGAAGCACGTACTCTTTCCATGGGAAAATTCTTCACTGCCAATTGTATGGATTGTTTTAGGTACTCCAAATTATCATGGGGTTTAGAGTAAGCCGTACTCTCTAAAACTGACCATAAATTATAATCCAGCGGATTAAGATCGGGACTAGACGACGGCCAGTCTTTAGCTCTGATGAAGTCAGGAACGTTAGTTTTCAACCAAGACTGCGTGGACCGAGCTTTATGACCCGGAGCCGAGTCTTGCTGGAAGGTCCATACTTGGTTATTGAACATGGTGTTGTTAAAGGGCTTAACTACCTTCTCAAGAATGGTATCTTGATACACTTGTGCCGATGGTTTGATACCTTTTTCACAAAAATATGGCTCAGTCACTCCTTCATAGCTAACACCCCACCAAACCATCACTGATGTCGGATAATGCTCACGTTGCACTCTGTCGACTAATTGGAAAGCTTCCTTAGAGCTTTGAGCATAAATACGGTAATTTTTTTTTTCTTATTAAAATGATGCTCAATTCTAAAAAATTTCTCATCCGTAAACAAATTTTTTCTGTGACCATCTTTTACATACCGCTTCAGTAGTCGTTTCGATTTTACCTCCCTATTCTTTTTTAAATTATCAGATAAGAAATGACCAGTGCGCTTCTTATAGGCTGCAAGTCCTAAGTCATCTTTTAAAATACGCGACATGGTTCTAGGTGCTATCTTCATCTCTCGAGATAAAATCTTCTGCTTTCAGACAGGATTTCTTCGAATTCTTTCCCTTACTGCTTTGATCACCTTTTTTGTACGAACACTACGTGGACCGCCAGATCTTTTTCTGTCACAGAGGAGGTCTCATTGTACCTATTAATAGCCCGGTACACAAACATTCGATTAATACCAAGCGTATGGAGAGTTTTAAAAATTGTATTTGGCTCCATACCTACTTTGTGTAATGCAATCACAGCGATTCGGTTCTCTTTATCACCCCACTCCATTTTAATATCGCAAAATATTGTACAATGTATTGGCGCCAAAATGAGAAAACACAATGAACAATCATATAAAAATGCCAGATTCCCAATTAAAATGTCATGTTTTTAATTTTTAATTGTAAAAGTATTTATGGCCAGACTAGGTATACATATATACAAAAAATTGTGTACAGTTCCAATCAAACTTTATGGCGGATCTGAACATAGGCACAAGTTGCGTCGCAGTAACCAGTTTTAGCGGGACACAGTGTAGCGAGGGGTATACGACTGTACCTGCGCAAGCACGCTTATAGCGTTGTATTCCGATCCGCCATAAAGTTTGAGGCAGAATATAACAGTGACAAAGTTGAGTGTACCAATTGTACCTATAACATGTTGGCGCTCTGTTTTCGTTGACTCACGTCGCCACTCTCTCCCTGCAGATGTACGTGACAACAGATAGTCCTGCGCTCACCGAATACGATTACAAAAAGGCGCTAGACTTGGCTGACCTCGTGGACGACCCGTTCGAACGCAACGACCTTCGTCTTCAGGTGAGTTCTATTACGTATTGTCACTAGAGTTGAATTGGTCTTGGCGGAGCGGAGGGCCTATTACTGACAGCGGTCCCCGGCAGGTGTGGTGTGCGACGCTGCGCAGCGACGAGTGGGAGGCTTGTCGGCCGGACGCGCCGCACGATGTTCTGACCCGCACCACTTATTTCCGGCTGGTTGACCTCGTGCACCAGCTCAACGAGCCCAGTCCACCGCCCGTGGACGTGCTGCTGGCGGCACCGGCCGCGCGTGCATTCGCTGAAGATGACCGCTTCCAATTCCTGCTGCGCTACGGCTACGAAAGTGTGCAACGCGACCGTGACTACTCGCCCCATTCGTCCTCCAGGTGTGCACTTGCCGCGCATTAGCTACGGTACGCTGGACGTAGCACATCATCCAGAATTGCGACATTTTATCAATCGTGGGTGACAAATTAAATTTGTAACAATTTTAATAAAACTTTCTACTCGTAACTCAAATGTTTGTACTTAAAGGTATGCATGGCTATGACCATTTCCCCTTTCCTTTTATAATTTTTTAAACGACTTCAAAAAAGAAGGAGGTTTCTCAATTCGACCGCATATAATGTTGTTTTTTTTTATGTGTGTTCAGGGATAACTTCGTAGTTTATGAACCAAATTGGATAATTTTTTTTGTTGGAAAGGAGGTATCCCCAGAGTGGTACCATGATAAGGAAACCAGGATCTGATGATGGCATCTCAGAGAAGTTGAGGGGAACCTTCGAAAATGGTACTTTTAAGTATCGTATTTTAAGTATTTTTATGAAGTACTACCACGAGTACTATTTAATGAAGGTCGGGCATCGATCTGATGATGGAGCCGAAAGACAATCGAGGGAAATCCTCAACGATTTACAGCAATTACCTGGTGTTTGGACTAGATTCATTTCTATTGATGAGAACTTTGCACCCATGTGGGTTATAAATGCCATTTCAGGTGTGATGATGGGGACCATACACAGTCGAAGGAACTCCTCAACGATTTACAATAATTGCCTAGTGTTTGGACTTAATTCACTTCTATTGATGAGAACTTTGCACACATATGGGTTATAAGTAACATTACAGGTCTGATGATGGAGACCATACACAGTCGAAGGAACTCCTTAACGATTTACAGCAATTACCTGGTGTTTATACTTAATTCATTTCTATTGATCAGAACTTTGCACTTACATGAGTTATAAGTGCCATTACAGGTCTGATGATGGAGACCATAGACATTCGAGGGAATTCCTCGACGATTTACAGCAGTTACCTTTTGTTGGGTTTACTTCATGCGGTTCAATATGCCAAAATGTTCAGTTCGCACAAAAATAATACCTAATTAAGATTGACGTTTTACATAGGAATACTACTACCTACTAGGCATGCTGATGCGTCAATTTGACACTGAATTGAAGTTGCGTAATCGCGGCGCTGTCTCATTTGAGTAGCACGTTTAGAAGCCCCATTTATACTAAATACAAATAAGTTACAGATGCGTTCAACTAAAAATTGAAAAATAAAATAATTTTCAAAAAAATAAAAACCGACTTCAAAGCCATAAACTAAAAAGTTAAAAATAAAATTTTCATTAACAGGCGGCGTATAGTTAATGAAGTCGGTGCCAACTCAGACACTTTGAATGGGTACTTATCAGGTAATAATAATTACAACAATGATATATTTATAACTATAACGAATATAGAACACACATTAAAGTGTCTGAGTGAGTAGGCACCGACTTCATCTATACTAATATTATAAAGCTGAAGAGTTTGTTTGTTTGTATGTTTGTTTGTTTGAACGCGCAAATCTCAGGAACTACTGGTTCGAATTGAAAAATTCTTTTTGTGTTAGATAGTCTATTTATTGAGGAAGGCTATAGGCTATATGTATAAAATAAAACTATCTGTCTGTCTGTCCATTTGAGCAAATCTCCAAAACGGCTATACTGATTTTGATGAAACTTCACAGATATGGAAAGGAAGTGGTCAAAAGTGGCATGCACTACTTTTTGTATGTCTGTATGTACGTCCATCTGTCTATTTGAGCTAATCTCCAAAACGGTTAAACCGACTTTAATGAAATTTCACGGGTATGAAAAGGAGGTGGTCAAAAGTGACATACTTACGCTACTTTTTGCCCGTCTGTTTGTCTGTACGTCTATGTGTCTATTCAAGCTAATCCTCAAAACGGCTCATAATGAAACTTTGCAGACGTGAAAGAAGGTTGTCAAGAGTAACATCTACTTTTTGTGTCTGTCTGTCGTTTGTTTCACTGATCTATCAACGTAGATAAAGCCGAAACTACTAAGTCTAGGAAGCCGAAATTGGAACAGTGGTTTATTTTATAACGTATCAATTTTTTATGAAAGGAATATTTGGAAATTTCAAATTTAAGGAGGGAGGGACGGAAGGGCTTTGTATGAGTCTTTGTTCTTTAAAGTTAGAAACATAAAACTTTTGACATAAATAAATAATGATGTCTTTCAGGTTTTTTGGATTTCCACATTTTAAGGGTGGGAAACGGGAGGTGAAAAGTATGGGAGTATCGGTTTTCCTAAAGGAGTGGGGAGAATGAAGATTGAAAGTTTGAATGGGTGTATCTAATATTAGTTTCAGCAAAAAGTATGTATAAACCATTTCGAAAGTTAATACTACCTAAAACAGGAATGTGTAGTCTACGCAAGCGAAGCTGCGGGCGGTCGCTTGTTAACTATATGCCGCCTGTTAATGCTCCTTTCTTTAAAGTGAAAATTTTATTTTTAACTTTTTAGTTTATGGCTTTGAAGTCGGTTTTAATTTTTTTTTGAAAATTATTTTTATGTTTGCCTTTATTTGTTTGGTGGTCCAGGTTTTTTTGTCGATGCCCTAAACAGAGGAGAATCCGTCTTATTACGAGTGTCAGGAGTCAGAGTCGAACGGTGTCGTCGTGCTATGGGCAGTCGCGTAGCTCCCCCAGCGCGCATCATACGCATGCGTGTGGGGCGCGATGGCAGTGGCGCTCGGGGGCACTTGCGGCCGAGCGCGCCACTCGATGGCCGGCGCCCGCGTGACCACTCAGGTGTGCATTCCGCGTTACCTTATTCTCTTGTTGACGACTTTAGTGGAGGTCGTCATGCGACACGATCAGTGTTTTATCATTATTTTCTTGATTTACATAGTTCTCGGATTATCTTTCAATTTTTTTTTATAAATGTTATACTCAAGGGATTAATGTTCAAGTGGTTGAAGACATCAGTATCTCAGAATCGGTACTTGAATCAAGTGTTGTTTTTATGAACGATATTATTTTAAAAGTTGTCCTGTCATTTTTGTTGATATTGTATTATGAGGGTCCATCCAGACATCCATATAATCAAAGGTGAAGATATTTTCGGGAAATTTATTGTGACTAATTTTTATATTTAATTTAATTTAATGAAACTTCCACATTTACCTAAACACTTAAAATTGTGATTCAGGACATGGACTATGTATCATCACGCTAATATTTTTTAATTTTTTTAATTTGCACAAAATAGATCTGGTACATAAACAGTGTTAGAACAATAAGTAAATAATTGTGATAGTTAAAAACTATGTGGTCGGAATCGAAGGAAAAACTATTTTTTATTTTCTTTCTTTCTTTCTTTATAGGGTTAAAAATATATTAAGGGTAGGTACCTACATAGGTCAAACGAGGAATTTGAAATAAATAGTTTTAGTATTAGGTCTTAACCTACGAAGTTGCCGTTCTTCAGTACTGGCCATTTCAAACAAAAAAATATTTTGATTGGCTGTGAATTCTAAATTCAAATTAATTTTGTTTTAAAATTATGAGATTCTTTTAACAAAGTCAGTCTTTTGTTCATTGATTAGCGTTGTGTTTTCATTACATTTGTACATTTTTCGTCATAATGGACACTTTAAAAATTCATATAATTATGGAATATGAGTTCCGTCGTGGCACTAATGCGGCACAAACGGCACGTAACATCAACAACGTTTACGGAGAGAACTTAACAAATGAACGCACAACCCGTTATTGGTTTGCTCGCTTCCGTTCTGGAAATTATGACTTAAACAATGAACGAATGGGTCGTACGGACACTTCGGTCAACAATGATGAATTGATGGCGATTGTGGAAGCTGATGATACTCAAACTACAGCTGAACTATCAGCAGCTTTTGATGTTAGCA
Organism: Luffia ferchaultella; assembly: GCA_949709985.1. Taxonomy (NCBI): domain Eukaryota; kingdom Metazoa; phylum Arthropoda; class Insecta; order Lepidoptera; family Psychidae; genus Luffia; species Luffia ferchaultella. The sequence continues at coordinate 126,088 of OX453256.1, read as the reverse complement.
TCAAAACAATATTTGACCATTTGCGACAAATTGGCAAAGTAAAAAAGCTTGATAGATGGGTACCACACGAACTTAACGATCGCCAGCGCAACGTACGCGTCGAGACCTGCTTCGCGTTGCTCAACAGGTACAGAAATGAAGGAATTTTGAACCGGATTGTTACCTGTGATGAAAAATGGATTCTGTTCCGGAAGTTGTTAGATCCTGGTTCAGCACCAAAGCAATGTGTTAAACGAAAAATAACCCCTAAAAAGGTGATGGTCACTGTTTGGTGGTCTAGTGCCGGTGTGATTCATCACAGCTTTTTACAAAATGGCATGAGCATTACTGCAGATGTATACCTACTGTGAAGAACTGAAGACAATATGGAGAAACTCGCACGTCTGCGACCAGCTTTGGTCAGTCGGTCGTCCCCGCTGCTCCTTTACGACAACGCACTACCCCATACTGTACAACAGTCTCCAAGCTGCTAGAGTTGGGGTTGGAAGTTCTCCTTCATCCGCCATACTCACCAGACTTTGCACCTACCGACTATTATTTTTTTGAAAATTTGGACAACTTTTTAACGGAAAAAAAGTTTAGTTCCCGAGAGACAGTACAAAATGCCTTTGAAGAGTTTGTTGCATCCCGTCCAGTCGATTTTTACAAGAAGGGCATCAATAAACTGCCACTGCGTTGGCAATGATGCATCGATTGCACGGATGATTACTTTGAATAACAGAAATAAAGATGTTTGAAATAAATACTTTAACTTATTTCGTACAAAACGGCAACTTCATAGGTTAAGACCTAATATTAATAGCTATGATTAAAAGTAATGTTGATTTTAAAAATACTATACGCAGGTTCTGCTGACGTATGCGAAGGGTTGTAAATGAAAATTATACATCACCGTTCTTTTTTCCTAACTCTTCTGTTTCGAGGTATTAATAAAAATTTAAATTTTTGCCGTAATGTACCTATTGTTTACTAATTTTGCCAATTTATGTAGTTCATGCAGGCAGGGGCTGTCAAAAAATTCAATTTTAAGTTGCTTTATTTTATTAATGCTTCGAAAAGAATTAGTTTGTATCGAAAAACAACGACTAATTAAATTTGTGATAATTCGGTCGTACACGTGATGTTGCCTGCTTTGATAAAGGTATTTAATTGAGTAAGCATAATTGAGTAAGTACAATTTTAGTTTTTGTATGAAAAAAAGATACGTAGGAATTTGAAATAAAATTATTTAGGTACGTTTTTCATTTCTTGTGACCATACTAACTTCTATGAAAGTCATTCGAATTCGTCGGCAGAAACTTGTATATACTATACACATATTGATGCTCAAGCTTTGATTATGCACATTTCTAAATAGTAGTATTTCTAATATGAAAAAAAAAACGGTGACCTTTAGTTTGCGCCACCTGCTTAATTGAAACCTATTGTTTAGTACGTGTTTAGTACGATAAGCTTTGCGCGCTTATGTGTAGGGTTACTGACACATAGGCTACAATTTTTCATAATCTCAATCCTAACTCTTCGCTAATTTATAAATTCAAGTCATAAATTGTATAAGCACAAGAATAGTCTTTACAGCACCGCGTATCGTGTACCTAAGGTTTATTTTACATTTAACATTACATAACTTTGACCGAAGTCAGTGGAGTCACGGGGATAGTGCGGCACCAACTGTATTTAAATATTACATTAGTAAATAGAGAAATGAATAAAAATAACTGGAGAAGTACGGTATGTTCAATTCATGAGATAATTCAAGTAATGTGCGATAAGTCAGGGTATTGATGAAAATACATTTATAAAAATAAAAATAACATTTTAAAAAAATCGTAAGACTTTTCATAGAGGTAAGTTGACATAATCTGATTGTAAATAAGTTGTACTGTCCAAGAAAAAAAAAATCGGGGGTCGCTGTACCAAACATCCTGTATATTTTGTCTCTCAATCCATGTCCAATTCGATCGAAAGATAAGTGTAAAAACATATTTTGACTAATCTGGGTCTAAAGCAATCGTTTCGTCACTAATGACCAAAGAAGTGCTCCTTGTTAGATGTTTATTCACAGGCTAGGCAAGGGGCCAGCGTGTGGAGTCAAGGTCCGTTCTGCGGCGCCCACCACGCCAGCATGTTAATCTTCTTTAATTAACACAAGTGATCGCGCGACCAATTATTATCGTGAAGTGTGCGATGACGTCGTCGTTCTATTTGCGAACCCCCTTTGAAGTTACACTGGAGGGGCCCCCTTCCCACCGCACCCTAAACCCTGCCTGCTTTTCTAGTTCGCCTTCTTTTGGTCTCCAATACAAGAGCTCCCTTTATATTTCCGCCTTAAATATACTTCCATCACTCTTTTGTCCAATATATTACACAAAGAAATAAAACCGGTAGAATCGGATTTGTAGTTATTTCTACACAAGAGCGAAATGAAAATATCATATGATCTTCATTTTATCATATAATTATTTGATTTACATTAAAATATTAATAAAATTCACAGATGTCAGAAAAACTATTTTGTTTAAATTATAGAAAAAGCAGCATTGCGTCTGAAGGCAGCTTGGAGGTCAAATGTGTACATGTACCTACGTTAATAGTCGGTACTCGATAGCAATAATTTGAGAAATCGGCGGCGCCATACGTATCTTTGACGTCACAATGTCGTTCTACGCAATAAAAGTAGGGTTGCGTAAAAATAAAATTTTCACTTTAAAGAAAGGAGCATTAACAGGCGGCATATAGTTAATGAAGTCGGTGCTAACTCAGACACTTTAAATGGGTACTTACCAGGTAATAAAAATTACAACAATGATATATTTATAACTATAACGAATATACTCGTAGAACACAATTTAAAATGTCTGAGTGAGTAGGCACCGACTTCATTAACTATATGCCGCCTGTTAATGCTCCTTTCTTGAAAGAGAAAATTTTATTTTTAACTTTTTAGTTTATGTTTTTGAAGTCGATTTTTATTTTTTTTATTTATTCTGATCTACCAAAGTCAGAGCTAAGCAAGAAATTAGTTACCTCTAAACAATTTGTAATGAGCTAAATATATATATATAATATTTACTTTGATTTCAGATTTTTGAATGTTTTTAGAAAATATTAGTATAATTTCCAGAAAAGCTACTTTAACGATAAATATTAAAAAAAAAACGAGGGACGAAAATAAAAGTGGTTTATAGAACTTCGATTTAGTTTTAAAAGAAGTTTCTAATGATAACTCGTGCTCACAGGATGGAATAATAAGAAATGTAGTTTGCATCTCCAATTCGCGTACAGGCGGACCCCTGTGTTCAAATCTGAACATTTCGTATCATGATCACTTTCAAATAGCATCTAAAATCGTGAAAAAAGACATAATCCGCGCGTGCGGGCCCTTGCGGTGAGGTGGCAGATCAGGCGTCTGTATCTAGGTAAGTTTTGAAAAAAATTGGGTCTGCCTGTTCAAGATACGTGCAAAATTTCGTTCAAATATGTATATGAAAATAAAAAAAAGAACCTACAAGAGTGTGACAGAACGATATACGAATAGTGTGATACGAACGATAAGTAAAACAATTTGAAGAATGACAGCTATGAATAATGGCTATGTTTATTTTCAAAATATTTTGTTATGATTTAAATTAGAATTTTATTGAAAGATTCAACAATATAAGATAAATAAACAAATCAATAAGTACATATTATTTTGCTACAATTCGAAACAAAAATATGAACCGGGTCTCCTGGCCTTTTGGTAATCTTTTGCAATAAAGTTTTTGCAATCGAGTTTTATCAATAAATGGAAACTTTTTGATTTCCTGTCCATGTCGAATCATGCAGTTGTAATAAAGATATACGAAGGCAGTTACGTAATGCGTGATTGTCTCCGTGGCGATGGTGTTTACGCAGTTAGTTGACGGCAACCGCGACATTGGGAGGGCGGGTCGCCGTCGTCGTCGGTCGGTCGTGACGCTCTCCCCGCACCCCTCTGCGTTGTCCATTATTCAAACGTTTTCAGACAGGTAGGTAGTTAGCCACGTCACACAATCGAGCGAATTCTCGTGATGGGCAGTGAACCGCGACGGCCATGGCTGCGTACTCGATCGCGATCGCGTTTCGTCCGTTATAATATATCTCGGGTGAGAGCCGACAACGACAGGGATCCGCGCGCTTTATATTATCCCCAAATAGTCAGCCACCGTACCTAGGTGCGTAGGCGTCTGTGCCTTTGTCTACCGTTATTTTTGTGCCTTTCGATGATTTTGTGATAACGCAATACTACCGCATGGAGCACACTCCCCTAGTGGTAGTGGGACAAGGTGAGTGTTTTCATGGCATGATGCGCGAACAAACATTTGAAATTGACATAGGGTTGTCACTCTATCAATGTTTGTATGAAATATTTATAGCAATGACCGCAAATTATTTTTCTTAGGTGCTTTTTTATCTTTGCGATGCTTTCACTCGAGATATTTATATATGTACCTAACATTATTGTCTTCCCAAGAACGAACAGCATCACTAAAATATAATTATACTTATGCCTTTCTACACTTCATAAAATTATATCATTGCCTTCAATATCGGTCCAAGTGGACCAACGCAACTTGAAATTTGTTGAAATGCAATGTTGAAATTTACGTCCTTTATACGAAAACGATACCAAAAATGTCTTGATAGTAAAACTACATCAATGAAAATTGTTTGGATCGCGGCGGGTGCAAACTTTGCGTACCGATTACTTTCATCCAGGGAGCATGTGTATTTAGTTCCATGCTTGTGTCACAAAGTGAAGGGTTCCCATACAAGAGGTGTTAATAGGCCCCCGGGTAGTATAGGTGCATCAGTTTTAGAGTGCCTCAAAGATCTCATTTGAGTTCATTATTGTTTATCTTGTACGTAAATGATATTACAAAGGACTTAATCAATTGTAATGTACTTTTGTATGCTGACGATACTAAGATTTTCAGTGTTGTACGTGATGCCAGTGATTGCGAACTGCTTCAAAACGATTTAATAAAATTTGAGAATTTCTGCGCGAATTATAAATTGTTTCTAAATTTTGATAAATGTTATTCCGTCACTTTCACGAGTAAAAGAAGATTATTAATTTTGATTACAAATTCAGTAACATCAGTTTAAAAAATTACACAAATCCGAGATCTCGGTGTCACCGTGGACTCCGAGCTCACTTTCGCACCACATACAGACAACATTTGAAAGAAGGCCTACGGTCAAATGGGATTTGTTCTGGGGGCAGATAAACCTTTCAAAAATGTGTCGACCTACAAAATATTATACAACTGCTACGTCCGTAGTCGCCTAGAGTTTGCTTGTTCTGTCTGGCATCCACATTATAATGTACACATTGACTGCATAGAAAGGATTCAGCAGAGGTTCGTGAGGGCTTTGGATTACAGAACTGGACATAAACATATTGACTATGAGACCTCTATCAAGACACATAACGTCCCGCGTTTATCGTATCGTCGTGACTGCATTGATGCTAGTATCCTTTACAAGATTATCAATGACGTGTTCGATGTCCCCGCACTTCTGGAATTTATTCTGTTTCATGTTCCGGTTAGATGTAGACGTATTTGTCGAGAAGAACATCTTTTCTCAATACGAAACTGCAAAACTTGCTATGCGAGCAATAGCTTTATCAGACGTGCTTGTAGACTTTATAATGTTAAACTGGCTGAGGTGGATATATTTTGTAACTCTTTGATGAAATTTAAAACTAAATGTTATAGTATTTTGAGCGATGCGGTGAGCTGCAGCTGAGGTCGCCTAATTGAGATTTTATTACAATAAATTACCTGTATTATGTTGTGTTATATTTACAACGTTATCATTAAGAAGATTTTAGGTCTATTTTGTTATCATGTTTAATTGCATTGTTTTGTAAGGACTGTTTGTCTGTTATCTAAATAAATAAATAAAATAAATAAATCATCGTCCGTTGATGAAGATCCATCTAATGTTGGAACTTCGTCATCCACCTCTCCCGACTGCAAATTTTCTTCATTAACCGGCTTCAGTAGTTCACGAACAGCTTCTGGCAGACAAATCCTATTGGACAATCTCTGGCGTTGTCTGTAGTGTGCCATAGACACAAACGGATCCAACGATTCCAGTGCACGGTGGAAAAGGTCAATCATAGTTTTTTTCCTGTTCATTTTCAGTGGTGTTCCCTATCTGACCGCCAAAATTTATTGCGCGATTCAGCCGCTTGCTCTGAGAGCATATTGACAGGAAGAGAACATAATTCTATGATCTCTTCACCGTGCACTAGAATTTTGTATACCGTCACAGTCATCGGATGCCAATTAAATGACTGAATGTACTTTTCCGCGAGCGTGCAGTAGAAAATGCCAAACTTCACTGCGCCAATAGAAAATCACTACATATTATAAAATAAAGTCCCCGCCGCGTCTGTCCGTCTGTCTGAACGCAATAAACTCAAAAACTGCTGAACGGATTGGCATATTATTGATACCAATGGACAGAGTGATCCAAGAGGAAGGTTTACGTGTATAATTTATTAAAGTTTTATGAAAATTTGTTGAAATATGACGATTATTGTTGAAGAAGTTGGAAAAAATCAAGCCGGCTGGGAGCTTTCATCGAAAACGCTGCTTAATCCTTTTAAGATATAGCATAATAATGTATGGAGGAATAGTGTCTCTTTTATAGGACTAAAGAAAAGTCCGCCATGGCATATGTCTATCTTTTATGGATAGCTTACTATACCTATTTTTATGTTTAAAAAAAATGGTGTCATATTTATGATGAGGTAATTGGAAAGCAATTTATACGGATAGAGTATTAATCCTTTTTAAAGTAAATACGTAAATAATATACAATTTTGTAGTTAAGGACCAAATTGGATTAATTTGAACAAAAATGAAAGGTCATACCCCTAACACAATATTTTGAAATTCGATTACTCGTAAACGCTTCCATAGTGCAACTTGATTTTTTTATCAATGATAGACGCATTTAAGAAAAATCTTTCAGTGCCAGTCACAAGTCGCAATTTTGAGTTTTTTGGGAGAAAAAAAAATAAAAACAAAAATCTGAATAAAGATTAATAACTCGGCAACCAGAAGTGATCTTCAAAAAATAAAAACTGAAAAATATGCGACTAAAGGTCCTTCATCAATTCATATTAATCAAAAAAATATATATTTATCAGACACACTTACAGAATTTATTTAATCTTTTTTTTACGTCGAGGTCTCGAAACACAAATTATTTAAAAAAAGTAAAGTATTTGAAATAGACACGTGGGTATTTTAGTCATGCATTTAAAATGCATTTCTTAATCGATTTATGTGATAAACAGCATAGGGAAATTTTTTTTTAGTAAAATGGAACAGTGTGTGACGTGTTTTGGGCATTGCATTAAAAAATATAAGCATGCCTAAATAAACTATGTTCAAACATAAGATGATCTCAGACAGATTACGTTTAAATGGTGATATTTTTTTAGAATTTCGTAATTTAGAAGATGCAAATGTTGCTTTTCATTTATATTATACATGAGTGCTTATTGGGATACAATGTTTCCAATGTGGGCCCTAAATATTGTTATTTTTTTTCTAAAACAAAAATGTTAGTTTTTTCTCGGAAACTATGTACTTAATAGACTGTAAAGATTAAAAAATAGACGTTCCTGCTGTAACAACACAAGTGCTAATTTTTTATAAACATATTGTGTCACAATCTGGATAGTGAAACAATAATTCTTTTTTATTTTTAATATTTTTATGGTTTTTCCTAATATACGTTATTTTAACTAGTAAATGACCAATTAGATACACAACTTTATATATTAGAATATAATTTATTAAAAGTATAGGGTAAGAAAATAATGAGATTACACAATGGACGACACACACACCTGCCGTGTGTTATTAACCCCCGACGAAAAAAGAGGGGTGTTATAAGTTTGACGTGTGTGTGCATCTGTGTATCTGTCCGTGGCATCGTAGCTCCCAAACGGATGAACCGATTTGGATGCGAATTTTTTTATATGAAAGGTAATTTAGTCTGGAGTATTCTTAGCTATGTTCGATGAAAATAAGTCCAAGATGGCCGCCGCCACAAAATGGCGAATTACATTTTTTTTCTTCATTTCTCCATCAATATGGGTATCAGATGAAAGGACTTGACTAGTACAAAATTGCGAATTATATTTTTTCACTACTCCATCAATATGGGTTGCAAATGTACTTGACTAGTAGAATACTATACACTATGACAACTTAACGAAATAAAAACTAAAAAGTTGAAAATAATTTTTTTGTCTGATCATGTATGAATTGGTTTAACTAAATAAAAGTTTAAAAATTTTGAAATAAAAATTAAATGTAAAATTAAAAAAACCCCCGACACATAAAAAGTTTACTTACCGGTCGAGGACCGGTAAGTAAACTTAAAACACCTAATAGTTAGTGGTCCCAGACGCTTTTATGGATCAAAAATCATTAGACAATGAACAAACTTGTATTATTTTACACTTTTTAAAGGTTAGTTTCTTTTATTCGAACACTATTATATATTATATATATATATATATATATATATATATATTATATTAATTATATATTATAAGATTATATATTATATTTCATCTACTCGACCTCCTTAACTCAAAATTACTTCCAACACACAAAATACATGTTACACGTACAAAATTGCACGCACGTAAGTAGGAATGTGTTCCCCACGCCTCGATTACCTAAGCAAGTGCGATTCGGACACGCACACGAAAGGTTCCAGACCATTTTGTCTATGTGGACCCCCTTTGATATTTAACTTTACTTCATTTTTATTATTTGTTGTCATAGCGGCCATAGTACCTAATACATACTCTGCGAAAATTTAAAGTTTCTACATACGAGTATTATTGGGTACCAAAGACTAAAAATAACTTTTTATGATGATTGGCTCGTAGCATTTTTGCTTTTGGTGAGATATCACGCGCATTTACCTCATTAGAAAACTCAAATCCAAATTGGCTAACTTGAGTTAAATGAGTTAAATCAACGTTAAAGGAGACTAGAAAGAAACAATTGATCATAGTACAATATCATATTGTCACATTAGCCTCACTAGGTCTCAGGGTCGTAAAAAAACATTAGATTATTCAACCATTTAGTACGCTACCAAAGATCTACGATCGATGTGTGTATATGATAGAAGCTGTCAAGAATCTGTCGAGTTACGTAAAGGTAAGGTTCCGTAGCTTATGCTAACAACAAAACCGACCAAGTGCAAGTCTCACTCGCACAGGAAGGTTTCCGTACCACAGTACAATATTATAAAAAAATAATTCTCGTATGGGGACCCCCTTTAATTTTTAATTTAATTTAATTTGTATTATTTGCTGTTGTAGCGGTCACAGTAGTACATACTTCATGACAATTTCAAGTGTAAGCAATGATCTCACAACTACCTATCACCAAGAACGTCGAAAAAACACGTTTATTGTAGGGGAATCCCCTTTAATTTTATTATATACTAGCTTTCCGCCCGCGGGCTTCGCTCGCGTGGACTACACAGTTGTACCGGGACAGTTACAGAAACGTAACGCGCCAAAACATTGTAGCACTTTCTGGAACATTCTGAAACTTAACTACCTAAGAAATCTCTATACCTCATTTCTTACAAATCCATTTAGCCATTTTAGCAAGAAAAATAGCTGTCCCACAAATCGGTCCAAAAATCAGTCAGACGTTTTGTAGATTAACCGGAACAGACAGACCGACTAACAGGCACTACGATTTTATATATGTAAATAAAAAAAAATGTTTTTCACTCTTGACAACGCCCTCTTCATGTTTGCAAAATTTCAGTAAAATCAGATCAGCCGTTTCAACGATTAGCCCTAACAAACAGCCAGATAAACACACAGACAAAAATCAACGTATGTCACTCTTGATAACCTCCTTTTTATGTTTGCGAACATTCATAGAAATAGTTTAGTCATTTTGGAGATTAGCCGGAACAAAAAGACAGACAGATAACCACACGGGCAAAAAGGTATATATATAACTTTTGACAACCTATTTTAATGTCTGCATAGTTTCATTAAAATTTTTAAAAGTTTAGCTCAAACATACATAAAGACAGACAGACAGACAAACAAAAAGTAGCGTATTTCACTCCTCACACCCTCTATTCACGTCTGCGAAACTTCATTAAAATTGGTTTAAATGTTTTAGAGTTTAGCTCGAACGGACAGAGAGACGGTTAGACAGATAAACAAAAAGTATTGTATGTCACTCCTGACAATCTTTTAATCACATCTTCAAAAGTTTCATTGAGATCAGTACAGCCTTTTCGGAGTTCAGTTCAAACAAAGAGACGGACGGACAGACAGACAAATAAACAAAAAGTGTTGTATCTCACTCCTGATAATCTTTTTATTGAAGTTAGTTCAGGCGTTTCGAATATTAATTCGAACAGACAGACAGACGGACAGACAGACGGACAGAAAGACAAACAAAAAGAAGCCTGCGTCACCTCTGGTAATGTTCTCTGTACGTCTGCAAAGTTTCATTGAAATCGGTTCAGCCGTTTCGGAGATTAGCCGGAACAGACAGACAGACAAAAAATTTGTTGGCAGTTATAGGGACTGCCGATAAAAATGAAAACTTTGAACTCATCAAAACATCAAGTTTGAGTACCAAAACGATAGGTCTGGGATCGATGGTTTCGAAAATATAAGCTTTTAAAAATTTGGTCACGTGGTCACATAGATCTCGTCAAAACATTAAGTTTGAGTACCAACACGATAGATCTGCGATTGATAGATTTGAAAATATAAGCTTTTAAATATTTGGTCACGTAGTCACATAGATCTCGTCAAAACATCAAGTTTGAGTACCAACACGATAGGTCTGCGATTGATGCTTTCGAAAAAATAGCAATTTAAAAATGTGGTCACACGGTCACATAGATCTCGTCAAAACATCAAGTTTGAGTACCAACATGATAGGTCTGAGATTGATGGTTTCGAAAATATAAGCATTTAAAATGTGGTCACGTAGTCACATAAATCTCGTCAAAACATCAAGTTTGAGTACCAACACAATAGGTCTGCGATTGATAGTTTCGAAAATATAAGCATTTAAAAATTTGGTCACGTGGTCACATAGATTTCGTCAAAACATCAAGTTTGAGTACCAACACGATGAGTCTGAGATTGACAAAAAATAGCCTTTGTCACCCATGATAATGCCCTCTGCACGTCTGCGAAGTTTCATTGATATCGGTACAGTCGTTTCGGAGATCAGCTCGAACAGACAGACAGACGGACAGACAGAAAAACTAAAAGCGGCCTATGTCACCCATGATAACACCCTCTGCACGTCTGCGAAGTTTCATTGATATCGGTACAGTCGTTTCGGAGATCAGCTCAAACAGACAGACAGACGGACAGACAGAAAAACTAAAAGCGGCCTATGTCAGCCATGATAACACCCTCTGCACGTCTGCCAAGTTTCATTGAAATCGGTTTAGCCGTTTCGGAGATGAGCTTGAACAGACAGACAGACAAACAAAAAACAGCCTATGTCACCCCTGATAATACTCTCCGCAAGTCTGCCAAGTTTCATTGAAATCGGTTCAGCCGTTTTTGAGATCAGTTCAAACAGACAGACATATGGACAGACAGACAGATAAAAAGTACCCTATGTCACCCGCGGTAATGCCCTCTGCACGTCTGCAAAGTTTCATTCCAATCGGTTCAGCCGTTTCGGAGATTAGCCGGAACAGACAGACAGACAGACAGACAGACAGACAGACAGACACTCCAATTTTATTAATATAGAGATTTATAGAATGGTTCATGAGCTAAAGGGGACATGTAACTCCCGCGAAATGGCCGCATTATTATAGTGACGAATGTTTTGTAAATGAGATTAATTGGAACAAAAAACCACAAAATAACCTCTTTTCAAAATACATATTCAAAGATACCCTCACTCGAGAGGGACGTAAAAATATTTTCCACTTTCGGACGGAATGATGGAGAAGGTTTAAGGTTTCGGTGTCGTCGGACTACGAATCCCAAACAGATCATTATGAAAGAGGCCGGTTGACAATAAGTTCTCACTAACCTCTGCCATAGGTTATCATAGAATATAGACAACCATTGTGGTTTACGCCACGTGAATGACGAATCGAGATTACACGGCAAATTGTTAGCGAAATTTTATTCAACTACCTGTTAATTAACTTGTGGCGTAATGTGCGGGTACAGTTAGGTATTAGAAATAGGTACAATGTGGCACCGAAATGCGCAGTCACTTAGTATCAAAAAGCGTTCTCATTGCCATCACATGACCTCCTGCAAGCTCAGAGGTAGGTACTACGTATACAGAGCACGTACTTGATAGATTTACTTTAGTGTCAGACCGAATATCGGTTTCGGCTTTCAAGATTTTTGGCCATTTTTTAAACTTTTGGCCGAAGTTCGATTTCGGCCGAAAGAAAATATTGGGTTTCGGTAGAACACTAATCTACAGTAAGTTGGAACACGTCGCCGCTCTAAGCAGGATGTAGTTTACCTGAGAGCTGCGGCAAGATACGTAGATGGAGGATGTGCGGGGGCGTCTTTGCTGTTGCCACTCGAATCGTTCCACTTTAGTCATTTTCTACGGAATAAGCCGCGAGTTGTATTGTTCGCACACGCATCGATCGTGAGCGTGACATAACGTCAACTTTGGTAACACTGTTTGATAAATAAACCCCTATGTAGAAAACGGGAGTGAGGTACCTTCAAAGCGAACATACCGTGCCGCTATACAGCGTTACGCCTTTCTGATTTCAATTTGATCGTCATGGTTTGCTAGTATTGGTTTAAAATATAATCTAGCGACGAAATAATTTTTTTCCGTGTTCGATTACGCGAAGTTTCAAATGTCCTCCAAATAAAGTAATCGCAATAAATGATTCTACCTGTGAATATGATGTGAATATTACCTCAGTGGGCACGTACGAGAACATCGCAATACAAGAACATAAGCTGAAAGGTGATGGACCATTGAACAAATTTAAAATTGAACTGTTTAGGACATAAGTACTTTAGATACCTGTGGAGTTGGCTCTTATTTTCTCTTTCATTCGTTGTAACGGAATACAACATCGATGGGAATTCATTGAAAAAGTAAATTATTTTTGGATTCCTGCGCGAGGTCGATATTTTATCACGGCAGATAAAAATTTTAACTCCTGAATGTGCGAAAACAGAAATACCATCTAATTACTATCGATGGTCAAAAAATCATACATATATGAATAGAACGTAATAGGTAGAGTATGTATAGGTACGTAGTCACATTGTAATTCTGAGCACGCGCCGCCCCCGCTTGCGCTGACACTCGCACGACGCGTTTGTTGAGGATCAATGGGTCTATGACCGGCGATATGGGTATATATTAATGGTATTATACAAACTAATGAGTTTTCCCGATAAAGCAACCATCACATAAATTACGCAAACTAAAACCCTAAATATATTATACCTACCTAAAAGTCGAGTCTCATACGTAGGCATAGTTCGCCTCAAACTTTATCGCGGATCGGAATATAACGTTCTATGCGTTCTTGCGCAGCACAGGGTTTTATTGGACCCTAAAACCGGCTGTCCACCTTTTTTTCTTTATTCTATAGAGTTTTCTCCCACAAATGCACGAGTAAAACTCCCACGTGCAGGGGAGGGTTGTCGCTTAATTACAAAAAAATATTTACCAATATTCGGTACAAAAAAAAATTGATTATCCGTAACCTAAAAAAATTAACATTAACACATTAAGCTAGTCGGTAATATAATAAACATATTACATATTATAAAATAAAGTCCCCTGTCGCATCTGTCTGTCTGTCTGAACGCAATAAACTCAAAAAATCCGGTCGCTAGGACTATGGCCGAGAGTACGGATTTTTGAAATGACGCGTATTCGGCGCTAACTCGGCACTGCGTTAATTTACCAGAGTACGGCCGCAGGTCGCGTCCCTCGCACCCCCCCGCTGTCTATGGACAGTCGACGTACGTCAATCAGTCTCTAGTCTCTATTCCACCTTCGTAATTTTAAGCCGCGCAGCGTCAGTTATTATTAATTATATTCTGTTACCGTTGTTTTTGTGAATTTATTATTATCGCTAATTAATATTGTTACTTAAGTGTTTTCTTACATTATGTTAGATATGCACTGAATACAAGCCATTGTTAAAAACTATATATTATATATGACATTGTCAGAATTACGAATAGTGAAATAAAACTAATACAAAATATTCTAATTGATTTATTTAATTAATAATAAATACACATAATGGCGACGAGGATAAAAATCAAAAAGCATTAAAAATATAGAATATAACAAACACCGGTCGTGTCCCATACTATAGCTTGGACCTAATTTTTAGGGTATTTGTATAAATATAATACATGGTAGATTTGATAAGTATAGAAGCAATAAAAATAATCATATATTAATATTTTCGACACAAAGTCAGAAATAATAAATATCTTATAAACATTCTTTAGACATAGCTGTATGGGCATAGTTCTTTTGCCTTCTTTTCAATGAGAGAATATGACTGTACTATGGTCTATAGGTCATTGACCTACGTAGTTAAATATTTTTTTATATAGTTAGAGATTATTGGACTATTCCGGGACTATTCTTAAGTAGATACTGAATTGTGGTGATGTTTTTGATAAAATAAATAGACTACTTTTTTGTAAACTAGTCCACTTTTATTTCAAAAACCCTTTTCGTTTTTTTAGTACATTTTTTTGCGGGTATTTCGTTCTTTATTTAGAATTTTATTTCGTAAGGAGCGAGATAATTGCACGTTGATTGGCGACCGGCAGCACTCAATCACAACAAAAATAAATTAAAATTATTTTGAAGTTCGAAGGTTATATACTTACTGAACATATTTGTTTGTTTATCATACTTTGGGGTCACATTTATGCAAGTAAAGCACGGATGAAATGAAACTCCAATTCCTTATTGCTAATTTAGATTTTTCTACTATACAAGCAAACAGAGCGGTAATGTTTTTAATACATAAGTATGTTTCTTTTTTGCCCGTGTAAATGATATATTCAAGGCGGCAACTTTTTTAAATTAAATAAAACTTAGATACTTTTTTTGGGTCTGTGTTTATTTATTTTTATTCTAAATAGGTCATCGCTTGCAATGGAATTCGAAATATACCTAAAAATATTTTTAACAGCAGAGTCAAAAAACTAACTAATGAGAAAAAACGTACTACAGTAGTCACACTACAGTTAATCAACACCCAATATACCTACTTGATTGATATGAATTATTGTCTTCACAAACAATTAAACTTACATGTAAGTTTTTTTTTTAATTTTTTGACTTTTATAAGTGATTTTTAAGCTATTTTTTGTATATGAGTAATTCGTATACATTTCAAAAAACCTAGGTCCATTTTGACCATCATTGTTCACGAAGAAGAAATTGGTTTACTTTATTCGTCAATTCATTTTAATTTTTTTGAAATATGTTGTATTTCTACAGTCCGAAATAATTAAATATATTAAAATTTGTTTTAATTGATACGTTCGACTGTACCTGTGCGACTTCGTGCGTAGCCAACACCAAGCAGCCTTTTAGATAGTTGGCGGGTATAGTAAGTAGATCTCGTATTTACCACTTCGTTCACATATGACGTTACAGATGGCGTTCGAGCTTTCTGTTCGTGCAATTTGCGTTTACACCCTCTTACCGGGGAACTACAGTGCGGACCATCATGACAATATTCATCCAAATTTCTCCGTACGTGTTAATTTTAGAATACGATTTTAATTTTAGAATAATGTTTCGTAAACACTGAAATGGTATAGTAAAAGTTTGTTAGAGGCGTTACCTAGCGATTGAAAGTGTAATTATAACACTGATTAATAAGTAATAAATATGTACTAAAAATGTGGCAAACATAGATATATAAGTAGATTCATTGAGGGACATTACATACAAAACTCTGTAATGATTTGGAGTTACGGACGATACATATCTATCTAGTGTTTAGATAACTTCTATGAATATTTTTAAAATAGTGCTATGAAACAAGAGATGGCGCTTGGCAGTGACGTGGTAATATCGATTTATTGGATTTTACGAAATTCCTTACTTCGAGGTAAAAGAAAATAAGTAGATATTGTATAATTATATTTTATTAGTCTTCTATCAAAGAAAGCCGCCCATAACTTACTGCTAACTTAATAATTAGCGCTATTCAATTAATAATAGTTCTATATTTTTATCGATATCGATAAATACTAAATTTGTTAGTGTCAGTGCAGTATCTCCTTAAATAGGTAGGTATGCAATCATGGGTCCACGTTACATAATTCCGAGTTGTTAATAAATATCCTGCACCTGCACAAAACGCACTCGCGTCATGTTCTGATCGAACAAGGAGTTTGACGCAGGTTGTAGATACCTACTTATCAATCTTCAAATATTTTACTATAGATTATAGACTATAGATTACCTAGCATAAGTTTTAGGAGAAATAAACAGTCAATATTATTATTATTATTACGATTGTGACATTTAAAAAAAATAATGAAATAAAAAACTGATTCTCGTCATTTTTCTACTGTTTTTCTGTTCAAGAAAATGAGAGAATCTAAAGAAGAAATTTGATATATTTTGAAAGTTTATTACAACAAAAAAAAGCGACACAAAATTGTTTTATTTATGCATCTAATACAGTGTCAATAAGAAAAGCGACATTACTGACGAACTGGGCATTGATATGGTCAATGCCCAGTTCGTCAGTAACAGTTGTGATTAATTTAAAAAAGTCTGGTTAAACAAAAAAGCTCACTAAAAGAAACTCAATGAACCGCGTAGGTACTTACTCATTTGTGGTTCTCTATTAAAACGTAATGACAGCGTACCATTTTTAAAAAGATTGATAGCTGGTGATGAGAAAGGGATCATTTACGATAAGAACGTATGCAAAACATCATGGTCATAGTGCGGCTAAGCTCCAGAGACTGCTTTAAAACCCGAACCGAATTCAGTGCAATAATGTGATGTTGAGTGTATGAGATTGGAAAAGCGTCGTTCATTATGAGCTTTTACGGCCTGACGCAATCACCTAATCGGATTTTGATTGCTTACAGCTGATAAAACTGCTATTGAGAAAAACGGCCGGAATTGATCGATAAAAAAAATGTTTTTTTTCATCATGATGACACCAGACCACACACATCTTTAACCACTCAGGAATTACTGAGAGGCTTTGCTGCGAAATGTTAATGTATCCACCATATAAACCTGACTTTGCACCCTCAGATTTCTGCTTATGCTGGTCTCTTCAGAATTTTTTAGGTACCTACCTAGTGTTAGGTTGACATAAAAAGAAGACTGTCAAAACGACTTGTATTTTTTTAACTACAAACCTCAATGTTTCTACAGCAAACGGGATCTTATCACTTTACTACCTACAAGATGGCAACAAGTTATCGAACAAAACGGCACTTTAATTAAATTTAATTAAACTAGGAAAAAAATACATTGAATTTGTGTATAAAATACGAATAAACTTTTTTCTAACTACCTAACTCTATAATGCGCAAATGTTAGTATCATACTCGAAAATAATACAGCTGTTGATTTTCCTAATAAATAAATAAATATATTATGTTACCACTTTCTACAAAAATATCGAATTTAGTTTGTCATATTTATGTGAATGTGTTAGTAAAGACGTCTCAAGAACCTATATTTATATGTTTTGAATACGTCTGAATACGTTTAAAAGTTAAAACGGTAGGTATATAGAAAATACGAGGTTGCGTGGACCACAGGATATGACAAAGTTATATTGTTCTGAAAAGGGAGACACAACGGCGCTCTATGTGATCGTTTTGTACATATACAATGCACAATAAACGGTTAGAGATTTACACTCATAGTTACTCTTAAACGTGCACACGGCACAGAAACGAATATACTCCCGAGGTCGTTGTCAGGCGGTATCATATTGTTCACACTAATAAAAATTCACATAAAGCAATCTATAAAACTGAGTAGTTGAAAGCCGAATCGGAGACGCGAGTGGTACGCAAGAGATATATGGTTCGGGCGCTTATCGAAGGAAATACCTACAGCACAGCGGCGCTACGTTTAGTCTGCCGCGCTTTGACTTGATTCCACTTCACGATGGCTTTAATGAATAATGGCTTGATGATCCATCATGGCCGCCTTTATTATGTGATCGTCCGAACTGATCAGCGTGGAGACATGTACCGACCCCTCATTATATGTCACTCCTTTTGATGTACCGACCCCTCATTATATGTCACTCCTTTTGATGTACCGACCCCTGAAAAAGTCTCGTCCGAGCAGCGGTAGCGATCGGACGTACCGAATCCTACCTCAAGTCGCGCGTCGGCACGTATTGTAGTGAAAATACCCACAAAACTAAAAATAAAACTGGCTGCATATGTGTTTCGAGATGTAATCTAATAGAATTATAGTAACAAGTGACCTACCAACAACGACCTACTAATAAATAAAAATGGCTATTCCGAAAGAAAAATACTTCCGTGAAATAATTAATTTTGGCGACGCTAAGCTGGATAATCTTCGAATAAAATGTTTCTTCTGCAAAGAAGAGTTTCCAAGCAAAGACATTCGCACTTGGATCGCAGGACAAACGACCCTGGAATCTCGTAAGTGTGAAAAATGTAGGAAAATAACCTGCACAAAAATATTTCCAGACTTGAGAAGATAGATCCTCATGTTGCCCTTTTTTTATTAAAAAATTGTATTTCTTCTCCACGATTTGTTTACGCACTTCGCACTGCTCCAACCTGGGACTGTAATATTCTCCACGATATCGACAATGTTCTCAAGTCATCTCTTGAATCTATAATTAATATACAACTTGATTCTAACAAGTTCACACAGGCTTCCCTTCCAGTTCGTCTCGGTGGTCTGGGAGTGAGAAAAACTTAAGATTTAGCAATCCCTGCATATATTAGTTCCTTGAGTGTCACTAAACCTTTATGCAACGCTTTACTTTCAAGAACTTCTCTCTCTATTTCTCATTTCCATAAAGAACTAGAGGGTTTAACTCTCTGGAAATCCGCTTCTTCAGCTGATTATCCTCTTTCTCCATGTACTCAAAAGGCCTGGGACCTCCCTATAGTGAAAAATATCTTTAACACACTTCCAAGATCATCAATCATTGATGAAGCGCGTCTCCTGGCTTCATGTGAAAGTGAGTCCGGTGCCTGGCTGCGAGCTATTCCCTCTCCTAATTTGGGCTCGTTGCTTGACCCGGCCTCCTTACGCATCGCCGTCTCTTTGAGATTAGGTCTCAATATTTACCGATCTCACCGTTGTGCTTGTGGGGAAAATGCAGATACTTATGGTCTCCATGGGCTCTCCTGCATAAAAAATGCTGGTCGCTTTTCCAGGCATTATCGTCTCAACAACATTGTAAAAGACGCTCTATCCTCTGCACAGATACCTTCCTGTCTTGAGCCTCAAGGTATCTTTCGGGGTGACGGCAAGAGACCCGATGGTGTCACGATGGTTCCATACAAAAGTGGTAAAGCTCTTGTTTGGGATGTAACTTGCGTAGATACATTGTGTCAAAGTTACATAAAAAATACATCTAAAAAAACTGGAGCAGCTGCTGAGACAGCAGCTCGCAGGAAAACAGCCAAGCACATGGAACTTTTAAATCGTTACCATTTCATCCCTTTTGCTGTCGAGACGATGGGTCCCTGGTCCAAGGATACCAAAGCATTTGTCCACGATTTGGGTGTCGCGCTGTGTCTGTTGACAGGGGATCCTTTGAGCAAGGAGTACTTTGTTCAGAGGATCAGTGTCGCAATACAGCGCGGCAACGCGGCAAGCATCCTTGGTACCCTGAACCCATCGTCTCTTTAAAATTTTGTCATTTATCATAATTTACTTAGTATTTTTTAATTTGTAAATACTTTTAGTTTTACTTTTTATATAATTTAGTTATAATTTGGTTTATATAATAGGTATTCGCAGCTAAAAATGTATATGTATAGACAAAAAATTGTCTTTACGCAAGTAAGAATGAACATGGACAGTGAATCAAATATGATCGTACCGAGAATCGAATACCACATCTTTTCAACAAGCGAAAATAAATTAAGACAAGGCACAGAACCGAAATGCTCAGGATCTATTTGCTCTCAAACAATATATACTAAAGTAATAGACTAAGAAAATTTTATTAATAAAGAAATAGTAACATGTTCGACGTGTGGAACCACTAACGAGGTAGACGTGGCTAGTCCTACCATCCGAGACGAAGCTAGAAGCAAAAGAATAGGAAAGTGGATCACTCAAACTAAGATGGAAACCTCCTTGAAACAGAAAACACGAAATAACTTAGATAGATTCAATAATACTTACAACGACAAGAACAAAGTCAAACCTATCGAGATAAAAAACTCATTCGATGCGCTTATAGAAAACCATAACGAAAATAACAACGAAATGTTCGAGAACATCGACGAAGAAGAGCTAAGCAGTGCACTTAGCAACAGCAGCAGGAAACGACGAGCACCTTCCACGTCAAGACCTGACTACAAGCGCTGGCGCACTCAGACGACGGCAAACAATGTACTTCCCTCAAATGCTCCTTCGGCACTGCGACCGACCCACCGATTGATAATTCCCTGCGCAAAACCAGAATTCCACCAATATGTACGAGTGATGACTGGCTGGACAACGAAAGTAAGTTCAAACAACTAGCCAACTAGGACGAATTAAAATCAAAAACTGATACCGAATACTATACTTTTGGATCAAAACAAGAACGAAAACCGTCAAAGAAATTAGTAGTCAAAGGAATAATCACCGCGGGCTATAACGAACAAGAAATATTATTTGATATCGAGTCAAGATGCGGTATTAAACCTGAACGGGCTATCCCATTGAAGAACTCCACCCTTATACTAATCTTCAATGGCGAGACAAATATGAGAGACGTCAAATCAATAACACATATACTTCATCAGAAAATTAAAACCGAGAAGTACAAAGTCAAACTAACAGCGGTAACACAATGTAAGAACTGTTTTGAATTTGGACATGTCAAAGCACACTGTGGAAGAAAACCACGAAACGACATCATCTCCATAGACGACGATGAAGGCCAGATGATCGATGTTTGTTCGAATTGCCTGCAACCAGGACATAGTGCTCGTCAAGCGCGTTGTTCGATGTTCCAGAACGAGATTAAGAAACAAAAGGAAAGAAGAACCAAGTTTGCCGAAAACAACTACAATCCTGTAACTGTACCGACTAAAAAACAAATATCACTTAAAGTAGACCCTCAAATATCCTTTGCAAATATAACGAAAAATGACACAAAACAATCTCCACGTACAGAATCTGAAACACAACAACAACAAATCCAAAATAACACACTCGCAATAGCGGACATACAAAAATCTATAACACTACTTACACGACAAATTAATATGTTAGTAAATATCCCAGCTAAAAATAATGGATAACAAGACTAAAACATATATCAATAAATTTCGTATAGGTACTACACTGTAACGTATGTGGCTTAAAAAATTAATTTATGGAAATTAAAAACTTAGTGAATAAAAACAAACTGCATATAATAATACTAAATGAATGTAAAACCAATTTTGAAAAATACAAATATAACATACTAGGATACGACAAAATAACAGTTACAACACAACCACACTTAGGTACGGCTATGTATATACAGAAAGGACTCAAATAGTGCCAAATTCAACTGCTACCAGGTATTGACGACGACCAACAAAAGATTGAAGGCTTAGCAATAACTTTAAGCCCCAATCATTCAACACGTCAAAAAATAATAATCAGAGGTATATACATTCCTCAATTTCGTTTTAGTCTACTAAAAGACGAAATCGAACTACTAACAGAAGACGATGACGCACTAAATATCGGTGGCTTAAACTTAAAAATGACTAGACTTGGACCCCCTCGAACAGTAGGTACAGGAAGAGCTATAGAAAGAATGATACAAGACGACATATGCACAATCATAGCGGACCCAAAACCTTCGAGACCAAATCACACAGGCAATCACATACTTGACGCCGCACTTGCAACTGGCATATTCAACCACGCAGTAAACTCACAGACGAAACAACTTGACTCGGTCACGTCCGACCATATGCCTTGGCTAATGACACTACACATTCCCCTGGAACTTGATGACCCCCCGAAAAGACAAATTAAAAGACTAAAAGCAAACGTAGAAACTAAAATACTCTTTATACAATTACTAGATGATAAAATAGATTGATACTACAATTTAACCAACAAGGTGAAGATTACATTAAACATATAGAAAAATCAATAACCGAATCTCTGGACATAGTAGCACCATATAAAAAGATTAACAGAATCAAAGAATTACCAAAAAATATTCAACAAAAAATAACGAGGAATAAATTAAAAAAATTTGCACATAGAACAAATAATAATAATATAAAGACTTTATACAATTATGCTAAGAAACAAGTGACTCAGGCTTTAACCACTTTGCGGGAGAACACTTGGAACAAAATAATAGAAAACCACGAAGACAATAAAAATAAAATGTGGAAAATTCAAAAATCTTTAAAGAAATCCCCGCAAAAACTTCCTATACTACTTAACTGCACAACTGAATAAGAAACAATCGACACGTTAGTAGATACTGCTATTGTTCAAAATGCTTCTATAAATGAAAACCTTAAATCTACAGAAATATATACTCCATTCTTTCCGATAGAAAAATGCAATGTCTAAGAAGTAAAACGTGCAATATTCTCGTTTAAAAATAAAAAAGCTCCCGGTCCAGACGGAATCCAAGTCGATATCATTAAACTTGGTGGACTACCGTTGTCGTACGCGCTTACGAAACTAATTAACTACACACAACTGGCTATTATCCTGAAAGCTGGAAATTAGGGGAATGTGTCTTTCTTCATAAACCTGGTAAGAACTTTAAAGATCCGAAATCATACAGACCTATAACCTTGTTAAACACAATGGGAAAAGTTTGTGAACGTATTATGTTACATAGATTACAAACCGAATGTCTTCGAATAATACCACCGGAAAGGGCACAAGTACCCAAATTCTAAGAACGTGTAAATATATTACGGACGCGCTAAATCAAAAGCATAGTGTAGCAACGATATTCACAGACTTGAGTAAAGCTTTTGACTCAATCAACCGTTCTGGCCTAATAACTAAATTAATTGACGCAAATATACCAAATAATTACATTAAATTGATTGAAAATTACATAAAAAATCGTAAAATAAGGGGTAAATTTAGAACGACCACTGGTGATGAAATCTGGGTACCTCACGGGGTACCACAGGGTTCAATTCTGGGCCCGTTCATCTTTAATCTGTATGCACATGATCTTCCAGAAAACAAAATTGCCGGTCAAATGCTTTCTCAATACGCGGACGACCTATGCATATTAAATGCTGCCGAAAACCCTAACAGTGCCTCGCGTCGAGCTGCGTGGGCCTGTGAGGAAATAATAGACTATTATAACAAATGGGGATTAACAATGTAACGTAGACAAAACTGAATGTATAATGTTCACAAAAAAGCGTAAAAAACATTAACATATCGTGGTTATGAACCTTCAATTACAATAAAAGGCAAACGTCTGGAATTTAAAAATAATATTAAATACTTAGGTGTAACATTAGATAAAAACCTATGCCTAAACGAACATGTCAAAAATAATCTTAAAAAGGTAAAACAAGTACGCGCTATGTTATCGCCAATAATAGGTTGGTACTCAAAAATCAACATCGAAATAAAACTACTACTAATACAGTCATGCATACTTCCCACACTGGATTACGGGATAGTGCAAATGCTACCTCGTGTTAATAACACTAATATTCTTACACTAGAACGACAATATAGACAAGCCCTTAAAACCGCCGCTCAAATACCTCGTAGATTTTCCACATTGGCGCTCTGGGATATGCTGGACGGTGATCCGTGGCACATTAGTATCCATGATCTTCATAAAGACATGATATCCAAATTAGAGAACATGCAGATTCAGGGTCTCACGGATCCCGGACCAGCATATACCAAGTACGGACAATATAATCCGATGCTAGCTAGTAAGCGAATCGGTGACATTTGTTATGTAAATAAAAAAGAAAGAGGCCAACCCGTCAGCAAAAGAGGGTTTCTTACAGACCACCACTAATATAAAAACGTGTAAATATAATAATAAATAAACAGATAAACACAAACACAATAGACATGCATGAACACCCACACAATACTCTACAGATCCCTAACGGGACACATTAGTGTAAGAACGCAGCCTGCTTGAGGATATAATATAATGTATTACAAAATGATAAAAAATAAATTTATTTTCTATTCTATTCTACCGACCCCTCATTATATGTCACTCCTTTTGATGTACCTACGACCGTGTACGACATCACGCCACTACTTCGTCGTCTACACAACGGCTTTTGTCGCTGATGGGCCATCATAAGCCATCAGGATAAGCGGAACCAAAGTGTAGGGCGTCCAAATGTGATTAACGAGCCCTTCGTTTTGAATTTGTAGCAGAATGATGGTCTATATGTGTGTATAGATGGCAGCTGAGCGCTCGCCTCCGGCAGAGAAGTGTGAGCGCCTGTGGTGCGGGAGCTGGCGGTGGCTATGGGCCGGCATCGCTCTGGCGGTGACGGCCGCCGCTCCGTATGTCGCCGCCGCTGACCTTGTGTTCCGCGTGCCTGAGGTGCTGGTAAGCGTACGCTTATCTTGAAGCTTTGGCGCTCGGCACTGGTGTAATGTGGTGTGTCAACAGGTACGGCATGCGGCAGCGGAGCGGGCGGTGGGGTCGGCGCGCGGTGAGGATGCACCGGAAGCCTCCCCGCCGCACTTCGAGGAGTACTTCGTGGAGCACAGCATTTCGACGGTAGAGGCGCGCCGTGTCGCCACAAGTCTCGACCTCGCCAGAGGTGAGTTCTGGGAAGGTTGAAATTAGTACTCGATTCTTGTGAAATCCTGCCACAAATTACGTAGGTTATTACACTAATAATGTCGTCATGTCCGTCCGTCGCATCATCTTCCACGTTCACGTAACCTCTTCGTTACAGATATCACCATAACATACCTTAATCTGTGAATATATATCAGCTGGATATACATCTTACCAACACCGAGTTAGAAGCCTGTGATAGACAGACGAACGGACAAACATTATAGGCTCAATAATAGGGTTCCGTTTCACCCCTTGAGTATGGAACTCTAAAGAAAGAAGACGTCGTGGACCAAAAATGACTTCGCTGAGACGGAAAAATGTACTTACATATAAATCTTTTAAAAGAACTGTTAACGTAACCAAAAGACTAGTTTAATTATCTTGGTATTGGTGAAGAAATATATTATAATCTGCTTAGCTTAGTAATTATAAAAAACATAATAAATGTTAAAATCAGCACTTACGCGTGCGTTTACCATAGGTAAGTACACTTAGGTATACCTACTTATCGGTAATAAAATCACTATTCCCACTTTAATATATTTTTTATATTATGTAAATATATTTGTTACTTTTACTTTCAATAAATTACATTCGAAATAATGTAAATTATCAAAACAATATATCTACTGTACTATATCTATAAGGAACAACCTGTTATTGGTGTTTTGGTAACTATTATGCCTGTCAATAAGTTAATTGTGCTGTTGGTTTTCCATACAAATAAAATAAAATTTTAAAAAATTAAAATAATATATAAAATATATACAGGTGAGCTTTTAATGACCAGTTAAATTTGATAACCTTTGATAAAAATCCGTTGGCCTTCTTGTTCCTTTTTAGTATCGTTCAATAAGAAAATATTCAGTTAAAACTACGTAAACCTTTCCCAAAACTACCAATATTACTAGTCACTGTTCACGAGGGCGCCAGTGCACGTGCACGCGCCCCGCTCACATGCCCCGCACTTTCGTATGTAAGTAGAAGGTAGCCAAATTTTGTTAAAAAATATTTAGGATATAGTTATTGATTATGAATATTTGACCTATATTTTTATTTACGTAATGAGGTCTATTGGTAATACCTAACATCTAGAAAAATTTTGGCTGGTGACTAAAATCTCAGCCTGTATAGGCATCTCTGCCAGAATGTACGTTATTTCAGACGCTCGAGCGCTCCTTCGCTCGTGCGACATCGTAAAAGGCTTTACTTAATTCCAGAAATATTTTTATGGAAATGGCTTTAGTATATCCTGTGAGAGGGAGGTTGTACCTTGACGGTTTTTTTTTATTTTTCAAATAATTTAGTTATTTCTAGAAATATAGTCGTTTATCTAACAATCATAAATAATTAATTTTTATTCATTCCACGAGGTGGATCTGTGGGTACTTATTTTCCTCTTCAATCCACCAGTTCAGGGCAAAAAAGTGGATATTTAATCATATATTTTTTATTGCACCGCGATCTACAACTAAAAGGTATCGCCCAGTATTGAGAAATGATCTCGACGATTAAAAAAACAATTGAATGTGACAAAAACAAATGAATACCGGTAAACAAGCAGGTGGCAAAAGTTCGTTCAAAACTAGGTTCTAGAGCTAGAAAGCTTTTGAATAGCTAACATAAGGTAGGAAGTATGGAAACTCTCCTTCGTAATTCAGTGAAATCGTTTGAGGGATCGACGAAAAAAACATCCATTGTTTCACCGATGAAGCCTTATTTTTTCACATTTTTGAAAATTTACTTTTTTTATCCAAAAGAAATGTTCTGTGTCTTTTAAATTTATTTATAGTCTTTTAAATCTTGCTATCCCCTTACTATGAAAAATAGTAATAAAATATCGTACTGTGAATTATCCAAATAAAAAAAACTGTTTAATTTCTGTTGAAACTCCAATTTTCAGCCGTATGCCAAAGAATGAGCAAACAAATAATAAAATACCCATGCAATATTTGTCCTTTTAATCTTCTTTTTGTTATGACTCTTCGTTCCCATAATCTATATTCTATCTATAGTCTATCTGTCAGTCTGTCTGTTCCGGCTAATCTCCGAAACGGCCAAACTGATTTCAATGAAAATTTGCAGACGTGCAGAGGGTATTATCGGGGGTTACATAAGTTACTTTTTGTCTGTCTGTCTGTCTATCTGTCTGAGCTGATCTCCGAAGCGACTGCACCGATTTCAATGAAACTTCACAGATATGATAAAAAGATTATCACGAGTGACATACAACACTTATTGTTTATCTGTCTGTCCGTCCGACCGTCTGTTTGTTCGAACGGATCTCCGAAAGGGCTGAACTTATTTCAATGAAACATTCAAATATGTGATTAAAAGATTCTCAGGAATGACATACAATACTTTATTTGTCTGTCTGTCCGTTCGTCTGTTTGTTCATACTGATCTCCGAAAGGGACGAACTGATTTCAATGAAATTTTACAGATGTGATTATAAATTGTCAGAAGTGACATACAGTACTTTTTGTTTGTCTGTCTGGCCGTCTCTGTCTGTTCGAGCTAAACTCTAAAATATTTAAACCAATTTTAATGAAAGTTCGCAGACGTGAAAAGAGGTGTGACGAGTGACTTACGCTACTTTTTGTTCGTCTGTCTGTCCGTCTGTCTATATGTATGTTCGAGCTAAACTTTTAAAGAATTTAATGAAACTATGCAGACATAAAAAATAGATTGCCAGGAGTGATTTAGGTAATTTTTTGTCCGTGTGGTTGTCTGTTTATCTTTTTGTTCAGGCTAATCTCCAAAACGACTAAATCATTTCTATGAATCTTCGTAGACATAAAAAGAAGGTTATCAGGAGTGATATAAGTTGGTTTTTGTCTGTGTGTTTGTCTGTCTGTTTGTTAGGGCTAATCGTCGAAACGGCTAATCTCATTTTACTGAAATTAGGCGAACATAAAGAAGACGTTGTCAGGAGTGAAAAGCAATCTTTTATATACATATCGTAGTGTCTGTTTGTCTGTCTTTTCCGGTTAATCTCCAAAACGGCTGACTGATTTTGGGTCCGACTTGTGGGATAGCTATTCTTCATACTATGATAAAATGGCTAGTGTTACAATGTTCTGAAGCGTCCACGCGAGCAAAGCCGCGGGCGGAAAGCTAGTTAAAAAAAATAAAAAAAATAACACCCTAAGCAAGAAATAGATTTTCGTTTAATTTTACCAAAAGTATAATTTATATCGTATATTTATGTATTTGTAAGATTTTCACAACTCACATATCATTTCATTTTTCTGTCCTAAACTTACAAAAACGAATTTTGGGAATAGTCATAGTCATTTATTTGCATAATTACACATTACATGTCATGTCAGTGTAAACAATATACTAAAATAAAATAAATTATTGATTTTTACTTTCGAAATAATAATGGAAACAATTACATATTACATAATACACAAAAAATATACGAATTGCCTTAAAATTATCAGATCGACATCAAAACGTCAGTACACTTAGACTTAGGTACATAGATTTGGGAATAGTTAGAGGCGAACTGGATAAAAAATAAAGATTTCAACCAACAAAAAGGGAAGAAGAGAATTAAGCTGAACATTATTCGATCGATGGTCTTGTTATTCAAGATGAATTAATTTGTAATCATTTGATCTTTTTAGTTTAACAATTATTTTATTTGTAGGAGACAATAAAATCTTAATTTTCTTAATGATTTTGCATAATATGGCATGTCATGTACTTCAAAAACCATTTTATTTTATAATTAAACAATGAGAAACATACAAGAAACATCCAATTTTTTTGTAAATGTTTTGTGCGTTACATATTATGTTATGCAACGTGATCGTCTGTGCCAACAGTAGCGGCGCCCGAGGGCTGCGGCGTGTGCAGCCGGCGTGAGCTGGCTTACTGCGAAGCGCGCTTGCTGGCCGACCACTGCTGCTGCGAGAGGCGCTACCTGCGAGAGCCGCTGCCTTGGCTGCCACACACCTGCTACGTTGGACCCGGCGTTTGCCGCCCGCTGGCCGGTGACTGCGCCCGCTATGCACGTCTACGCGACTGTTGCTGCCTGCATCGCCTCGCCTTGCACTGTATGTATATACAATCTGACGCGTCAGCCGTCTCGCAGAAGCCACGAGTCAACATATGTTCACTTTGCAGGGCGGAACATCCTGGTGACGGGGCGAGGGTCGCGGTCACCGGCGCTCGCCCTAGTGTTGCTGCCGGCGGCACTAGCTGCGCTGGCGGCGCTCGCTCGGGCCGCGCGTTGACCCATCTCATGACCGCTCGACTGCACCTACGCCTCTGTGTATACGTACTTGCTTCATGCGATACCGATGCCGATGTAATCGTTATCGCTGCAAACCGACAATGTTAATCTTAATACTAGTGTTACATTATTTATTTTTATAGAAATACCAAATACGGAAAAGAAGGGTTCTTCTTCTTCTTAGTTATTGGCGTTTCCTGCTTATAGCAATTTCGCCGAAAGAAGGGTTCAATGTACAAAAGTGATATAGTACCTATTATGAGGTTAAGTGATATCGTACATATATAAAATGTTACATAGAGCCAAAAGCACATTAGACGAGGCTCTCACGGCTTAGCCCTACCTCAGCGCATGCGTATAAACAATAAAATGTTACCACAACATTCATCTTATTTATTTACGTCCAACTATACCCTATTCTAATTAATAATGTAGGCAAATTATTTCTTTAATACTTATCTGCAACATAAAGATAGAGCTGTGGTAGCGTGGTCTCGTATAGATTTATAGAACTAAGGGTCCCCGCATTTCTATCCATATCTGAATATTCATCTCCTAATAAATCCTGGGACCCAGATAGTCGATATTACACAAAATATGCAATAAAATTGAGTTTCATGATCGTTTTCATAAACCTCGACTGTACATTTTACTGTAAATCGAGTAGGTAATGTTTCCTATTGCAAACATTGCAAAGTACAGTCGAGATTTTCGAAAACGATCATGAAACTCATGCAGGTGACTCAAGTATTTAGATACTACTCGCATGCAGACTTATTATTTTTCGATTTTACCTGTATATGAACTGGTTATTTAAATAAAAATATTATTATAGCTTTGCGTGATGCACGTTTGCTTTAGTTTCATTTTTTTTAATGCTAAATTTCATTTCCACTGAGAAATTTACCAGGTTTTAGTTGTAACGTTTTTTTTTCTCATATTGTACTTTAGCATATTTTTAACCCACACCTGTAACCTGTAAACCACAACTGTTTTTGATCTTAATAAATAAATTATGATGAGTGTAATTAGTTTACCATTTTATTAGGATTAGCGCTAGGCTCGGTACTGCGCTTACGCTGTAACAAGAATTCGTTTCCTTTTGGAAATACAAACTGCTAGGTTGGTGTATTTCAGTGGGTTCCATAGTTTAATGACTTAAGGCATTCTGCTGTGGGGACACGCTGCCAATGTTAATACAATATTCGTGTTGCAGAGGCGAGCTGTTCGAGCAATTTATAAACTAGGACCTAAAGTATCATTTAGAGAAAAGTGTAAGGAAATTAATATAATGACATTGCCGGCTCAATATATATATTTGAAAAGATAATGTACGTACGTAAAAAACATATTGAATTATTTAAAAAAAAAGTTGTGATCGGCATAATGTTAATACAAGAAACAAAGATAAACATGCTAATCATGTCAGCCGCCTCTCAATAAAATCTTTTAAATGGCAATGTATACGCTTTTACAATAAGATCCCAGCTGACATTCAAGATCTACCCCCTTTACAAACACTTTTCACGTTATATTAATAACGTAAATCATAACCAGAGGTCCGCGCCAACGGAATTATTTTGCCTCAAGTAACCCTTAGGGGTTACCCGACAACTTCGCGCCGGCAACACCCTAGTGTGCCGCCTGGCCGCTCCGATGAAGTCGTTAGAGCTTTCGGGTTAACGAAACGCGTCCTTATTCTGCTTCAGGCGGTAGTTTAGTGGTTGCAACTCCCACATACCCCGTGCGCTCGGGCGCACGGAAGCTGTAGAGTTTAATCCGCCTTCCCATTGCAAGGATAAAACCAAAACAAAAAACAAAAAAAAACCCCTTAACAAGTTTAAAACTACAACAAAACGAAAACTTTATGCAAAAGCTTATTACGAAGTATCAGACTACTTACTGCTTTTAATATTTGGAGAGTAGGTAGACGTGTATTTTGTTGTCGTCCGAAGTTTAATTGAAGTTATATTTTTGTAACCTGTATTATCGCGTGAATCTGATTATAAGTGAACTTCTACCGGACCGGACCGTGTTCAGAATAAGTGATTTTCCTTTATTTTGGTTTCTTTAAACTTACGAAAATGGCAGCTAAAAACTGTGCTGGTTGTTTGTCGCATATTGAAGATAACTTTTACATGGAATGCACAAATATAGATTGCGGTAAATTTGATCACAATCTATGTATTTTAAACTCTGTCGATAAAAGAGAAAATTGGATTTGCCCGGACTGCGTGAATGCTTTGAGAAAGGGCAAAAATAATACGACTACCCCCGTACACTCTGCTAATTTAATACCTGAGGCAACGACCGCCATCTTGCCTCAAGATCAAGCAAAGGGACCAACAGCCAAGGGTAGGCGTGAAATAGCCGCAGCTAAGAAAAAAGAGCGCCCCGACACAGTGAAACAGAAATTAGTACCCGGTTCCGGGGTACCTACTAATGAGGGAATATTACTGAAACTCTCAGAACTCACGAATGAAATGAAGTTATTCGACAGGAAGTTAAAAAGTTGAAAAATCAGCTAACCGAAACCACGGGATCTTTATTGAGCTGTAACGTTCGCTTGTTCGATTGCTTCACAGCAACTTTAACCAAAACTGACGCTCGTATCAGGGTATTGGAACAGCGGGATGTTGAGATTGCGGAGCTGAAGAGTACGGTGATATCGCTGCGGGATCAGCTTAACCATCAAGCACAGACATCGTTGTGCAACGAACTTGAAATTTCAGGGATAGAGGAAACTCCACATGAAAATCTCAGTCACATCACACATGTTCTTGCAAGTAAAATTTGTATTCATCTGGCTGATTGCGATATTGACCGTGTGAGTCGCGTCGGTCCAAAGCGAAGGTTGCCTGCCAGGACTCAAAGTCAGGAGTTACTGCCACGACCCGTGACCCGTGATCATTCGTTTTACGCGAGGAGCCCTCCGAGATCAATTCATGAAGGCAGGCAACGCGCGCCGTAATCTGACTAGTGTTGAAATCGACGTGCTCGGTGCTCCGCGTAAGCTTTACTTCAACGAGCGTCTAACACGTGACAATAGACTTATTTCGTGATGCTAGGCGACGAGCCAAAGATAATGGTTTCACCTACTGTTGGGTTTCTAACGGTTTGTTCATGTGCGTCAACAAGAGGGTGGCCCGTCGATGCTTATACGGTCTCTTGCTGATCACGACAGGTCGTTTGCGGCATCTGCTGAGCATCTTCCTAGTTTCTCTTGCGCTTATGCCCAGGAGCAGTAATTTTGTTTTCTTATGTACATGGATTTATCTTGTTTTTGTAATTGTAAAGTTCCGCTTCTCTATTGCGTTGGTATGCAAAAACCATTACAGAGGCTGTTTTAGGTTGATTGAAATAAATAAACACACACTTTGATTTGTAATATTAAAGAATTTATTTTCTACTGAAACATACAATGATCGCTTCGTGGCGGCCTCAGGTGTGATGTAAGTCGACCTTGCTGCCATCTAGCGGTCGCTTTAGAGAAACACTGCTTTATCATAAACAGAGGCAATATTGGATATGTTCGGTTAGCCTATATTTAAGTTATAGCTTTATATTTATGTTATTTTTATTCTATGGATAATATATATGTGACGTTTATATTGTATGTGAACTTATATAAAAATTATTTATCTGTTGTATTATGTTATTTATGTGAGCGGAGTGTTTTTGCAAAAATAGGCAGTGTAGTTATAGTTCTAAGACTAAGTGTGTAATATTAATCCAGTGCATAGCAATAGCATCAGGATTCTATGTGGCATTTTGGTATATGTTGACATTTCTTTCAAACTTACATAATTTGCATGGCTTCCTTAAATTATATTGAAGACATTGATAACTCGTTAATGATAAAGTGCCACACTCTAGATTTACCGGAACAGTGTGAGGCCGTAAGTCATGGCTGGTGAGGTAACCCTTGTGTAAATGAGTTTTGCGATTTTTTTTAGTTTGCTTTGTTGAATACACTGTAAAAGAATTTTGAGATAGGTTACGGTTTTCTTACATCTAGTTTTTATAGTAGCTTTTTTGACTCGCGTTGCTGTTACATAGGTGCCTAGGTACTTTATTTCTTGAACTGAGCGTGTCATTGCGTTTCTTAGTAGAACGAGGCTTTCTTTGTCGACGGACTGAACGGGTCCCGTATGACAAACTTGGTTTTTTCTTTGTTTAAAACTAATCTTCTTGTTTTCAACAGTTTTTTTTTTCATTTCGTTTAGTATGCGGTCTACAATGACAATATTTTTTCCTATTAGAATTAAGTCATAAGCAAATGTTACGATTAGTATCAGTGGAAGTTTAATTTTGTTGTCTTGATTTAATCTTAGAGAAGCTACCTCCTATTCCAGTAGTCGATTTGTTTCGTCGATTGGTTTTCATTTGGAAGCTCGAGTTTTAATTTTACCCCAGATTATTTTGTGATTGGATTCTATAATTTTTCCCTGTTCTCATTTCACAGTACCAAAAAATATTTCTTTGTTCCTAAATATAATGTAATCAATTTGCGACTTCCTAGAGCCTAGCTTCCAAATAACTACCTGATAGACGACCGTTGGACGAACGAACGGACCGTTCCAATTGGATTTTTGGTGAAGAAATGGTTCTCTTATTAGCCTGGGTTGCAAATCTTTCACGTCTCCTATTCCTACGTGTGTGTTAAAATCCTTTGAAATGAAAGTATATGCGTTTTTTGCAGCTGCGTACATTCTAGGTATCGAAACGAAGTGACACTGACTCGCACTCTTTTGTTATAAGTTTCGTGGTATTTGATATCCTGAGTAACCTTGGACCTGTCGCGTCACACGAGTTGGACGTATTTACTGAAAAGAGTAATCGTATGAATGTTACATCTTCTAACTTCAAAATTTGGGTAGTATTATTTTCTATTATTCAGTGTTCAATTTATTTGACTGTATTTCATCTACTATACTCAATGTTCTCTGATTTGTATGTTTCATCGTTAGCTTTTTTCACCTCTGTTTTGTGTTGACCAGTGTGGAATATTCGTGGTTTCTCAGTTGTAGCATCCCGTACCCGTATCGTGCCTGAGCATAGTGTCACACTACTCCTGTTCGTGTTCCTGTTTTTGTTCTCTTTGTTTACTGTATATGTATGGGCTGATCGACCTCTGTGGAGTAGCTTATGATTTTCCGAAAATTTTAAAATTGAAATGTTGAAAAATTGGAGAGGATTTGACAGCTGTCGTGGAGGAAAAATGGTTTAGAATCAAAATTGATATTTTAGGAATTTTTTTATACACAGTGATCTGTTTATAATGTAATTTTGTAAAAAATGCGTGGGAGTTTTGGAAAGCCGTACCCGATTGTTTAATTGTACAAAAAGCTATTGAATGGTTCGATTGAAAGTTTCTGCAAAACACCTCTTGGCCTTCAGTTCAATGATGAAGTGCCCGAAGAACATCACTTCACACCTTCAATGTTCATTACGTATAATATGTGAAGAGCTTAAAAATTGAGAAGCGAGAGGAAATTCAACTCGGATGAAGATAAATTTACGTCTTAAGAGGTCGTATCATGGTCGTAATTAATATTTAAATTAGTGAATTCTGTCTGTATCTAAATCTATGTTAAATCACTGTAGTAAATGACTGACCTAACTTAATTAATTAAATTAGTGAATTCTGTCTGTATCTAAATCTATGTTAAATCACTGTAGTAAATGACTGACCTAACTTTCGTCTCATTTTTCCTTTATCTCTTTTTTTTTATGTCACAACCCTGAGATCACTACTACCTTTCTTCATTCCATTCTTAACGTGACAATAGTTCTTGAAGCTACGTTAGTGTATCTTCACCCCTTCCTCATAAGTCTTCAGTATGTTTTCCAATGCACGTTTTGATTTATTTTAATTTTTAATGTATTATTTTACTAATATTCAAAGTTAGACTATCTTTTGCAACTCAGGTATAAAGAATAAGGAGTTTTTGGGTAGGTTTTTTTTTTATTGGCACATGTGTTCTATTGTTTCGGGTTCCGGCCGACAGTGTGTTCTTGAATCTTGAAAAAATTTCTCTTGACTCTTGTCGGAATGTGACTGATGTCATTGCTTGTTGAAAGATAAAAAATTTCGAATCGTCGAAATCGAAGAAGTGATTTTGGTTTTTCTTATTGTTGACGTACCAAAAAGTAGATAGCTTCCGTTGATACACTTATATCATTATATATCAATTATATCAATTTAGTTATTATAAACACGTATTCATTGTTCTTTTTCTCGGCTGAGGAAACATACTTGTGTATTATATAGATATAAATATATGTATATATATATATATTTATTAATTTCCTTAAATTTATCTTTAAGTAATAATCAATACTATTTAAATGTACACTCTAATATCCTATTTGAAATAACAAATTATAATAATATAGAATAAATACGACTAATTTAAAATAAATATATAACAAATTAACTTATGATACTATAACTAATTCTTAAATGGTGATCAAATAAAACTAATCTAATAAACCACCCCTCGTGGCCCCCGACGCAAATGTGCCCATGATACTCATCGCATTGCCGTCTCTATTTATTTATTTATTATGAAATATGTTTTTTACAGAGTAGGTGAAATTTCGGTTTCGTTTAAGTACGATACGATCTCAGCCGGACTTTTAATACTTTTTTTTATGTTAATGGATTTAAACTTTATATTCAGTCAAACATTCAAAACAAAATCAAACAACTGCATCTCATTTTAGAAATTTTGACACACAAAACATTAAAAATTAATCAATTAAATATAGGATTTCGTTAAACATAATTGTTATTATATAATGGAACGATCTCACCAAATGAATAGGTATGAAGTTTCGCTGTCGCTGCAGGTAGGTACCTAACTGCGCCGGCGACGCCGATGATATTTCGGTAGATATCACGCACTGGACTTCGCAACACTATTTTATAGCTAACACGTTTGCACATCCAATTGTTTTTAATAATTATATCTAATTTAATTATTTGACTGAAAATTTAAATAAGATAGACGCGATAGTCACAACAAATTGTTTCTGAAGAATGAAGCGTGAACAAAATATTTTATTACAGGCCGCACAAGGGCATAAGGGGAGTTGGCGTCCGTTCGCTTCAAGGATTGAAACGAAACTCCAGTAGAATACTATACAATATGACAAATTTCAAATCCAAGATCGTGCTATTGCCATTGCTATCAAATAAATAAACTTCCTACTCAAAAGAATAGAAAACATGAAAAACAAGAGTGGCTTTCATGTAAAAATATTAGTTTTCCCATATATTTTACAAAATCAGAATTATTGGTCAAACAAAACAAACCTCAACCGGAATATGAAATCGACGAATTAGCAAAATAGAATGGACTTGAAATATTAAGGACTCCTTTATATCATTGCGATCTGAACCCGATCGAGTTGATATAGAGTTTGGCAAAAAGAAAAATTTCGATGAAAAATGTCAATATTGAAAAGAGACTCCTTTCAAGCATAATCGAACAAGAATTTTTATCTATTTCATCTGACGAGTGGAAAAAAGAATGCAATCACGTTGTAAATGTCGAAAACCAGTATATAGAACGAGATCGCATCACAGAAGATCTGCCTGAATTCATTATACAAGTTGGAAATAGCAGTAGTGGGAGTAGTGACGACTCTGATGAAGGCGCCATTTTGTTTAGAGATTCAAAGTCAGGTGTTGAATATTTAGAGAATGATTTTGACTATGACTCGTAATAAATGTTTTGATTTTTATCTTTTTTTAGACTTATTGCACCTAACACCAACATAATTTTCTTAATCATTCCCATTCCGCATATTAAAGACGAAAAGTTATAAATAAGTATAATATAAATTAAAAAAAATCTTCAGGTCAAGTATCTATATTAGTTTGTGGTACTATGCGCTTTTGACAGTGTTGCCATGTAGAGTTTTTGAAAGTCCTTATTATTTTCCCATGTAAACACATTTAATCGACAGATTATAAAATCGTTTCTTTTATTTTGTGGGCATTACTGATAAAATTTATTATTTGAAACCATCTATCTACCTTTAAATACAATGCATTTTTTTTAATAAGCAAATCTGGATAAGTGCGTATGAAATCATACAGAGCAAATAACTTGTGTTTCAACACAAACATAAATCGTCGAATATCGTCTATTTCCAGTAACATAAAAAATGTTTGGCCCTTCATACAACTTTTTGTTCGCTATGCACAGGTGGATTCATTTCTGGAAAAAAAAATTTTGACAAAATAGTGAATATTTTTGAAAAAATTAGTTTTTCAAAAAGTACTTGAATGCCATTTTAATACAGTCCAAAAACTTAAGATAGATTTCTAAGAACAAAACTTCCTATCTTCAATGGTTAGGATAGCTCATAGAGGCCCCTGTTCATTTACTCACCCTGTATGTAAACGAGCAATTCTCGTATATATATATACGAAGATTGCTCGTTCAAAAATATTCAAAAAGGTTTATAAAACAGCCAAATCTATTTATATTAGAAATAAAATACAGAAATCAGAAAACAAATGTAAAACTGTGTGGCAAATCATACGTACTGAAACAGGCAAAATAAAGCCTCCCGACAACGGATTTACCTTGCGGGTGGACGACAGAACTGTTACTTCAGCAATCGACGGCGCTCGCGAATTTGATTCTTTTTTCCAAAATATAAGCATTAAAATTACGGAACATTTTGGTTCATCTCCTGACCGTGCTGTAACTTTATTAAAGGAAACAAACATACCGACTCAGGGGTCGGAGTTCAGGTTTAAAAAAATAAATTCTTTCAATATTATTAAAACTTTTAAATCTTTAAAAATTAAGAAGTCTGAAGATTTATGGGGGCTGTCGGTGAGAGTTATAGGTTCTGTTGTTCACATTATAGCACCGTATTTGTCGAGTATATTTAACGAATGTATCAAAGCGGGCATATTTCCTAATTTAATGAAGTATAGCAGAATAATATCTCTGTTTAAATCTGGTGATAAAAAGGACCCCATTAATTATAGACCAATAGTGTTGCCCACATTAAGCACTATACATTTATTATATGTATGTATCAATGATTTGCCATAAGTTTTTATCAAGTTTTCGACCAAATCATGCTTGATGAAATGGTATCTTATTTTATGTCCCACAATTTACTTCATTCTAAACAATTCGGTTTTACGAAAGGAAGATGCACAACAGACGCTGGCATTTTACTTTCGAAACATGTTTTTGATGCATGGGAAAATTCTAAAAATGCTATAGGGGTCTTCTGTGATTTATCTAAGGCATTTGATTGTGTTGATCGTTGGACATTGTTGCTTAAATTAAAACATTGTTGTATAAATAATTGTGCTAACAATCTAGTAGAATCATACCTCTCTAATAGAATTCAAAAAGTTGATATTAATAGAGTTAAGTCGAAGGGTTCTATTGTGAAAATGGGAGTTCCTCAGGGATCTATATTGGGTCCCTTTCTGTTTTTAGTGTATATTAATGACTTACCTTATTCAGTGGAAAAATCTGCCGAGATAGTGTTGTTTGCTGATGACACTTCTCTCGTATTTAAAATTAATAGAAATGAAGAGGAATTTTCAACAGTAAACTCTTCACTTTTGCAGGTCTTAAATTGGTTCAACGCTAATAACCTATTATTAAACGCAAATAAAACAAAAATTTTAAAATTTACATTGCCCACTGTCAGACAAAGTCGATGTCAATTTGAGACTTGGTGGGGATTCATTAAGTATGGTTAATGAAACTGTGTTCTTGGGCATTACTATCGACGCAAAATTACAATAGGGTGGGTCCTCATGTCATGAGGGTGGCTCGTAAACTGAGCTCTACTGTTTTTGCAATTAGGCAAATAAGAAAACTAACCAATGTGCCTACAGCGAGGCTGGTTTATTTTAGCTACTTTCATAGCATTATGTCAAATGGCATTCTGCTATGGGGAAAGGCCGCTGACATTCAAACAATATTTGTTCTGCAGAAAAGGGCTATTCGAGCTATATATAAATTAAAATCTAGAGATAGTGTAAAGGCTCATTTTAGAAAAAGTAATATTTTGACAGTCCCTTGTCAGTACATTTATGAAAATATAATTTATGTACATAAAAACTTAAATGCTTTCTCTAGGGTGGGTGATAGGCACAACTTAAATACA
This sequence comes from Luffia ferchaultella, assembly GCA_949709985.1. Lineage (NCBI taxonomy): Eukaryota > Metazoa > Arthropoda > Insecta > Lepidoptera > Psychidae > Luffia > Luffia ferchaultella. Next base: position 86,586 of record OX453256.1, on the reverse strand, counting down.
AGACATAAGCATATGTAATCAATTCCCAGGTTCAGGCTCTCAAAGGTTAATAATTCTTTCATGGGAAATAGTATCCGTTTTTATAATAAAGTTCCAAAAGAAATGTTAGAATTGAATTCTAATCAATTTACAAAGCGAGTTAAAGTCCAACTCATGAAAAAAGCTTACTATTGTATTAGCGAGTATTTAAATAATAAGTGCGCATGGACATCATTGTAATAGTTGTAAGCATATTTAAAAAAAAACAACTAAGAAAAACATATATTTAAATAAAATAAACAGGGGGGAGTTTCATGCCGGAAAATGACAACACCTTGCTCCCTTTGTTCTAATCAGCTCCAAACTTGCAAAACTAGGGATCAAATGGAACCCCTGTGCTAAATTAAAAAAAGAATCTGTTGGAAAAGAACGACGTTAGAGCGCAAACGGATGGACAAACTACCACATCAATATTATAAAGTACCTCAGCCGTACCTAGTTTACTAATAAATTGTATGTATTTCTACAGTAATATAAAGTTTACAACTACTGTGTCCTTTCAGATCAAATAAACAATTTGTTGTCTAGGTCGGAGAATAAGCGACCCTGCGAAGCGTACGGGTGGTTGCGTGAAATGGGAAATAAAATCACAATTGTTCTATGCATGGTTTAATGGCAACTAATGGCAACGATCGTCCTCGCAGCAGTTAGCACAATGTACTCTATGGTTAGCACGCAACGCCACTTCTGTCCATGATGATGATGATGGTCAATTAGAGGCACGCGGTCTTAATCACTGCTACTTAAGCGAGCAAAGAGTAGTATGATGACACAGCGAGAAATGCCGCCCGATTGGCCTATGCTGGCGGTGATCATAAGTGGGTTTGCAGTGGTGGTGATGGTAGCGGCGCTGCCCACCCCACAGGAATTGGAGATCATCCGCAAAGTGCTCGAGGCGCTGGCGGCATTGGCCCACCAGGTGATGAGCGCACGCGTCACGTATACCCGTGCTCAACGAGCGACTCACGGTCCCTTCATGTGTTCACCGTAGGTGGGTGCCGGCGGTCCGGCCGCACCTGCGCCGGCGCCTGCCTCGCCAGGGCTCTGCAGGCCATGACACTACCCACCACGCCGCGCCTTTGGTACAAAATCACATTTTTCTAGCTAAAGTTAATAGTTTATATATTCAGCGTTTTGGAGCCTATTGTATTCTAATCTATTGAAATCTTATACTATTCAAATTCAAAAAGTTTTTATTTTTCTGAGACCAATTTTAGGTAGTACATTCCCGAGAAAATATAAATTCAAAATTCAAAAAGTTTTTATTCAATATAAGATGTTTACTTACTGAAAGTCAAAATAAATTGATTAGGTACCGGTTCAAAATCTAGAAGGAAAAGAATCGGCAAGAAACTCCCCCCTGTTTATTTTATTTAAATATATGTTTTTCTTAATTGTTTTTTTTTTTTAAATATGTTGTTAATAATTGTTGATGTTAAATAACATTTTATCACATGATAACCAATGTTCAGAAATGCATAGGGCATCTTCTAATAAAAACAATTCCACTAGTTCAATTTTGCTGAGGAAACTCTGTATGTTTTGGTGAACTAATTTAAATATATTAGGTTTCCTCTCTGTCGGGGCAACCAGTTTAAATCAGAAGAACGCTGCGTTTTAGCATAATTCGCAGATTCACACAAGCTGCGGTCAGTCTTATAATTAGATTCTCCTGTATTACATAATATAGCAGAACTAATATTATAGACTAACAAATTAGCCAATTGTCTTTGAAAATATTTTGATAGGTACATCCTATCTTTTGTCAAAATATAATTATGTTCGAATTTATTGATGTTAAAGAAATTAAAATGGACATCACTATGACGCCAAGTCATATTATATAATGTAGTATTATTATTATGAATATCATTATTTTGCTTTTCCGTTAAACTCTTGGAAAATGGAAATGCACTAAATACAATTTTGAGATTGTCTTGATTTGACAACTCCAGGAGGCGGGTAAATCCTGTTATTACATCTTTCCGTCTTACACCAGAACTGTTTCCCACCAATATAATAATTGTGGTGTCTTTGCGGTGTCGCTGTAGGAAGCACCAGGCATGCAAAAATTTAAAACCTGTTGGTTCACACACTCGCTCATTATTGTTCCTAATCCAATACCTATTTCGTCACAGTAAATTATCGTTTTTTTTTTTCGGATTCCGACAAGTCCGACAGGCGTGTCCACTAGCAGGTTTACGTATACTTTTGTTTTTTGGCAACTTTTTATTCTGCTCAGTTACTTGAGTGGAAGCAGTGCAGTCCAATTCGCATTCCGACAAAATACTTTTGAATTTTTCTTTATTCATACCATACGATTCAAACTCAAAGCTTAAATCACATAATTTACTGTGAAGAAACTTATTTTGATTTTGCAAATCCTGACACTCAGAGTCGTTATCAAATAATTTCGTTTCAAATTACTTTAATGATTGGCTTAATTCTAAATTTTGTTTCTTGAAATTAAATTTTTTGTAATTACAATTTCAGTGTTTTATCATTATTTTTGAACGTTTAATATATTTTTTTATTTTAAAAAGCTTTTTAATTTTTTTACATTTATAAAGTCGGAGGGATTTAGAAAACTGTTTTTACTGCACATCCTTATTCTAGTTTATTTCTGTAGATGCATGAATACAGATTCCATTCCACCAGCCCATTATGCCCCACTGCAGGCGCTTAGGCCTACCCCAGGGTGAGGAGTTTGGAGTTTACTTCACCACGCTGTTCCAGTGCGGGTTGGTGGGTTTTAACGTCTGCCATTTGTTGATGGCACCCGTAACCGACGGTTTAACGTGCTCTCCGAGGCACGGAGTCAGTGATAGTTGTGTACTTAAGTCAGAAAAAACCCGGTACACGCCCGGATTTGAACCATAGCCGCACGCCCTTCTAAACTTCGAACAGGTTCGCTACGCTCGGGCTGTCACGACACAGAATACAGACAAATTGTCTTTTTGCAATGCCCTAAAGTGGGTTGGATTTTAGTATTTGATTTAATTAGTAATTTAAATAAAAAAAGTCAATAATGAAATGTATGCATACAAGCTAATCGTTTTTTCTTTAATTCGGTATATAAAAAAAGAAGATTTGACTATCTCAACATATTATTATGAAATAAAGTCCCCCGCTGCGTCTGTTTAAGTGAACGCCATAGACTCAAAAACTACCAAACGGATTTTCATATGGTTGACACCAATAGATGGACTTATTCAAGAGGAAGGTTCACGTTTAAGTATAATTCATTAATGATTTGTGCTAATTAGCTGAAATATGACGATTATTTTTAAAGGCGTCGGAAAAAATGAAGCCGACTGGGAGTTTTCATCTAAAACACTGCTTAATCTCTTTGAGATATAAAAAAATAATGTATGGAAAGATTGTTCCTCTTTTATAGGACTAAAGAAAAGTCCTCGATAGCATAAAATATGTCTTTCTTTTATGGATAGCTTAGGTAATAGTACCTAAGCCTAAGCCTAAGCTTAGGTAATAGTAGATAATAGTACGTAAAAAAAACAATGTATGGAAAGATTGTTCCTCTTTTATAGGACTAAAGAAAAGTCTTCGATAGCATAAAATATGTCTATCTTTTATGGATAGCTTAGGTACTATTACCTAAGCTATCCTAAGCTAATAAAAGAGATATCCATAAAAGAGATATAAAAAAATAATGTATGGAAAGATTGTTCCTCTTTTATAGGACTAAAGAAAAGTCCTCGATAGCATAAAATATGTCTTTCTTTTATGGATAGCTTAGGTAATAGTACCTAAGCCTAAGCCTAAGCTTAGGTAATAGTAGATAATAGTACGTAAAAAAAACAATGTATGGAAAGATTGTTCCTCTTTTATAGGACTAAAGAAAAGTCCTCGATAGCATAAAATATGTCTATCTTTTATGGATAGCTTAGGTAATAGTACCTAAGCTATCCATAAAAGATAGACATATTTTATGCTATCGAGGACTTTTCTTAGATAGCTTAGGTAATAGTACCTAAGCTATCCATAAGCTATCCTAAGCTAATAAAAGAGATATCCATAAAAGAGATATAAAAAAATAATGTATGGAAAGATTGTTCCTCTTTTATAGGACTAAAGAAAAGTCCTCGATAGCATAAAATATGTCTATCTTTTATGGATAGCTTAGGTACTATTACCTAAGCTATCCATAAAAGATAGACATATTTTATGCTATCGAGGACTTTTCTTTTTTTTTAATTTTAATCATTAATGTAGATTAATGATTTTGGCGCAAAAACCCAAGGAGCAAAGTAATCCTATAAAAAAAGATTATAAGTGTATCTCTACTAATAACTTTCTTTTAAAAGCATTGTTGTAGAGTATGTTACTTATAAATAGCATTCGACAAACTGTAACATACTCAAGAGCATTAGTTTTTATTTTACTAATAATAACATTTCACTAGTGTTGTATTTATTATTATTTAAATAAATCAATTATGTAAATAAATAAATAAATAAATAAATGTTTATTTGGTACCATAAAATTAAAATACAAAGTTAAAAACGAAAAAAACAACAAACTTAAAAACAACTAACAAATGATTAAAAACTAAACAAACTATTGGTACCAAAATGGTCTCCGCTCAGTATAAGGTCGTGACGCCAGAGAGAACGTCCCAGCCACTGGTATTCTGCGGATGCCAAGTGAGGTTCAGGCGAGTAAGCTCAGCAAACAAACAGTAAATTAATTAATTACATTCACTCATACATTTGCACACTACAAACATAAAAAGATTTTAAAAATAATAATATTCAATTGTATTGGGCTTCTGAAATAAACAACATTCCAGATTTACTTTAGCTTTTGTAATGTCAATAAATAAGACTTGTATTTTACCTTAAAAGTGTGAACTGTTGCAGAATTTCTTATAGGTGGAGGAATATTATTCCAACATTTTGTTGCAGAGTAACGAAAGCTACCTCGAAATGCAGCGGAATTATACGGAGGACATATGAGGAGATCAGTGATTCGCGATTGCCGTTCAGTAAAATTTAATTTTTCAAATAGGTATTGCGGACTTTTATTCTTAATCACGCCGAAAATTAAAGTCGCAAAGTGCATTGCACGCCGTGACTCCATATTCATGAGATCACTTCTATTTAAATACGGAGTCACGTGAGCCCTACGGGGAATCGGAAAACAGTATCTAGCGCAAGAGTTCTGGACTCGCTGAATGAGCCTCTTGGTTCGACCTAAGAGACACCCCCCGATTACTGTATCGGCATAATTTAATTTAGATAAAATTAAAGACTCGCACAGGTGAATACGTAATTCAACGCTTAAATACTGCCTTATTTGATAGAGTACCTTCAACCTGAAGTAACATTGTTTGATAGTGTTAATGTAATATATTTGTATTAGTTTATTTCAATACCCGTAATTCTGACAATGTCATAATATCGTTTTTACAATCGCTTGTATTCAACCTATATCTAACACTCCCCCAAGTCACTTATAAAACAATTTTGAAAATGATATACATGAAACTGAGCCGAATTTATAACTATAGGTTTAATCGATTAGGTGCTCTTCGCTGCCTAGTCGAACTTCGTAGTTGAGGAGTAATTTTGACTGGAATTGGTACTGCTGCTTCTGCTACAGTTTGTTCCTGCTCACCTGGCGTATCATCATTTGTAGGGTTCTCTTTGGGTGTAAAATTTTCTGTGGGCTTTGTTCTCGGAGATTGTTGAGTAGGTGTAATTTCGAACGGTATATATTTAAAACTAGTATTTGGGCCTGTACAGTCTGTCTTCTTAATTTGATCTACGTGCCTCACATATATTTGATTATCAACCGCAACTTCATAATGTAATTCACCCTTTTGAGCTGAATTTTTTCCAAATTTCCATTTTGTTAAACCATCATAACATCTGATTTGAACTGTATCCCCAATGTTAAATTTCTTGTTCGTTGAACTTTGATCTATAGCTTGCTTATTATTCATTTTGGTCGTAAGATCTCTTTTCACTAAATCAATACGTGTTCTGTAGATTCTTTTGAACATAAGCTCACTTGGACTCACACCAGTAGTGTTATTTGGTGTTTTCCTATGTTGCATAAGTAATTTTGACAATTTCTCTTCTATTGTACCTTTTTCATTCATCATAGCTCTCAATTTTTGTTTCAAGATCTGTACATAGCGTTCAGCTTGGCCATTTGTTGCTGGATGGTATGGCGCTGTAAGTTTTGAAGCAATTCTATTGTATCTGAGGAAATCTTCCATTTCTTTAGATCGAAATTGTCTTCCGTTGTCTGATACAATCAACGTAGGCAAACCATCTGTAGTAAACAATTTTTGTAAAATTTTGATGGTAGTAGCGGATGTTATTTTTGTGGTAGATATAGCTTCAAACCATTTTGTGAATGCATCGACCACTATTAGAAAATAATGATTGTAGAAAGGTCCAGCGTAGTCAATATGTAATCTGGTCCATGGTTCAGTTGGAAATTCCCATGTATGTGTAGGTACCTTGGTAGGCTCCTTTTGTATAACGCAACAGTTCCTACATGAATTCGCTGTTCGTTCGATATCTTTGTCAATACCATTCCACCAGACATAGCTTCGGGCAATTGCTTTCATTTTTGTAATACCTGTATGAGCCGTATGTAATTCAGCCATAATCTGCGGTTGTAGTTTCTTTGGAATGACAACTCGTATACCCTTAAAAATACATCCATCTTGTAATGAATATTCTTGAAGTGTATTATGATTTCCTGTACCCGACTGTAATTCGTTGTATAATTCTCTGCATTCTGGATCTTTGGCTGTAGCCTTCTTAATGTCTTCTCTCGTAACAGGTAATATTTGCAATTGATTTACTCACTAGTTAACTTACTAGGGCATCTCGATAAAAAATCTGCATTTGCATGTTCATGTGTAGGTCTCAGTTTTATATCGTAATTAAGACCAGCTAAAAAAATTGCGTAATGAATCAGCCGTAATGACGTAGTTACCGGCAAATTCTTATCTGGATTGAGTATTCTAGCTACTGGTTGATTATCAATAATTAGTGTTATTTTCTTTCCGTAACAAAACGAAAAGAATTTCTTTAGACCCCAAATTAGTGCTGCGGCCTCCTTGTCTAGTTGACTATATCCTTGTTCTGCTTTAGTCAATGATTTTGACGCAAAAGCCACTGGCCTTTCAGAACCATCAGACATGATGTTTGACAAAACTGCGCCAAAACCTGTAGGTGATGCATCAGTAGCTAGCGTGACAGGTAATTCTACATGAAATGGAACTAGTACCTTATCACTACAAATCTCAGATTTCAGTTTTTGAAAAGCTGTTTCACACTTTGGTGTCCATATAAATTTGGAAGTTTTCTTTAATAATTCGTATAACGGATGCAACTTTGTAGACAAGTTCGGAATATACTGTTGATAATAATTGATGAGACCAAGAAATTGACGTAATGTGGTCTCGGACAGTTTTGAATATCTTGAATTTTCTCTTTAGTTGGGTGTAGACCATTTTTATCGATTGTGTGACCCAAGTAATTGATTGAATTTTTGAAAAGTTGACACTTTTTTTTGTTAATATGTAACCCGTTTTTCTTCAGTATCTCAAATACTATTTTAAGCCTATCCAAAAGTACTGGATATGACGTCCCTTGAATAGCAATATCATCAAAAAAACATACTACTCCTGGTATATCTTGTAGTATTTCATCCATGCACCTCTGCCATTGATTCGGTGCAATTTTCGTACCAAACATTAGTCTATTTACTTGATACGTACCTTTGCTAGTACTTTATTTCTCCAATTTTCTCATTAAACAAATCTTCATTTTCGTTTATCAAATTCGTTAATTGTAATTTGTAATTAGTATCAACTGTATTTAAAGAATTTATTTCTGAAAAGTCACATTGTGCTTCCCGAATCCATTCACGACCCATGACTGGTTCTACATTCTTTTTAATTATGAATAATTTCCCTTTGAAAATTTTGCTTTTGTATGTAATGTTTACGTTACAAACTCCTATTGGTTGTATTATTTCTCCCGTGTAAGTTTTTAGTTTTGTATTTGTATTCTCTAATTTTGTATTTATATTAGAATTTTTATAGAATTTGTATGAGCAAGTACTTACGGCTGCTCCCGTATCTAATTCAAACTTCAATGGTTTATTGTTGATCTTCAATTCAATAAAAAATTTATCATTCTTCACATTTTGGTTTAACGAATATATCTCATATATCTAATTTACATCATCTTCAGTCGTTTCAGCTAATACCAGTTGCTGCTGTTTCTTGAAGCATACTGTCGCTAAGTGTCCTTTACGGTTACAATTTTTGCAGAATAAGTTCTTACAACGACATTCATTTGCTTTATGATTAATTTTACCACATCTGTAACAGTAAGGTTGTTGAGTTTTCTTCTGACGTGTGGATAAACTATTCTTTGTTTGTAATATACCTATTTCTCATTGGTGTCATTTTCTTTGTATTTTGATATGTATTTTTCTTCTTCTCTGAATTTGTAGTAATTTTATTTATTATATTATTTGAAGTAGACGGCGTTTCGGACATGAGTTTTGATTCAGATTTTGACATTTCAATAGCAGTAGCAACTTGAACTATTTCTTTAAACTTTGTGATTTTTGTATCTTGTAATAATCGTTCTTTAGTTTCTTTACAGCGTAAGCCTCTTATAAATTGAACTCTCAAATGGGTATCTAAGGTTGATTTCTTGCATTCATTGCATGTGAAATTACAACGACCACCAACTTTCTTTAGGTCAGCTACATAGTTCGCAATTGATTCCCCTTCGTTTTGAGTTCGTAAACAAAATTTGTGCTGTTGAGCAATCTCACTAGGTTTCGGTGAAATATACTGTTTAAGTAACCTTACCAGTTCTTTGTATTCGGTACTTTCCGGTCTTTGTGGAGCTGTTAAGTTTTTCAGAACTTCGTAGTGTTTAGGACCTAAGCAGTTTAGAAATATTTGTCTACATTTGTCTTCATGTTCTGGTTTTTCTATAGATAATCCTCGAAGTTGTATATAATTTTGTAGCCTTTGTATGTAGGAATCAAAACTTTCATTTTCGTCATCATATGGTTGAAGATTTGTATTAATTTGAGTGTTCAATTGTTTTTGTTCATTTTGCATAATTTTTAGAGTAGTAATTAATTCTTTTAATACATTTTCCATTATGATTATTTTGGATTAGCTTTGTGCGTCGTAATGGTGTCTACGTATTTTATTTATTAATGAATTTTTTTATATAAATTTAAATTATACCTATATTTTTATTGCTTTTCGATTTTTATCCTCGTCGCCATTCTGTTGTATTTATTATTATTTAAATAAATCAATTATGTAATATATTTGTACTAGTTTATTTCAATACCCGTAATTCTGACAATGTCATAATATCGTTTTTACAATCGCTTGTATTCAACCTATATCTAACAACTAGCATAAATACTCCCAAGAATATTTATTTTTATTTCACATTTTTCTAGTTAGCTACAAAAATTTCTTATAATACACTTATAGGAATGTGTATCCTATAATTGTTTGCATAACAATTAAAACAGTCCTAATCAATATTTTTATTCTATAGTAGCATTTTGTAAGTGAACAAAATATTATAACACACTAAGCTGAGATTCGTTCGAGACTCTTTTAAATGCAATGGTACTTAATTAGAGCGATATTAGATCAAACAACCGTATAAGCTACTATACTAATCACTTTATTAGTCCACGTCCGCCATTTCGTTCAGTGTTAGTTGTTCTGATTCATCTTGTGATTTTTTTATCATGGATTTAAGCAATTGGTATCGATTTAAAAGGAGCGGTGGTTACAGAAGGAAAGTGACAAATAGATATAGGTAAAGAATTAGTGAAGCCATTTGTTTCAGGAATAATTTCATCGGCCACAGAAATTAAACCCAGTGAGTCAAGTGCAAATACAGGTATAATAAATGCGGATTCCGCTATGATAAATGGTTTCTCACCCTTAGCCTACCACTCAGAAAGCGAAGAATTTGAAAATTGTGTAAAAGAGTACGACGTCGATTTCGGAGAAATCACTGAGTATGAAAACAATCGTGAATTGCATTCATCATCATTCATCTTCCGGGTAATGATTATACACTAGCACATATTGACAGCCTTGACATCACAATTGTTTTATATTAAGGAGTTTTTTAATATTGCTTATGTCAACAATAAAGTGGGAATGCAGTTTTGAATCAATGAAACGTCCACACCCATAACACGTTTTAGATAGGATGAAATACGTTATTTTCCATGGCCATTGAGATTCGTTGAGTTTAAAAAAACATCTATGTCAACGTTTAAAATTACCACCATCCCGAAAGGAACTGAAAAGAAAATAGGAATTTATTAAAAAAACCGGCCAAGTGCGAATCGGTCTCGCACACGAAGGGTTCCGTACCACCATACAATATTAAAAAAAAACGAGCGTCACGTTAATCGAACTTAACCATTAATCGTTATTATTATGTAATTTATTTTAAGAATTATTGTATAAATATATTTCATTTTTATTTCGTTAGTTATTTAGCAGGCTCTGGCATAGCCGAAAAGCAATAACATGAGTGCACTGATAGCTAGAGACAATTTTTATTACTTGTTTTATTACAGTGAACCTTTGACTTTTAGTATCGACTAGCGACCGCCCGCAGCTTCACTTGCGTAGACTACACATTCCTGTTTTAGGTTGTATTAACATTCGAAATGGTTTATACGTACTTTTTGCTGAAACTAATATTGGGTACACCCATTCAAACTTTCAATCTTCATTCTCCCCACTCCCTTAAGAAAACCGATACTCCCATACTTATAACCTCCCGTTTCTCATCCTTAAAATGTGAAAATTCCAAAACCCTGAAACACGGAACACGAAACACACACGAACTTTTTATGTTTCTAACTTTAAAGAACAAAGACTGTCATACAAAACCCTTCCATCCCTCCCTCCTTAAATTTGAAATTTCCAAATATTCCTTTCATGAAAAATTAATACTCACGTTATAAAATAAACCACTGTTCCAAATTTGGGCTTCCTAGACTTAGTAGTTTTGGCTTTATCTACGCTGATAGATCAATGAGGACAAACGACAGACAGACACAAAAAGTAGCTGATGTCACTCTCGACAACCTTCTTTCACGTCTGCAAAGTTTCATTAAAATCTGTTCAGCCGTTTTGGAGATAAGCTCGAATAGACACATAAACGTACAGACAGACAGACGGACAAAAAGTAGCGTATGCCACTTTTGACCACCTCCTTTTCATACCCGTGAAATTTCATTAAAATCGGTTTAGTCGTTTTAGAGATTAGCTTGAATAGACAGATGGACGTTCATACAGACATACAAAAAGTAGTGCATGTCATTTTTGACCACTTCTTTTCCACATCTGTAAAGTTTCATCAATATCAGTTTAGCCGTTTTGGAGATTTGCTCGAATAGACAGACAGACAGATAGTATTATTTTATACATATAACCTATAGCCTTCCTCAATAAATAGACTATCTAAAACAAAAAGAATTTTTCAATTCGAACCAGTAGTTCCTGAGATTTGCGCGTTCAAACAAACAAACAAACAAACAAACAAACAAACTCTTTAACTTTATAATATTAGTATAGATTGTGAAGAAAATAAGCTCTGCAAAAGAAAGCATAAATTTATAGTACCTAGTAATACAATGTAGTTTTCATTATAATTTTTTTTTTAAATTATCTTTTACAATAACCTCACAAAGAAAAAATACATCTAGTTTTCGCTTGTTGGCTAAACGCTGTCTGTCATGTTCTATGCAATTTCTACAAAATGTTTACTTATAAAAGTACATTTTATAAGTTAATCTATTACTCGTTAAATAATACAGTTTAGTTAGCTGTGATCGTTTTCTTTTAACTACGTTATATATACTCCTGTCATAAAGTTTTTTTACATATCCAAAAACAACGGTTTAGCTGGTAGGGGGGGTTAGGGGGGGGGGATATATGACTCTAACAAAAATTAGAACTTTAGGAGTGCATAATCTCAACAGCCGTTAACTTAAACAAAAAAAATTGTTTGAAATCTTAATAATTATAATTTTTTAAGACATATCGTTTGGTACCTCTCGCGTTAATATACGATGAATTTTATTTTTTCGTACTTCAGATACATGTATGGCGACCTATCCCAAAAAAATTGTCTTAATTTCACTACGTCGTTGTGTAGCGGTTTATAGATTACACCTACCTTCCAATTTTCAAATTCATCTATTCATTCCAAATTCATTCCAAATTTCATCTATATTTTGCTAATAGTTTCAGAGAAAAACCACAGACAAACAGACAGACAGACCGCCGGACGGACATGGCGAAACTATAAGGGTTCCTTTTTTGCCATTTGGCTACGGAACCCTAAAAAAGCATGAAAGAGGAACCCTACAACTTTGTCATGAATGACGGAAATCGTAACAAAGTTAACTTATAGATTAGTAAGTTCTGTGAGAAACCCTAATTTGTTTTGATATGGAGGCGAGTTATCTGGATTGAAACTGCGATTATACCTGATTTCAAAAAAAAAATCCTGTCGCTAGGACTATGGCCGAGAGTACGGATTTTTGAAATGACGCGTATTCGGCGCTAACTCGGCACTGCGTTAATTTACCAGAGTACGGCCGCATTGACGGCCGCAAGGCGCGTCCCTCGCACCCCGCGCTGTCTATGTACAGTCGACGTACATCAGTCTCTACACCACTTTCGTAATTTGAACCCGGGCAGTGTCAGTTATCATTAATTATATTCTGTTACCGTTGTTTTTGTGAATTTATTATTATCGCTAATTAATATTGTTACTTAAGTGTTTTCTTACATTATGTTAGACATACATTGTAAACAGGCCATTGTAAGAAAGTATATATATGACATTGTCCGAATTACGAATAGTGAAGTTAAACTAATACAAAATATGTTAATTGATTTATTTAATTTATAACAAATACAACAGAATGGCGACGATAATAAAAATCAAAAGCAATAAAAAAATAGAATATACGAACATCGCGTCCCTCTCCAGCTTAGACCTCATTTTTAGGGTATTTGTATAAATATAATAAATGGTAGATTTGATAAGTATAGGTGTAATAAAATTAATCATGTATTAATATTTTCGTTACGTATTCAGAAATAATAAATATCTTACAAAAATACTTCAGACATGACAGCATGGGCATAGCTCTTTTGCCTTCTTTTCAATGAGAGAATAAGACTGCGCTATGCTCTATGGGTCATTGACGTATGTAGTCAAATATTTTTTTATACAGTTAGAGATTATTGGACTGTTACTGGACTATTCTTAAGTAGGTACTGAATTGTGGTGATGTTTATGATTAAATAGACTTATTTTTTGTAAACTGGTCCACTTTTATTTCAAAAACTCTTTTCGCTTTTTATAGTACATTCTTTGCGGGACTTTCTTTCGTTATTCGGGATTTTATTCCATAAAGATAATTGCACGTTGATTGACGACAGGCAGTACTCAATCACAACAAAAATAAAATAAAATTCTTTTGAAGTTTTGAGGTTATACACGTAGGTATACTTACTGAACTTATTTGTTTATTTATCATATTTTGGGATCGTAATTATGCAAGTAAAGCACGATTGAAATGAAACTGCAATTTCTTATTGCTTAGTTTGATTGTTCTACTATACAAGCAAACGGAGCGGTAATGTTTTTATTACGTCTGTTTTTTTGCCCGTGTAAATGATATTCAAGGCCTTTTTCAAAGTAAATAAAACTCAGATACTTCTTTTTTAGGGGTCTGTGTTTATTTATTTGTATTTTAAATAGGTCACCACTTGCAATGGCATTCTAAATCTATCTAAAAATATTGTACTACAGTGGTCACACTGCAGTTAATCAACACCCAATATACCACATTCCGTTTCGTTCACAGAATTATTGGCTTCACAAACAATTTAATTTACATGAAAGTTTTTTTAAATTTCTTTTAAGACTTGTATTTTTTACACTGATAAATTTATTAAGCTAAGTGATTTTTAAGCTATTTTTGTATATGAGTAATTCGTATACATTTATAAAAAACTGAAGTCGATTTTGACCATCATTGTTTAAGAAGAAAAAGTTGTTTCACTTTACTCGTTAATAAATATTAAATTTTTTGAAATATATTGTACGTCTATTTATTAGACTTACTAGAGACCCGCCCCGGCTTCACACAGGTAGCATAACATATAAGCTGTAATGTTTTTTCTGTCGTAGTGTCATATCAGCTTGTTGCGTCGAACATGTGAATTGGATTTAATTACCTTTAAATATGACGTAAGTTCATCCTACTTGGAGTATTTTTAAAGTATTTTATTTCCAATTCTGTAAATATATGAAAAAGTAAAGAATAATTAGACGACCGCTTAGCCTAGTGGGCAGCGACCCTGCCTGCGAAGCTGGAGGTCCCGGGTTCGAATCCCAGGTCGGGTCAGTACCTATTTATATGATGAATATTAATACGGGCACCGGGACTTGGTTGTTATATGTATATGTGGTGTCTTCGCTTGGTACCCAAAATACAAGCTAATGCTTAGTTTGGGACCTAGACGTTGTTGTGATTGTGTGTTGTGTGTTATCTTAATAAAAAAAAATAAAAAAAATTACATATAACCTAACCTAACCTAAAAGCGCGTGTCGCGTCGTCCCGTATGGCCGCCCGGCTGGTCACGCGATATATATATTTCGCGATAGCTTCTAAGATATTAATTTAAACTGTATAGTGTAAAGGGCAATTATAATGTGCATAAAATGCTGAAGATAAATAACGTATTTAATTTGATAAGGATTAATATTGTATCCGTATAAATTACTTTCAAATTACCTCATCATATGACACAATTTTTTTTAAACATAAAAATAGGTATAGTAAGCTATCCGTGAAAGATAGGCATATGCCATCTTGGACTTTTCTTTAGTCCTATAAAAGAGACACTATTCCTCCATACATTATTTTGTTATATCTCAAAAGCATTAGGCAACGTTTTCGATAAAAGCTCCCAATCGCCTTGATTTTTTTCCGACTACTTCAACAATATTCGTCATATTCCAACTAATTTCCATAAAACATTAATAAATTATACATGTAAACCTTCCTCTTAAATCACTCTGTCCCTTGGTGTCAATAATATGCCAATCTGTTTAGTAGTTTTTGGGTTTAGCGCGTTCAGACAGACAGACAGACACGGTGGGGGACTTCATCTATCTATACTTATATTATAAAGCTGAAGAGTTTGTTTGTTTGTTTGTTTGTTTGTTTAAACGCGCAAATCTCAGGAACCACTGGTTCAAATTGTAAAATTCTTTTTGTGTTGGACAATCCATTTATCGAGGAAAGCTATAGGCTGTTACTACATCAGCTACGACCATTAGGAGCGGAGCATCAATGAAAAATGTAGCAAAAACGGGAGAATTTATTCCTTTTGAGAGCTTCCGTCGTGCGCTAGGAGTAAACGGTTGATATTAAGCAAACATCATGTATTACGGAATTGTTCCCCTTTAAAAGTTCTAAAAAAAAATTCCGCCACAGCGTATGTGTATCTTTTGACTTACTATAACCTTTTTTATGGCAATCAAATTTGTTCTAACATAATGCACTATTTGCAAAGATTTTTTTTAAATATGATATTAATCCTTATCAAATTAAATATGTTAGTTATCTTAAACATTTCATGCATATTTTAATCGCCCTTTATACCATAGAATTTAAATTAATATCTTAGCAGTTTTAATCGAAATATTAAAACTATAGCGGAAAAAAATAAATTCGCGGTCTGACTCTGTTCGTTATCTTCGTACTTCCAAACCACGCAATGGACTTTGATACGGTTTTTAGTAATATCTTATTATTTCATAACCTATATAATAGACATCTTATATACTTATTATAAAGCTGAAGAGTTTGTTTGTTTGTTTGTTCGTTCGTTCGTTTGTTTGTTTGAACGCGCTAATCTCTGAAACTACCAGTCGGATTTGAAAAATTCTTTTTGACTTTGATAGCCTAAATCTAGCGGAGGGATATAGGATATATACATATATATATATAAAATCAAACTGTCTGTCTATTCGAGCAAATCTCCAAAACGGCTTAATTGATTTTGATGAAAATTTACACGGAAAGGATGTAGTTAAAAGTGACATACGCAACTATTTGTACGTCTGTCTGTACGTCCATCTGTCTAAACCGATTTTAGTGAAACATCACAAGTATGAAAAGAAGGTGGTCGAAACAAACATACGTTACTTTTTGTCCGCCTGTCTGTCTGTACGTGTGTCTGTCTATTCGAGATAATCTCCAAAACGGCTAAACAGATTTTAAGGAAACTTTGTAGACGGGAAAGAAGGTTGTCAAGAGTGACATAAACTACTTTTTGTCCGTCTGTCTGTCTGTCTGTACGTCTATGTGTCTATTCAAGCTAATTTCCAAAACGGCTGAACGGATTTTAATGAAACTTTGCAGACGTGAAACAAGGTTGTCAACAGTATCATAAGCTACTTTTTGTGTTTGTCGGGCTGTCTATCTGTCAGTCGTTTGTCCTCGCTGATCTATCAACGTACAGCCGAAACTAACTACAAAGTCTAGGAAGCTTAAATTAGGAACATAGGTTTATTTTATAACGTGAGTATTAAGTTAAGAAAGGCTTTTTTAGAATTTTCAAACTTAAGGGTGGGAATGGAGCGACTTAAATAATGACCTGTTTCGAGGTTTTTAGATTTCTACATTTTAAGGGTGGAAACGGGAGGTGAAAAGTTGTATCGATTTTTTTAAAGGGTGGGAGGGGAATGCAGATTGAAAGTTTGAATGGGTGTAACCAAAATTGGTTTCAGCAAAAAGTACGTATAAACCATCTCGAACGTTAATAGTAGGATCTATAATAGGAATTTGTAGTCTACGCAAGCGAAGCTGCGGGCGGTCGCTAGTTTTATAATATGTAGTGATGGTGTAAGGGTAATTATAATATGCATGAAATGCTGAAGGTAAATAACGTATTTAATTTAATAAGGATTAATACTGTATCCGTAGGTATGTATTGCTTTCCAATCACCTCATCATATGACACCATTTTTTTAAACATAAGCTATCCATAAAACATAGACATATGCCATTGCGAACTTTTCTTTAGTCCTATATAAGAGAAACAATTTCTCCATGCATTATTTTGTTAAAGCTCCCAGTCATATTTCAACTAATTTGCACAAAACATTAATACCTAATCAAACCATTTTGACTTTCAATACGTGTGTATAAAATCTTATATTAAATAAAAACTTTTTGATTTTTTATTTTGAAACCTTCCTCTTGAATCACTTCGTCCATTGGTGCCAACTATGCGCCAATCCGTTTTGTAAGTAGTTTTTGAGTTTATCGTGTTCAGGCAGACAGACACACAGACGCGGTGGGGGACTTCATTATATATTAAGTAATGATCTGTACAACGCCAATCTACAATTAAGACAAATATGGAATAATATGACGTTGTAATATGTGTCGTAGTCTTTAGTATAACATTTCAACTGAGTCGGTAAAGCCAGGTAAAGCTGCGTTTTCATCACGTACCTAACCTAGTAGGTAGGTAGGTACCAACCTACCTACTAATTTTCTCCGACCTCATTATTACAATTTATGTAGATAAAAAATAAATAATTCGTGCAATTCTACATGCGTCAATAATAATTGCTTTTTATTAAGTAAATACCTAAAACGGAACTTATATTATTTTTTATTCGTGGGACTGGGGAATGCACCCGTGTTATAGCGTAGAAGGGGAGGTGAAGAAGGGACGAGGGGCAGAGGCACACTGTGCTGTGACGTAGACTCCCCAGACAGACTAGAGCCGACCAGTGCCGCACCGAATTTATCGACTCACAACTCCCTATCGAATGAGTGATGCGGTTCACAAGTAAGATGTAAAATGACTCAGTTTATGGTTTATATAAAAGACAGCGAGGCGAATAAATGGTCGATTACTTAATGTAGGTACTTAAATATTAATTTCACACAAGCCGTTCATTCTGATTTAGCTGGACGTAATTCATATAGATACGTTGTTAGTATCAAGATCACAGTAATTGTTCATAATGGTAAATATAGGTAGGTAGTGTTTGGCACGAGTAAGGTTTTTTTGACCCTAACTAGTGTTTAGTACTTATTCATATCTACTTATAATATGTGTAAGTTGAACCATAATATTTGGGTCTGAGGAAAGTCAATGCCAATAAAAGTTGATTATTCTATACCTGTACAATCTAAACCATACCTAAGTAATTAGTAGCCATCGTTCGCAATAAAAAAAAAAGTCAATCATAATAAATAAATAAATTTCATTTCAATAATAATAATAATGATTATTATATTGGAACATCTTACACACGGCCATCTATCTAGTCTCAAACTAGGCAGAGCCTGTATTATATATCTTTTATATTATATAAACACACAGCGGCCCAGCACAGAGTATATATTTAGCCTACGTATATTTTTTTGCCGTCATAGTGTCGTATCAGCTTCTAGCGCTGAGTATTTCGATTAGATTTAAATATAACTTAATTTATCCTACTTGGAGTATTTCTAATGAATTTTATTTCCAATTCTCCAAATATTTGAGAAAGTGAAGAGTAATACCTACATAAAAACAAATTAAAATATTTCTTTCAACAAAACACTGATAACTTTTATTTGAATTTAATTTGTCACGTGATAGTTTCAATTTCGCAATAACTCCCAGATATTAATTTAAATTGTTTGGTTTAAAGGGAAATTATAATGCGCATGAAATGCTTAAAGTAACTAACGTATTTAGTTTGATAAGGATTGATATCGTATCCGCTTAAATAACTTTCCAGTTATGAAATTATATTCTACTATTTTTTTAAATATTAAAATAGGTAGAGTAAGCTGTCCTTAAAAGCTAGAATAGGCCATCCCTGATTTTTAGTTAGACCTTTAAAAGGAAAACATATCTCAAAAAATTCGGCAGCGTTTTCGATGAAAGCACCAAGTCGGCTTGATTTTGCCGATATCTTTAACAATCAGCGTCATATTTCAACAAATTTACACAAATCAATAAATTGTACACATAAACCTTTATCTGAAATCACTCCGTCCATTGGTGACAATCGTATGAAAATCTAATCGGTAGTTTTTGAGTTTATTGCGTTCAGACAGACAGACACGGCAGGGTACTTTATTTTATAATATGTATTAATAGTGATTAAACACCTAGACATGAAATAAGTAGACGTGTTTTTGCACACAAATATTTGTCCCAGGCGGGAATCTAACTCGCGACCTTTGGTCCTGCAGTTATGGTCTCTAACCACTCGACCACTTTGTTATATTAATACAATATATCTATACTAATATGAAAAATGCAAAATGCGTTTGTTTGTTCTTTTTTTCACGTCATACGTAAAAGACGTAACTTTATGCATGTACGTAATTGAATGCATCTACAGTAACACAGGTTGCTGTTTACTCTAATTCAAGGTTTCCACGTTATACTATAAAATGTGTAAATTTTTCACATCGCGATTTGGAATAGAAGTTGGGGTAATACTTAAGAAGTAAAGCAAAAGAAATGGTTTAGCTGCTAGGACGGGAACGGAATATATATATATACGAAAGTATATATGTCCGACAGGGGGAGCCGCAACGCAAAACAAGTTAAATGTAAAAAACAAAATAATGATTATTTCATATTCGTATGAAAACGAAACATGTTGCATAAAGATATTTTGCGATGTAGGAGAATATAAAAATGTACATTTTAGAAGACACACGACAAGTTGCATCAAGGTTCGTCTACGACAGGAACAAAAGCACGCAAATATATGTTTAGCCACTATTGTGTCAGTTTTGACTTTGAATTTGGATCTACGATGAATAGTTTCATGCTGCACACATATAGAATTCAGAAACATACTTAAATAATTATTTAATGATGAAAAAAGTCAAATAGTAGACTTAAATTGTGCAGTTTAGGCAGGCAAAAATTTAATTCAATAAAAATAGGATTTAAAAGCCAATTAATTTTAAAGTAAATGTAACGTAGACATAAACAATTAATACCATTGCAGCAAATGTCAATAAACGTGACATTGAAAACGTATTAGTTTTAGACATCACGTCTTGATAGTATAATATTTTACAAGTAAAATCAATATTTATTACTAAAATATGTGTCCTTTTAGCAGCTTGATCAACTACTGGATTTTTATAAACACAAAACTCAAACGTGTCTTTTTGCGATTGGTATAAAAATTGTAAAATGAACAATCGTATCCTAAGTTATGTTCAAAAATTGGTTTTTACTGTAGGTAAGTATCTAAAAGTATGAAGAAGTTGAGTCATGATTAAAGCGTATATTTGAAAAGAATAAGTAATCTATCTTCATGTCTTGTATCGTGGAGAATGAGAACTCTCGCTGCCGAGACAGCCCGAATGTTAGTGTCCAAATTTTACGATACTCGGCGAGAACTTTCACTGCAAAATTTCGTTACTCGTTCTTCAATTTGCACTGTTTAAAGTGAGTTAAATGTGGACGTTGAAATGTTTCGCTATGAAGGTTTGTACGGCTTTATTTTATATTTACTAGCTTTCCGCCAGTGGCTTTGCTCGCGTGTTGTACCGCTTATACAGGGACCGCTAAAGATACGCGACGCTCCAGGACATTGTATTTTTTTTTAAATTCTAAAACTTAACTACGAAATCATTGTATACAAAATTTCATCAAAATACTTTCAGGCATTTTAGCATGAAGAATAGCTATCCCATGGGAACCGTGCATTTTCTCGGATTAAACTTTATCATGTACATTATTTCAAACTTTATACATTTCCGTACTAAATTTCATCAAAATCCGTTCTGCAGTTTTAGCATGTAAAATAGTTATCTTATCCCACAGGAACCGTACCTTTTTTTGGATAAAAAGAAGTCTAAGTCACTTCACTTCACTTTCAATTCACATTTTTTTAAACATTCGCTACTTATTAACTAAATAATTGCGTAACAAAGCTAAATTTGTGCAACCGACGCTACACTTTAAATTTTAAATTTCCCTTCATAGTTCTGCTGTGCTATTAGAGAAATTGTTGTGCTATCTTCTGCTTGCTAGATTTTTCTCGCTAAGTGTTTTTATTATAAAAAATGAAACGGTACCGGAAAGCAATCACAAATTCTAAAGTTGACCGGGACACGAATCTGAATCGCAGCTCACGTGAAAGTATCTTAGCGCGACAGCACAGGATCGACCCGCCGCGCCGTCGCATCGCAGCCGGCGCTCTTCGCCCCGCGCGACCTCTCCTGCCTGGCCCTCTCACCCCCCGCACCGCGCCAGCCAGTCGATCCGCGAGCGGCCTGAGGAGCGTACGGTCGCGCCGCGGTCGTACTCGCAATCAGCTGATCGGCACCCCGTAGGGGCTCCACAAGGCCCGCCGTCCCGGCCGAGTGCTTCTGCCCGGCCTTGGCCCCTTCACCGGCCGCCGCCACACTGTTTATGGATGCGTTTTGAAGCGCCGCTCGTGCGCGCCTCGCAGGCCGCCATGACGGGCTACGCCCGCGGCGAGGCCGACTTCGCGGCCGAACGCTTCCGCCGGGACCCGCGGCCCGCATCGCTCGCGCACAAGGATTATTCGGTGCCTTTACACGTAGACTGCAGTATTGAATACGAGCTTCCCGACTGTGCCAAGCCGCCGCAAGGCGTCAAGATCGAGCCCTTACTCATGATCCACCCGGCGCATTTCCGGAGGCTGGAGAGCCTACGCCGCGTGCCCTTCGTAAACAACTTACCCCGGGGCGCCGAACCGACACCGGCACGTACGGCGCGCGCTCGGCTCGCCCCGCGACGTTGTTGCCGCGCCGCTCCAGCACCGGCCGCACCAGCACCCGCGCCTGCTGCCGCCGCCGAATACCGCTTGCTGTTGGATGAGCTGCTGCACGAAGTGCGCGCTCCGCTCGATTGGGCGCCGCCCGTAGCCGTCGCACCGCACCACCACCGGCTTGAATACGGTTCCTGTCCGGGCAAGACCCGAACCACACGGCACAAGCCGCTTGCGGCGCACCCGTACCTGGCGGCGACCGTAGCAGACCCACCCGTCGGCCTCGACTGTGATATCGTGCAGGGCGCCGCCACACACGCGCTTGATCGCTTTGACGAACGGCGCGGGCTGCCCCAGCTGCCTATCTATATGTAGGGCAGGTGCCGCGCCCGCGTGCCCCTCGTCGCCGCCTTGTACCACTACGACGCCGCCGGGGAGGCGCCCGGTCGCGGCGCCTTTTGCGGAGCCCTTTGCAGTGCGGTGCTGTGACACGCCGAATGGAGCACGCGTTGTCGCCGCCGCCGTTGCCCACCGACGGAAGTATTTATTCACAATTACGTTAAACTCGAGCTTCGTCGGATCGAGACGGGATCTGCGTGTTTCCTTTCCTTGCGAGAACACCGTGTCGACGATTATATGTTCAAAATTGTATTATACATACATAGATATCGCATAGAATTAAAAATGAAAGTGAGAAAAAAATAACGAAATAAGTAATAGACATTAGCGATGTTATCGAATAGCGAGGCCGTCAGCCACGGCCGCACCGGAGCCGGTCCGGCCCGGCTCGGCTCGACTGGTCCGGCTCGACTCGGCCGGCGCTGGCGCTCCTCACACGATAGTCTGATTAACGAATATTCGGCATGTAAAGTCTTTATAAAACGCTTACTTAGCATATCATAGTATTATATTGTGTCATAGTCCAATGCCAAAAATATAATTATCTTTTTACATAAACGAGTTTTCAATCGATGAATAATGTGGGAACTAATTTATTGTGAGAGCGGCGAAGTACGTTACCTAGCTCCAGTCGACAGTGCATCATCGCGTCGCGAATGGTGAGAAAAAGAAATGGTACCTATGGTTCAAGATTTACTTGTACCTATTATGTGACTATGTGGTTCTAGCATACTTAACTATACTATAGCTTTAGTGGGCCGATTTCATTGATAGCTTTGTTTTAAGACTCATTAGTCCCTTAGTGGGCCGAATAGACCGAATCGACCGAATGTTCCGTGGGCATCGAACTAATATTACTAGCGTATGAAACCGACGACGCGACGCCGTGAACCATATGTTTGCGCCAAGCGTTGTTGCCGGCCGGCAACAACACATTCAGTCACGAGTCTACGCATAACGCGACCGCGTGCCAAAAACGATTAAACAACAATTCAAAAATGCCGTCGTGGATGTTAAAAATCAATCAACTGGGAAGAAAAAACATAGTGGCATAACTTATCTTCGATTATTAATCAACACAAAACAAAAACCATCTAAAACAAATTTTTGTACTTACATTATTTTTTTAACTACTAGCAATGTCACGTCACGCATACAAACCACGCATGTCATGTATAAGATGCATAATACAGTGTATTATACTTGGCAAAGTAAATGTGGCAGACACAACAAGGTTATACTGACTCGCCTACTGCACAAATTTTGTTCGTGCCGTCCTGTTCTATACGCGCTAGTAGTTTAATCAGTGTGCGCGCGGAGGAGTGTGAGATATCACGTGTATACACAGTTTGTGGTATACACATCAAAAAAGTCTAAGCAACACATACAAATTTCAATTTTACAATGTGTTTTCGCATTAAATCCTTAGTATTTTCTTATTTATATTATTTTTTAATGCTTTTTTTATATTAAACAATAACTTTTTTATATTTATTTTTTAATAATCTTAATTAACAATAATTACGAGTAAGTACTGTATGTACGAAGTACAAAGTAAGGTACCTAATCAATAAACTTAAACTAAAGTTAAAGTCCATCAGTTGTTGGGTTGCTGTCACTCCATCCAAGTCCTTTAAAACACGTCTTTGGAGCATGTCCCATGCATGCTCGATGGGGTTGAGGTCTGGCGATTGTACAGGCCAAGGCAATACCAGGATGTTTTCCCTTGCCAAGTACTACCGTGTGTGCAAAGCTGTATGCGAAGGCGCATTGTCATGCATCAACGTGAAATCGGAGCCAAGCGTATGTGCGAATGGACGGACATAGGACCTTAGAACATCCTCAACGTAATTTACAACGTTCATGTTACCATTTACAAAAACGAGCTCAATTCGTGTTTTTCATAATACCCGCCCATACCATAGCTGTTGAGCCGTTGTATGGATGCACTTCCTGAACGCACCTCAGTCTTTTAGTATTTCCAGGACCACGGTACACTCTTACCCTTCTAGTATCAGGCTTGAACCCAAATCGAGACTCATCGCAAAATAAAATTTTATCCCATTGTTCCCGGGTCCATGTAATGTGTTCCCTACACCATTCATTTCGACGAGCGCAATCCCCGTGACGTATCGGTGGGCACCTAATTGGCCGTCGTGCTCGTAGGCCATACTCATGCAGTCGATTTCGCACAGTTTGGCAGCTAACAACAACACCACTTGAATTTTGTAGCCTTAAACCTATCTTTCGGGCGGTTAACATCGGCTGGCGTCTTGCAGTCAGTTGTATGTATCAATCTTGCCGTGTGGTTGTACACCTTCCGCGTCCTGGGTGCTGCTCAGCAGGATCTCCCGTGTTAGTGTAACGCTGATGAATACGGCAAATAACGCTTCTGTTGACACCAAAATACCGAGATACCTGAGATTGACTTCTTCCCGCTTGCAACATCCCTACAGCTCTTTGCATTTCATATGCGTTCAAATGACGTCGCTCCATGACGTAAAAAATTTCTCAAAATCCAAATTTGTTCAAAACTTTTTTCAAATTATTGTTTACATCATAAAATTGATACAGAATACTAAATTTTAATAAGCAAATAAAACGCTATACAATGCGAACAAATGCATTCGCTTTTGAATTTGTAAAAAAAAAATGATACTCGATTTTTTTTACAACCAGCCACAGGTAGGTATGTCCTCTAGGTCAAAAAAGTTTACATAGGTATTACCTACTTGGTAAGAAATAATATAATAATTGATTAAAAATAGTATGTGTTGCTTAGACTTTTCTGATGTGTGTATTTATTTTGTCGTTGAACGCGTTATTTATTTCTAAACAACCGAAAAGCGGCGTGTGAGCTGTCATGTACCAGTACAATATGTTTTTCACATGATTAAAGGTTTCATTTATAATTTTTGTGCCAGTAAAAAACAAATTTAATATGTTTGGACGTTTCTATCACGGTCTATAATTTTCTAAAATTAAATTAGATTGTACTTACCTGTATTTAAAGATAGGTAATATTCTGAAATTTTTGTACTAAAAAAATACACGTGATTTTGGGTAGGGCCGGAGGGTTAGTCTTAAACCTCACCACGTAGAAACACGATTAATGGACGACCCCTTAGGTACCTACCTGTCTATCATAAGAAAATTACTCGAAATTATCGATGGTGATTATAGTTCTCTTCAAACTTTATGGCCGATCGGAATACAACGCTATAAGCGTGCTTGCGCAGGTACAGTCATATGCCCCTCGCTCCACTACACCTAAAACTGGTTACTGCGACGCGACTTGTGCCTATGTTTACATCCGCCATAAAGTTTGACTGGAACTGTACACATATTTTAGGAGCCGCCAAATATAACGCTGCCAACTTTCCTAAATCGAAATGGGGGACAAGGCGAGGTTTTTATAAGAAATCATGAATTAATAAAATAAGACTAAGATAGATTTTAGTCCTATTTGTAGGAGTACCTATATACCTACTTTTAAATAATCAATTATTATGATAGAATACATAACTTCTTTTTAAACTCATATTTCTCGGTTGTATGGAACTTCTTCGGTCGTCGAACGCATGAAATGTGGGACATGTGGGTCAAATTTGATGTTTGTGGGACAATGTGGGACCCTTTTGATAAAGGGGAACAATAAAAATAAATGCTGGACTGCCCCCTCTAATGGGGGACGGTTGGCAGCCTTAGCCAAATATACAATAAATAATACGGAACGTGATATATAGGGGGTTTTTTGAAATATAGAAATCGTAAAATGGAACATTACACAATTTCAGTGCCACAGTCTCAGTTTAATTTTTTTAATACAAAAACTGTGAATAAACAGTGCTCAGTATTAGGTATTATACCGATCCCACATAAATCTGATGAAAATAACAAGGCTACTTAAAAAGAGGGGAGCTAGGTACCTTTCATGCATTTGGCACTACATTTTTCGTCTCCGAATTTCATATTTTTTTTTCAGATACAGTCATGTAGGTAGTAGGTACCTACTCGGGGTATTCCTCGCTCCACTGCGTCTCGCTTGGTGCCGCTATACCTAAAACTGCGTTTTGCTGTTATCTATACTAATATTATAAAGCTGAAGAGTTTGTTTGTTTGTTTGAACGCGCAAATCTCAGGAACTACTGGTTCGAATTGAAAAATTCTTTTTGTGTTGTATAGTTTATTTATTGAGGAAGGCTATAGGCTATATGTATAAAATAATATTATCTGTCTGTCTGTCTATTCGAGCAAATCTCCAAAACGGCTAAACTGATTTTGATGAAACTTCACAGATATGGAACTAAAAAGGGTCAAAAAGGACATACACTACTCTTTGTATGTCTGTATGTACGTCCATCTATCTATTCGAGCTAATCTCCAAAATGGCTAAACCAATTTTAATGAAATTTCACGGGTATGAAAAGGAGGTGGTTAAAAGTGACATACGCTACTTTTTGTTCGTCTGTCTGTCTGTACGTATATGTGTCTGTTCGAGCTAATCTCCAAAACGGCTGAACAGATTTTAATGAAACTTTGCAGACGTGAAAGAAGGTTGTCAAGAGTGACATCAACTACTTTTTGTGGCTGTCTGCCGTTTGTCCTCACTGATCTATCAGTGTAGATAAGACCGAAACTACTAAGTTTAGGAAGCTAAAATTTGAAACAGTTGGTCATTTTATTACGTGAGTATTAATTTTTTAAGAAAGTAATATTTGGAAATTTCAAATTTGAGGAGCGAGGGATGGAGGGGCTATATATGAGAGTCTTTGTTCTTTAAAGTTACAAACAAAAATTTTAACATAAATAAATAATGACGTGTTTCAGGGTTTTTGGATTTCCACATTTTAAGGGTGGGAAACCGGAGGTGAAAAGTATGGGAGTATTGGTTTTCTTAAAAGAGTGGGGAGAATGAAGATTGAAAGTTTGAATGGGTGTATCCAATATTAGTTTCAGGAAAAAGTACGTATAAACTATTTCGAATGTTAATACTACCTAAAACAGGAATGTGTAGTCTACGCAAGCGAAGCTGCGGGCGGTCGCTAGTTGAAGAATAAAGCTTTTCATTCAAGTGAGATATCCAACATAGTACACAACAAGCCATGAAAATTTCAAGTCTAGTCAATGACCTCACAATTACTAATCACCAAAAACGCTAAAATTCGCAGCTTTGTGGGTGAGGCAATGTGAGGCTGAGTCTATTTTTTTTAAACGACTTCAAAAAAGAAGGAGGTTTCTCAATTCGACCGTATATATTTTTTTAATTTTTTTATGTGTGTTCAGGGATAACTTCGTTGTTTATGAACCGAATTGGATGATTTTTTTTTGTGGAAGGGAGATATCTCTGGAGTGGTACCATGATAAAGAAAACAGGATTTGATGATGGCATCCCAGAGAAATCGAGGGCAACCTTCGAAAATCGTATTTTAAAGTATCGTATTTTAAGTATTTTGATAAAGTACTACTACTAGTACTATTTAAT
Organism: Luffia ferchaultella; assembly: GCA_949709985.1. Lineage (NCBI taxonomy): Eukaryota > Metazoa > Arthropoda > Insecta > Lepidoptera > Psychidae > Luffia > Luffia ferchaultella. The sequence goes on along the minus strand of OX453256.1, from coordinate 58,788 downwards.
GAAGGTCGGGAGTCGATCTGATGATGGAGCTGAAAGACAGTCGAGGGAACTCCTCAACGATTTATAGCAATTACCTGGTGTTTGGACTTGATTCATTTCTATTGATGAGATCTTTGCACCCATATGGATTATAAGTGCCATTACAGGTCTGATGATGGAGACCATACACAATCGACGGAACTCCTCAACGATTTACAGCAGTTACCTTTTGTTGGGCTTACTTCATACGGTTCAATATGCCAAAATGTTCAGTTCGCACAAAAATAATTAAGATTGAAGTTTTGAAACCCCATTTGTACTAAATACAAATAAGTTACAGATGCGTTCAACTAAAAATTGAAAAAAAAAATTTAAAAAAAACCGACTTCAAAAACATAAACTAAAAAGTTAAAAATAAAATTTTCACTTTAAAGAAAGGAGCATTAACAGGCGGCATATAGTTAATGAAGTCGGTGCCAACTCAGACACTTTAAATGGGTACTTACCAGGTAATAACATTTATAACAATATATTTATAACTATAACAAATATAAAACACAATTTAAAGTGTCTGAGTGAGTAGGCACCGACTTCATTAACTATATGCCGCCTGTTAATGCTCCTTTCTTTAAAGTGAAAATTTTATTTTTAACTTTTTAGTTTTTATGTTTTTGAAGTCGGTTTTTATTTTTATATTTTTTAATTAAATGATTACAACTATTTATTTGTAAATATTTGGTCTTAAAAATTTATTCTAAAGCTTTTGTTTTATACAGTAATATAATACAAAATTAATTTCAAACCAAATATTTACTATACGTACGCGATAAGATGACACCCAGCTCAAAACTCGATCTTCCTCCCGCTTCCTCGTGCCGACCCCGCTGTCGTCTTACGAGTAGCGATAGCATAACAACTGTTTATTTATTTATTTTATTTATTAGAGACAGACAATCTTTTACTTAGCTTACACTAGCGATCCGCGTCGGCTTCGCACGGGTAGCAGAGCATATAAGCCGTAGTGTTTTTATGTCGTATAGACCTATCAGCTTGTTGCGTTGAACATGTGGATTAGATTTTATTATGTTTAAGTTCATCTTACTTGGAGTATTTTTATTGTATTTTATTTCCAATTCTATAAATATTTGATAAAGTAAAGAATAAATAAATAAAAACAAACTACAATATTTCTTTGTTTACAACATTGATAATTACGGCCAAATTTTACATCACGCGAATCACGTCGGGGCATAGGGCGCCCATCCCCCGGCCCGGCCCATCCGACGCCCGGCCCGGCTCGGACGCTTGTCACTTGTGGCGCTATGGTTTTTATTTCGCGATATTTTCGAAGATATTAATTTAAATTGTATGGTGTAAAGGCATTTATAATGTACATGAATGTTGAAGGTAAATAACGTATAATTTGATCAGGATTAATACTGTATCCGTATAAATTACTTTCCAATCACCATTTTTTTAAACATAAAATGTTTAAAAAAATTGTGTCATTATCGTTGTGTCATATCACGTTGAAGTATTAAAATATCCATAAAAATTAGAAATATGTCATCACAGACTTTTCTTTAGTCCTATAAAAGAGAAATAATTCCCCCGTACATTATAATATATTATTATTGTTTCTATTATTATTGTTTCTATTGTTATTGTATTGTGTTATTATTGTATACGATTAATTTACTAACAAAGCTACTGACACATAAATTGCATCTGGAACCGTATTAAATATCAAATGTCAAAATACCGTGTGAAATGCAAAAATCTTAGCTGTTACAAACGCCATTAACGCCGAAAAAGAAGCATCTGAAACGCATGACACTGATAGTTAAATCGCCACACGTGAACGATTATAGCGATAAAACAGACAAAAGTGTTATTTGTGGCTGTTATTTGATGCAATTGAATGGTTGATGTATCTTGCTTAGACGGGTGTCAACTTTCATAAAAATATATACTTTTCATAAAAAAAAATTAACACATACTTTTAATATTTTTCCAGAAAATATGGCTGAATTTAAACCTTCCCCTCAAAATTAAAAAAAAGAAGTCTTATCCAAAAGAAAAAAATATTAATGAAATGTCCTTGTGACGTCAACTGGACAGATGACTACTAATTTATTTATTTATTCAGGAATCAAACAGTGCTAAATAGAGCATGAAATAAAACATACATATAGAACATACAGAAAATAGTTTACACAATTAAATGATTTATAACTACAATAGCATTATTTTAGAGCAAATTCATAATATTTTCATGGGTTCGTGAGGATTTCACTTTACCTCCATACTTTTTGTTTAGTTGTAACTTCGCTTTTTTACTGTGCTAAGCAGCGCAATAAGATAAACCGCCTTCACAGGGACAATTTTATTGTCAGATCAGATGTATTTTCAAAAACATCTGGGAAATTCATCAATTTTTTTTTTGAGAGGTTATTCTAGAACCTTGTGCCTTTTAATTTTAATAACCACATTTGAACATTTTTGTTGAAACTGTTGAGTTTTTCTTAACAAATTATTTGTTTTTGTTTTATTTTCATCAGAAATTAATTGTTCAGTATTGTTCAATTTATTTAACATATGATATCATATGGACTTATTTAGGTACCAAAATTAAATCCATAAATTTCTAAAAAAATCTAATTTTTTTTGCACACTATACATTACACCAACGTCAGCTAAGCTGGGTGTCATGTTAACTCGTACATATTATACTATCAGTTTGCTGGAACATCTCACACAGCGCCATCTAGTCTCACAGCAAGCAAGTGTTTTGCTTGCATTATGGTAATAGTCAATTGATATACATACAAATAGATATTTTATGCATAAATATATTTGTCCCGGGCGGGAACCATGAGTGTGAGTGGGATTTAAATTCGTATCTCTTGCCATCATATTTCTCAAAAACTATTGGATTTTTAGAGCATTTTTCTTTATTACGCGACGGCGACGCTTCATTGCGAATTTTTAGAAATGTCAACGGTTATAACTTTCCAGAGGGCGCGACAGTAGATGTCTTTTGCTAAAATTTCGGCCGATTTTGATGCGGTTTTTTGTATTATATAGAGATAACCTCATAACAGGTTCAAAGATATATTTTAGGATTAAATGTCAAAGGGGGTGCTGTAGTAGATGTGTTTCTATAAAACGGTTGCGAATTTGACTATCTAAGTTTCTTACCTTACATAGATATCACTTCAGTCAGGGTATCTTTGTAGACATGATGTTCATACCTATGTCACCAGGGGGTGCTGCAGTGGGTATGTTGCTCTACAACAAATCGGCTGATGTTGATGAGATTATGATATGATAAAATACGTATCGAATTTGCAAGTCAATTAGAACTGTAGGTGCTTGTGATTAACATTAATTTTATGACTTAACTAGAGTTAACATAACACAAGGAAGAAAAGAAAAGACAAATATAAAAGTAAAAAACATGTGCGCAATTGACACGTGGTAGAAGTGAAACCTTCAAAAATTTTGGTTTCAAGATAATGAAAGGAATGTAAAATTTCGGGAAGAGAATAATTGTAGGTTTTAGTAAAGATCATAGTGATACAAAGTTAGATAATTATTTTACATTTTATTCGTATATAGAACTATCATTTTTCACATTCAACAATGCACGAAATTCACGAACAAGTTCCGTTGAAATTTTTGCTATCTTTTTGATTTTGTTTTCCCTTTTTTTTCGATAATCGCGACAATATTCTGCATTCGTTTTCGGCATATTTGAAGAATTTTATTATATATAATACGTACACGTAGTATACAAAACACCACGGCTGTCGTGATGCCTTTTCTCAAGCTTTGTACTACGCATGCGCGCACAAACACGTATAACACACGAACAACGCTGAGGCCCTAGCAAACTCCCACTATGCCTTGGTAAACACGAGTGGAGGGGGTACGAAGCAGAGCACAAAGAGAACCACGAATATAAGAAACACTGAATAATGCTTTTAACTCGTTTTCTCCTATATTAAATCTTATGAATTTATGAGTCTGTCTCTTTTTACTGTCGCTTTTTCGTTTCATCGACTTTCAAATCACAACGATGCTAAAGAAGTTTTCACTTCAAAACTAAATATACCTACTAAGCTACTAATAAAAAGAACTACATCCAAACACAGGAACATTTCTTATCTTAGTGTTTATGTCTTAGTGAGTAAACACAATAATACCGTAAACAATGCAAATTACAGGACATGTCTAGAATTTTGCGTTTGCGAGTAGATTTCAGTCGCCATTTAATGAATTAGTAGATATTGTAAAAGCGACACATCCATTCAAGTAAGTACATTATTTTGTGACAGGTATTGTTACAACTTAGGTATATAGGGCAAATAGAAAAACAAAGTTTACGAGTAACTTGGTAATCAGATCCCTATCCAGGTGGTGATGTCCCGCGGCTTCCCACGCGTAGACTACATAAGTATTTATATTATTTGGGCTCCAACTAAAAGTCTCCAATGATCCCATGTCTGCCAAAGAAGTTATTCAAAGTCAATGGTCAACAATTTTGGTTTTTCTCGTAAATGGTAAGTTTTATCAAAAAATAGGTCAGACAAAAATTGCAGATCATATAACTACAAAAATTGTCCTTATACTTTTTTTTTCTAAGAATCACCATTAATAAGATATCGCAATTCTAAAAATTGAAGGAGTCACATTCTATATTATAGGTACCTAATATGCACACATTTCTACACCAGCTGTGAGGTAGTGACTTGGCGCATTTACTTAACGTGGTTTCCTCGGTAGGCATTCTCCACGATCGGTTATGACGGAGTTTTATCTATACTAATATTATAAAGCTGAAGAGTTTGTTTGTTTGTTTGTTTGTTTGTTTGAACGCGCAAATCTCAGGAACTACTGGTTCGAATTGAAAAATTATTTTTTTGTTGGATAGTCCATTTATCGTGGAAGGCTATAGGCTATACTACATCACGCTACGACCAATAGGAGTGGAGCATCAATGAAAAATGTTGCAAAAACGGGAAAAATTATTCCTTTTGAGAGCTTCCGTCGCGCGCGCTGCGTAAACGGTTGATGTTAAGCAAAAATCATGTATTACGGAATTGTACCCCTTTAAAAGTTCTAACCAAAAGTCCGCGACAGCATATGTGTATCTTTTAAGGTTAACTTACTATAACTTTTTTATGACAATCAAATTTGTTCAACATAATGTACTATTTGCGAAGATGTTTTTTAAACGTGATATTAATCCTTATCAAATTAAATACGTTAGTTGTCTTAAGCATTTCATGCATATTATAATTGCCCTTTACATCGTACAATTTAAATTAATATCTTAACAGTTTTTATTGAAATTTAAAAACTATAGCGGGAGAAAATAAATTCGCTGTCTGCCTCTGTTCGTTAACTTTTTACTTTGATACGGTTTTTAGTAATATCCTATTTTCTTATTATCTTATAATCTATTAATCTATATAATAGAAATACTTATTATAAAGCTGAAGAGTTTGTTTGTTTGATTGATTGATTGATTAATGGATTGATTGATTGATTGATGGATTGATGGATTGATTGGTTGATTGATTGATTGTTTATTTGTTTGTTTGTTGGTTCGTTCGTTCGTTTGTTCGATTGATTGGTTGATTGATTGGTTGATTGATTGTTTGATTGGTTGATTGATTGATTTGTTGATTGATTGATTAATTTATGGATTGATGGATTGATTGATTGATTGATTAATGGATTGATTGATTGATTGTTTATTTGTTTGTTTGTTGGTTCGTTCGTTTGTTTGTTTAAACGCGCAAATCTCAGGAACTACTGGTTCAAATTGCAAAATTATTTTTTTGTTGGATAGTCCATTTATCGAGGAAGGCTATAGGCTATACTACACCACGCTACGACCAATAGGAGTGGAGCATCAATGAAAAATGTTGCAAAAACGGGAAAAATTATTCCTTTTGAGAGCTTCCGTCGCGCATGCTGATTGATTTGATGATTGATTAATTGATTGAATGATTGATTGATTGATTGATTGGTTGTTTGTTTGTTTGTTGGTTGGTTGGTTGGTTGGTTCGTTCGTTTGTTTGTTTGTTTGTTTGAATTTATTAATCTCTGAAACTATTAGTCGAATTTGAAAAATTCTTTTTACCTTTGATAGCCTGATTCTAGCGGAGAGTTATAGGCTATACACATGAAAACGAACTGTCTGTCTATTCGAGCAAATCGGTTTCGGCCAAAACGGCTTAACCGATTTTGATGAAACTTTACACATATAACAGGATGTAATCTTTTGACTACACCTTTTCCATATGTGACATACAGAACTTTTTGTATGTCTGTCTGTACGTCCATATGTCTAAACCTATTTAAATGAAACATCAATGAATATGAAAAGAAAGTCATTAAAACTAATAAATGTTGCTTTTTGTCCGTCTGTCTGTCTGTACGTGTATCTGTCTATTTGAGCTAATCTCCAAAACGGCTAAACAGATTTTAAGGAAACTTTGCAGACGGGAAAGAAGGTTGTCAAGATATTTTACATTAGCTACTTTTTGTCCGTCTGTTTGTCTGTACGTCTATTCAATTCAATTTTATCTATTCGAGCTAATTTCCAATACGGCTGAACAGATTTTAATGAAACTATGCAGACGTGAAAGGAGGTTGTCAAGAGTGTCATAAGCTACTTTTTGTGTTTGTCTGTCTGTCTATCTGTCTGTCGTTTGTCCTCACTGATCTAGCAACGTACAGCCGAAAGTACTAAGTCTAGGAAGCTTAAATTTGGAACATAAGTTTATTTTATAACGTGAGCACTATAAAGTTAAAAAAGGCTTTTTTAGAAATTTCAAACTTAAGGATGGGAATGGAGGGACTTCAGGGTTTTTAGATTTTCACATTTTAAGAGTGGGAAACGGGAGATGAAAAATTGTATCGGTTTTTTAAAGGGTGGAAGGGGAATGAAGATTGAAAGTATGAATGGGTGTGACCAAAATTGGTTCCAGCAAAAAGTACGTATAAACCATCTCGAACGTTAATAGTACCTATAACATGAATTTGTAGTCTACGCAAGCGAAGCTGCGGGCGGTCGCTATAGAATTATATTCTACTGGCTGCAATTTAATTATTGATATTGATTAATAATTTTAATATTTATTGTTGATTTCTATTTGTTTGATTAATATACTTCTTCTGGATTTTTATTATTTTACAAAAAGGAAAAATTAACGGAACGGCCATCTAAATTTTGAATGAATTTATTAAGTGAAGCAAGCAAACAAACAGACAGATATATCCCTTCATAAATTTTGCGTTACGTAAACGATTTGATTTGACATAAATAGGACCGGCAAAATCTACGCCAACATGTAAAAATGGACGTTCTAAATTAACACGAGGAAATGGCAAACATAACATTTTCTGCTCATTCAGCCCTACCATTTAAGTGCCAGTAGTTTAATCTTAAGTTTGTTAATGTATTTTGTATACCGGAATGAAATAAATCAAGGTGAACATATTTGATGCGCATCGATAGGTATAAGATAAGCAAGATGTTCGGGTAGACACGTAAAAACGTCCAGAAAAAATGAGTGCCATATCACGCTCGATGGTACTCATTTTGCGTAGTGTTGTTTCGCCACCCGACCTAATCGGATGTACCACGATGCCCAAGTGTTCAATTCAAAAATGCAGAAATCACATATCAAACGCAAGAAAAAAAGATGGCATTTTGTATTTTCGGCAAGGATAATTAGGCCTTATTTGTATTTCATTCCGTGTTTTTTATTATAAAGAGCCAACTTAGAATAATTAATATCGTTTGTATAAAATTATCAATAACGGTTGAAAAATAAACCGACCAATTATCAATTGCACTTAATTATGACTAGGCTCGTATGTTTTGTATTCTCATATTATTTGGTCGCATAATAAGTGGGTTCTGTTCTAAACTAATGGAATCGCATTTTTAATATATTTATTAAGCTATTGCATAGCTTCTATCGCGGGCCTTGAGCGCGGAGACCGAATCGAGAAATTCCGTAACGAAAAAAACCTCACGCTCATAATCAGTGCAAGAAAATAGGAGTGCATAAATCGTTAAGAGTGATTACTGATCGTCGACCGAACTACCTCTAATTTATGCGATCCTGGTACTGCGCTTATAATACCACTACGCACGGAATCGCGCCATTGTCGCGCTGGACCACAGACAAAATTGTCTGTGACTGGGACCCACATAATTTATTAACGTCAAATAATATACTTCCATTGTGACCTACTTGACTATAATCTCCACGTGCTTGTTGTTCTCCTAGTACAAGGTGGCAATATGAATAAGTCTTTGTCCGAATCAAACTTGAACGACTCGATTATGCTTGAACCATACCCCACCAAACTCTGTCTTCATTCGTGCGAAAAAGAGAAAAGAACACGACAGTCCCTCTGATTTATCGCAGCCTAGCACTAGTACTGGTAACAATGAGTTGTCCGCATTTAAGGAAGAAATGCGTGGGATGTTTGCATCGTTACTTGCTGCCCAACGACAAGAATTTAATAAAAAAAAGACGTGTGGCACTCGAGGACTGCCGCGGTAAAGCTATTGCATAGCATTTTGTATCAACTTATGCAATTATAATTATTTATTTATTTTATTTATGCAGTATTAAATCTGAGTTACTCCTAGTCGCGCCTAAAAAAGTTTTACTTCAAAAACAAAGAAAAAGAAATACTGCATAAATAAAATAAATAAATAATTATAATTGCATAAGTTGATACAAAATGTGCAATAGCTTTACCGCGGCAGTCCTCGAGTGCCACACGTCTTTTTTTTATTATTTTTTGTTTAACATTCTTTTCCTTAGTGCTTTAAAATATTATTATGAATCATTATAATTGTTTTATAGGTAATTATTTTGTCTGGAGTAAGGGAATTTTTGGTATTTTTTGACTATTCAGTATGTTTTTTTTTTGGGTATGGGAGAAATTGTAAACCAAAGGAAATAAAGGAAACCTTTCTTTGGAACATTTTTTTAAGAAACAGTTTTGATATACCTATTTTCATTTTTGGTTAAGAGTAACTTTCTAAAAAAATTGTAAAAATAACCATTTGCTTAAAATCCATTCTAAGAGAATATATTTTATATAAAAACTATCTATATAAATATACAATATAACTTTCATACATATGAATATTTATGATTTGTTGTTACCTACGTGTTCAATAAGTATAGCTTATATTTTGCTGTAACAATCGTAATTAAGCTGTAACCTAGTGGCATACTTTTTATATTCATAAAAAACTGGCCAAGTGCGAGTTCAACTCGCGCATTAAAAGGTTTTTTCTTCCGATATGATGAATTAATCCTTACTGAGTCCATTATTAATAAAATCATACTTCGAAATACGATTAGAAAGATAAAATAAAACTCCACGGCCTGCAATCTGTTATTTAAAATGGCATTATTTAGCAAATTAACCCTGTTTCAGGGAAACTTTAATTGTATTACGAAATAAATTAAATTTTAAGAAATATTTTTGACACCAATTTTTTATTTTATTTCTATTTTTATTTTAGCGCCATCTAGTAGCTTATAACTTTAAAACATATCTAAGAACTTACATAAGTAATATCTATGGAATATCAGAAACCGAATCAAAATCGACCAAGTTATTTTTTAAATACAAATCAAATTCAGTACCCCTTGGTGGGCACAACCGTTAAAAACACTTAAAAATTTGCTTTGAAATGGTACTTAAATAATAAATAAAAATCGCATCAAAAACACAGCCGTTTTACAGAAACACAATTACTGCAGCGCCATCTGGTGCCCTTCATCCTTAAAATACTATGTGCGAATTATGCTCTGCAGTAACACCTACATGATAAAAAAACCCGCAGCGACATTGGTTGAGTAGTCTTTGAGGAAAATTATAACAACAATCGCACACAAACACATATTGAAATGTAGGTGATAATATCGTAATTATACACCAAAATGTTCGGTCAATTAATAACAAAGGCCCACTGTTAGACTTAGTTATCGCGACGGAGAGGCCCGACGTACTGGTTTGTTCTGAAACATGGTGTAAACAAAACTAAATAAATCGCATGCATATTGTAAGGTATGAACTGGCGAGTGCATCTTGTCGCGTTCGCATTGCGCACGGTGGTGTGGCGCTGTTTGTTCGGACGGCATCCGCGTTCCAATATAAGCAACGGCCCGACTTACAGCGTTTAACGGTGGAGTTTCATTGCGAACTCGCTGCAATAGAATTTATTAAGATTAATTATATTGTAATAGGTGTATACAGAACGGGGCAAGGGGATATTGAAATCCTCACCGATGTAATTGACAGATTATTATCTAAAATAGTAGACGAAAACAAGAGTTTCCTTCTTACAGGCGAGTGGAATATACATTTTTTTTTATTAAAAATATTCACGTAAAAAAAAATCGCGGCATACTGAACAGTTATAATGTCATTAATCTGGTTGATTTCGCCACACGATTTGAGGGAAATACTGCTACGTCAATTGATTGCGGAGTCGCTCGTGCCGGTGATGACAATGTGACCGTACGCCCGTTACACACGACGATTAGCGATCATGATGCGCCGCGCTTCGATGTCGTTGTTTCTGCAATTTACTGTAAATATGACAATAAAATCAAAACTCACTTACAACGTATCTATTCTAATGAGAAAATGCACGAATTTTATAGGGATATCGACTATTACAATTGAACATTTATTCGCAACAATGACATTGATGTACACTCTAAATTGCAAAAATTTTTCTATGTAATAAAACATTATGTTGACATATATTTTCTTTTGAGACATATAAAAGTAAAGACCACTTGCAAGTTCGACTGGTTCTCTAGCGACCTTCACGAATGTATCCGTAAAGACAATGATTTCTGTGAAATGCGTATTCAGTAGGTATCCCAATAATGAGTCAATTAATAAATTTGTAAAAATATCATTTGAACTAATAAAAAATTAAGTGCAGAAGCAAAAAGAAATTATTATTCCGGCAGGTTAGCTAATAGTAAAAATCCATCTAAGGAAATTTGGAAAATCGTAGATGACGAGATTACCTACGCCATGCAGCTCAATTCGCTGCAGTTTTCCTAATTTTTACAATGAATCAGGTAATTTGATACTTTTTGTTTTCTGGGAGGGCAATCCATGATCGCCCGACCCTAACTTTGCCCATATCTGAAAGTAAAATCTGTAAATCATTAGGTTTTGTTATTGATCATACATCGACTTGGAGGCATCACATCGAAGCGTTGTACGAAAAATTAGGTACTTATACCTAGTGCATTATTCGCTTTAAGAAAAATAAACTTTCAAATTTCTGTTGAATTGCTGAGGCAATGTTACTTTGCATACTTACATTCCATATTCTATGGTATCCTTCTCTGGGGTAATTCTGCCGAGTCTGGTCGCGTATTTGTACTGCAAAAAAGAGCTCTTCGGCTTATGGCTGGAGTGGGACCTCGAGACACGCGCAGAGAACTATTCGTACAATACGAAATTATGTCCATGTACTCTTTGTACGTGTTCGAGATGATTAGGTATAGGCAAGGAGAAACATGCATTTATACAAACAATTCGATTCGGGACGGCGGCTGAATGTAGCAGGACGGTTGCGTGCAGTACCTACCGCGCTACACCGCGTTAGCCCGCGGGTAGCTGCTCCCAAGTACCTATTACGATTAACTCCCCGTAAACATAAGTATAACTGATGATAAAGTATTTACAAGCCGACTGAGGAAACTCTTGTTGGATAATCCAATATATTCTACAACAGAATATTTCACTTCAAATATGACAGAATAAACCTACCGTCAAATCCTACAACTTTGCCAATCCCTCCTAATTTTGCCCAAACAACGAAATTAACTTGAGACGTTTATAACTAAGAACATGTTGGAATTATTTTTGGTTACTCTTTTTAGTAGAAAAGTAGACTATTTTTTGGCACCACAGAACCTATATCACGTGCCCATACGTGCCTAACTCCAATCCGTTGCTTTTCATGTGCTGCCAAAGAGCAGTTGAACTAGGTGGTACCAATTTTTCTCCAAGAAACTTTATCGAGATCGAGTAGAAGCAATCAAGATGTGAGTATTTGATGTGGTTTAAAGAAATGTAGGTAGTGATATTTTGATGATTTTTCATAATTACAAAACACGAATCTAACTACGTGTGATGAAATTCCTTAATTTCATCACACGTTGGGCAATGTTAAGCATACGGACACAGAATTAAAAGTTACAACTTTGCCTATCAACGGTAGGCAAAGTTGTAACTTTTAATTTGGACGGTGGGGTTGTCACAATATCAAAATTTATTATATTTTCTGGTTGGTTTCAAATTATATTTCATTTGCTACCTACCTAAAGTAGAAACTTATATTAGGTACCTACCAAGCTTAAAACATTATTAAAACAATTTTTTTTATTAAATTTATAATTTTCAATAAATAAGTAAGTATATTCTTTAATGTATAACAGGCACATTTCGTTCTTTCGTGCTTGTCTTAAAATGTAAACAATCTTGATCAAATTTTTTATTTGTTTTTGTTGAAAAATAAAATATTGGTGTGAATTTTCGTATTTTACAATAGAACCATTATTAACAATATAAGTATGTATTATGTAGTAAAATTCATTATTATTATATTAACATGAATAGGTAAAATGACATAGAAAGAAAAAAAACGTAATATAAGTAGACATTTTAACATGATATTTATTGCTTTATTACAGAATTGCCTAAAAAAACCTAAGCCCAGAGCAAAAATAACAAACCGGAGAAAATTAGGAGCCTGGTCGTATAAAAATTACACTGATAAGATGTTAGAGTTAGCTGTCGAATCAGTGGCAAATCATAAAATTACTATAAGGGAGGCTGAAAAATAGTTTGGTATCCTCAGACGTACAATTGTAAACAAACTAAAGAATCGTCATACTAAGTACAATAAGTACATAGTTACCCAGTATGCAATGAAAATTATACTAAAATACAATTTCTTCTTATGTAGTACCTGACCTAGGTACCTATAGTTCATTTAAGAAAGCGGTAAGTTCGAGAAGTTAAGTATTACCTATATACTTATTGTTTAGTATTTAGTTTTAAGAAAACTTAACTATGTTTATGTCAAAATTTTATATTTTATGAAAATAAATCGTTTTTAAAGTTAGCATTTTGACAACCCTGACCCTTCTGATGTGTTTATATGAAGAAGATATAAAAGGCTACCTAACGTTGCCCAAATGACTTGAGAAACGATTTTTGGCTAATTCAAAGTTGTTTTAATAATTTTGGAAAGTTGTGTCACAAAATTGCCGCATTTAATTCAACATCATCTTAATTTCAGCGTCATAAGTCTTAAAATGACTTGGCAATTTAAGATTGGCAAAGTTGGGCGCATTTGCACCTAAATTTGCCCGCTTAGTATTTTTGCAATAACTGCTAAAAAAGTTGATTTCGAAGTTTGTGAATATCAAATTTTACTCCCTGATCTATTGTTAATATAATAATTAGCTACAGTTTTGAATAAATTGTATATTTTTTAAGTTATGACCGAAAAACATAAAAAATTGGGCAAAGTTGTAGGATTTGACGGTATACTATATATTGCTAAATCTGACATTTTATAAATTGTTGTAATTTATTTTATATTAAGACTATTGTTACTGTGTATATAAGGGTATATTGTATTGTACTATATTGTATTGACAAATCGCCGTTCAGTACTGTAAGTACTGTTATTTTCAGTGCTTGAGGCGGCTAGACGGGAAAAATAAATAAGTAAATATACACAAACACACAATAATTTACTTAACACACATGTGCCGTTTCTATCATATTGTAGGTAAAAAGAAATAAACGAATATACCATGTAAAATAATTTACTCCATGATGGATGACTTATTCCGCTATCGGAGGAAGTCATGACTTTTTGTGAGTTAATAAATAAACGGTACATGTCTACAGATTTTATATTTAAAATTGAATCTTATACCAAATGCAATACAATTCAAATTACTAGACTATAAACCTAACATATATTTTCCTCTTAAAAATTTTTGACTTTTTGTGTTTTTATGACAAAAGGATATATTTCTGTTATATTTTATATTCGAAATTGAGTCTTGTGCTCAAGGCGATACGGTTGAAATTACTAGACAGTAAATAGAACACATGTTTTGATCTAAATGTTGAAAATGTTTGAACTAAATGAACTAAATAGCATAGCATATTGATTTTGCAATAAACAATATTGCAAAATCAATAATTAAAAAAATTATCACAAAAAAACAAACAAGATGATAAAAACTTATGGCAAATCATTAATACATACATATAATATATGTATAGTTATGAGTACTGAAAAATGGTACTCGCTTCCAAGCGCTGTAAAACCTTAACGATTGACTAAATTAAAAAATATTCCAAATAAAAGTTGTTCCTCTAAACACAATCTACAAAAATGATCTAATATCATTTTTTCGTAAAATGATTAGAAAAAATGTTATATCGAAAAATAGAAATTTTTTTCTCGAATTTCTGTACATTTTTGCTCATTACTTTTTTGTTTATGGTTCTACGACAAAAAATTACTGAATCAAAGTTGTAGATAATTTAATTTGCAACAAAAAATGTTAACAATTTTTTTTATGGGACCAATAGTTTGCGAGATAAACCGTTAAAACCATTTCAACCCCTTTTTCCAAGATGGCGGCCGTGGGACAAGGGTGGCGACCCACAAACGTGGTTTTAACCTTACACTGATCCCTCCTACACATCTAAAAAATAAAATTGCGTCTTCTAAAAAACGCAACCCCAAATGTAACTTTTCAATGGACTAATTATTTATTTATTTAAATGGATCCCTCTTGGGTGAAGGTCTCCTCCAGTCTCTTCCATTCCTTTCTATTCTTTCCTTTTTCTATCCAGTCATTTCCTCCAAGTTCCATAATGTCATCGGACCACATTTTGTTTGGTCTTCCCACATTTCTTTGCCCCATAGGTCCTTTCCATGTGGAAGTGAGTAAGGTCCATCTCCTGTCTGTAATGCGTGATATGTGGCCGGCCCACTGCCATTTTAGTTTTAGAGCTTGTGATAATGCATCTTTTAATTTAGTCTTCTCTCTAATAGTTTTGTTTTTTATTTTATGTATTCTTTTTAATTTCAGCATGTTTCTTTCCGTCCTTCTTTGATATGTTTCAATCGAAGCTTTCACTTTATTTGTGTAGGTCCAGGTTTGGCAGTGTATAGTAGGCTGGGATAAACACAAGTCTCCATTACTATTTTCTTTGTCAGATTTGTAACTTCCTTTGAATATTTCTTTTTGGGACCAGTGTTTTTTCCATGCTATATTTATTCTTCTGTTTACTTCTTCTACGTTACTATTTTTCTTAAATGTTATTAGTTTTCCGAGATATATGTATTTCTCAACAAAGTCTAACTTCTGTGTACCTGCTAATATGTTATAATGTGTCAATCCATTAGTCATAATTTTTGTTTTACTAAAATTAATTTCTAATCCTAATTTGATGCTTTCTTGATTTAGTTGGTTCAGCATTGTTTCCAATTCCTCAGGACTCTCATTAAAGATAGCAATGTCGACCGCGAATCTCAGGTGACTTAGATAGCTGTTGTTAATTTTGATACCTTTACTCCTCCAATTAATATTTTTAAACACTTCCTCTAGGACCGCTATGAATAATTTAGGAGAGAGGATCTCCTTGCCTGACTCCTCTTCTGATTTTAATATCGTCTCCTTTTCTTTCTAGTTTAATATTGCTCACACTGTTTGTATATATATATTCTTGTGGTCTATCATTGAAAAAGTAGACCTAAAACCTGCTTGTTCAATAGGTTGTGCGTCGTCTATTGATTTTGTGATTTGACTTAGTAATATTGTAGCAAAAAGTTTATACAGACAAGGCATAAGGTTGGTGGGTCTATAGTTTTTTATGTCTAGAGGATTCCCTATTTTTGTAGAGTAATATTATGTCCGAGCAGGTCCACTGGTAAGGAATGGTCTCTGTGTCTAGAATCAGATTAAATAGTTTAGTCAGGTGAGGTATTAAAATTGGAGCTCCAAGTTTAATAGCTTCATTTGTCACCCCATCGGGTCCGGGCCACTTATTGGATTTTAGTTTTTTAATGTTTGTCGCTACTTCCCTTTCTTCGGTTTCATTCCTGATAGGTATGATGTGGTAATCGAGGTGTGGTACTGGCCAATCAAAGTCATAACTATTGTGCTAAAATGTGCTTCTGTGAGATAGCTGCCCCAATGGGTCATCTTGTGCTAGCAATTAGTGAGAATAGAGGTAATGCTTCTCTATGAAAATACAAACTTATACGTTTTAAACTGTTCTGAATTCTGAGGCGGTACGAAGTTCGCCGGGCCAGCTATATTATAATCATAATCTTTATTGCATGTCACAATGTATGGCAGGTACTACGATTGTTACAGTTTGAACCACAGGTTTGAACAATTCCGTAGGTACACAATATGTGACGCCCTGCAAGGGCGTAGCAATTTCAACATGTTTTTTTTTTCTTTATATATATATCGTCAATGATTTCCAAAATTATTACTGTACACTTAAATTAAACTATATAAATATGTACGTCGCGAAAGTGTAATTTATTTAATGAATTGTAATTAACCGGAAGGGGAAGAATGGGAATGAGTTACGACTGACAGAAATTGAGACGATAAAGCATTCGTTTTTTTTTTTTTTTTTGTTTAGTGAGGGCCGAATCTGCTTACAGACATCTGCGCGCCCGACCTACCGCGCAGATAGTGCCGGGTTGGGATTTCTACACAGAAGGTGCAGCCCGACCGGCTAAACGACTCCTCAACCTATACTCCGGAGAGCGTATAGGATTTGACATGAACGACGACCGGACGCATTGAGGATGCTTCGGTGCGTTAGTGCCTATTGGCGGGCGGCGCCTTAAGGGCGCCGTCTCGTAGGCTTATGATTAAAATTACAATTAAGAATTAAAAATTCGGCAATGGAGGGCAGTTCGAGCTGGACGGCCCGACTGTGAACAAATAAGGCTCAGATGCCATTCGAACAGATTTGCTACGTTAACTAGGTAATATCGGGTGCTAGGTACTGTTCACCTATGTCAGACTGAAGGTCTGATCTGCCTGCATTCCTGAGACTCTCAACCTCGGTGGTGAGATCGTCAGGAGGATCTGTTAGTGCATTCCGTGGACGTCTGAGAAAGTGGGTGGCAAAGCATTCGTGTCGCGGAAACGAAAACGGGAAAAACGAGAATCAGTTAAGACTGAGATAAAAAAGTTATTCTTGATGAGAATGCAAACGAAAACGAAACGACAGGGCCAAGAACGGAAACAATAAAATATTTTTGCGATGGGAACGAAATCGGGAAGGGAAGAACGGGAATGAGATAAGACTAAGATAAAAAAATGATTCACATGAGAATGAATACTACCCGTACGAAGCCGAGACGCGCCACTAGTTTGTAATATTATTTCACCTTGAAAGTCCTTATCTTAAGATACACTATTGCATGTTTACATCCACCAAGCCTGCTGATGAAAGTACTACGTGTTTTATGATTTTTTCGGTTTCACAGATACACTTCAACAATTTAGTTAGGTGGTTTATGAAATAATTATCATTCATTTTTAACCCCCGACGAAAAAAGAGGGGTGTTATAAGTTTGACGTGTGTGTGTATCTGTCCGTGGCATCGTAGCTCCCAAACGGATGAACCGATTTGGATGCGGATTTTTTTAAATGAAAGGTCGGTCTTGTGGGGAGTGTTCTTAGCTATGTTTGATGGAAATTAATCCAAGATGGCCGCCGCCACAAAATGGCGGATATCATATTTTTTCGCTACTCCATCAATATGGGTATCAAATGAAAGGGCTTGACTAGTAGAATACTATACACTATGACAAATTTCAAATCCAAGATGGCCGCCACCACAAAATGGCAAAATACACAATTTTTTTCACTGCACCATCAATATGGGTATCAAATGAAAGAACTGGACTAATAGAATTCCATACACTATGACAAATTTCAAATCCAAGATGGCCGCCACCATAAAATGGCAAAATACATTTTTTTTCACTACTTCATGTATATGGGTATCAAATGAAAGGACTTGACTAGTAGAATACTATACACTATGACAAATTTCAAATCCAAGATGGCCACCACCACAAAATGGCAAAATACATTTTTTTTTCACTACTCCATCTATATGGGTATCAAATGAAAGGACTTGATTAGTAGAATACTATACACTATGACAAATTTCAAATCTAAGATGACCGCCAACACAAAATGGCGAATTACATTTTTTTCACTACTCCATCAGTACGAGTATCAAATGAAAGGGCTTGACTATTAGAATAGTATACACTAAGACAAATTTCAAATCCAAGATGGCCGCCACCACAAAATAGCGAATTACATTTTTTTTACTACTCCATCAATATAGGTATCAAATGAAAGAACTTGACTAGTAGAATACTATACATTATAACAAATTTCAAATTCAAGATGGCCGCCACTACAAAATGGGAAATTACAGTTTTTTCACAAATCCCTCAATATGGGTAGCAAATGAAAGAGCTTGACTAGTAGCATAATGTTCACTATATTGAAAGGGAATGAGAAATATAAACTAACGATGAAAACTAAAAACTTGAAAATTACTTTTTTGTCTGATCATGTATGAATTAGTTTAAAACTAAATAAAACTTTCAAAAAATTGGAAATAAAATTAAATTAAAAATTAAAAAACCCTCGACACAAAAAAAACTAACCTTTAAAAAGTGTGAAATAATACAAGTTTGTTCATTGCCTAATGATTTTTGATCCTTAAAAGCGTCGGGGACCTCTAAGTAAACTTAAAATACTTATTAATTAGTGGCCCTAGACGCATTTAAGGATCAAAAATCATTAGACAATGAACAAACTTGTATTATTTCACACTTTTTAAAGGTTAGTTTTTTTTTTGTGTCAGGGGTTTTTTTTAAATGGACAGGTTAGGTTAGGTTTGTCTATGTCAATGAACGAGAGCAGCAAAGTGATGAGCCAGCCAGAAAACACCTCATAAATTTGAAATTCAGCTGAGAGAGGTAACCATTTTTACCATTTTTAAATTTATACATGTTAGATTTGTACGAGTATATTATCAACTATATCATCAAAGCTCAACCAGAAAGAAGCTTTTTGATCAATTTGAAATTGAGCCAGGATAAATGCATGGTTGTTAGATTTAAAATTAAACGATTAGTTTCCCGCTTTCCAAACAACTACTGGAGAATAGGTATTAACATTCACACAATTTGGTATGTAAAGTAAAAAATAGATCAGGCCGATTCCAAAACAGTTTCGAGGTAAATTGTTTCTTAGCCATAATGACTTTACTTTTACTTAACCACATTTACACTATTTATTATGACATCTATTGGCAGAGACTTGAAATTAATTTTCAATTTTCACATGTAATTAAGCATGTCATGTTGATGTTGGTACTGTATGTTTTAAACACTAGATGGGGCTATTATGAGCATGTCGTGACGCGAATCCATAAGATTTTCCCCTACCAAAAAGTGCCCAACATGGCCAAAGGAGTTTTCACTTCAAGAATATTTTGATTGGGTAACTGGTCGACAACTGCAAAGCAACAAGGAGGTTCGAGACGACGCCGAATGGCCAGTCATGGATTCACCAAATGGGAATTGGGCGAAATATTCCACAATTAAGAGGACTGATTGCCCACCTGTGTCCCCGATGGTACATAATAACAATAACATTAGACATTCACGGCAACATGTACATTCAATGATAGCCTATTTTGATAGTACTTTCTTATTTCTCATGTTACAAATTTGCTTGAGTTGAGGTGAGGGTTGGCCCTGAGCGGGTGGGGCGTAAGACCCATGATACAACTATTCAGTTGGTACTGTTTATTGTCTAAGAATAACTAACTTCATGTTGGGCGCCAGCACACGAGCGACCTGCCGACACAAATATTTATCATGTTACTCAGTTACATGTGGAAAAGGCCTCAATTTTCCTTAACACACATTTAGTGTGAGAGAATGTATAGGTGCTACCTCAAGGCGGCACTTCGATCTTGGCAGGAACATCGCCCTGTCCCTCGGCAAACGGCGTTGGGGGGCTAGCAGCATCGTCGTCATCTTCACGCGCATATAGCTCGGGATAGCGCGCCATGCACGCCTGCATTTCACCGAACTTCTCATAGCAGTCGCTGCCCTTGGGCTCTGCTTCGCTGTAACGAGCGTGCCTGTACCTCACTCACTGGTCGATACTTGTATTTATTTTTAATGGTGCATCTGTTAAAATTTTAGTATGCAACGAAATGGACACATTGGGGGAAAGAGTCCTAAAAAATATTAGTATGATTTTAGCCATCAAAAATAGTTTCAACCTAGGTCAACAACCTTTTGCAACCTGGCAAAATCTAGTTGATAAGATTTTGCTAGCTGATAAGATTTTGCTAGATCAGACACTAGTGTCTGTTTATATTAAATCAATTAAGTACGTTATTACATTTTTAAGTACAATAAGACTTATATTTCACAAAAAATAATTTTCCTTACACAAATATTTTATTACCTAATTTAATCATTTAAGTTCAAGTAATTGAATAATTTTTTTGATCTTGTAAATTTTAGTAGTATAGTAGATTACTGACACAGTTCGCAAGTGCAGCATAACCGGATGATCATGAATATGCGGGCAGAGGCACAGCCGAGGTACACATCACAGAGTCCGGTTATGCCCAGTCGTGGCCAAGGCTTGTATAGTACTTTTCTCAAAGATGCATGTAAATTAAAACAATAACATAAATGTTTATTTCAAAATACAATTAGTGAAGGTACAGTTTTGAAATTTGGAAGTAAATTTCCCAGGAACAGGATTACTTTGTGACATTTCCAGAGATGTTGTTTGTTGAACTTATGTTAATTTTTTTTTTTGCAGCTTCTTGTATTTCAGGTGGTGTTAAAATGTAATTAATAAATAAATAATTATAGTAGGTAAAGTTAAACTAATTAGGTAAGTATATAGACAACTGTATTACAACATTAAAAATAGTTTAGGTAATTTTGCCGCCAATTCGCCACGTTTCAATATTGATTTCTTTTTTTTAAGATACTTTTTAAAAATTATTAACGATGCATTCTTTTTGTCGTACCAGCTCAAAATTTAATTAAAGATTAAATGAGTTATCTCTTTAGCTATCATGTTCAGGTTTAAAAGAGATCGTTACATTTTCAAATTACAAATTCGAACGCTCGGGCACGCCTGCTAAAACATTGCGAGACACTTTCTGGTCCGGTACTGCAAGTATGATTCATCCCAAAGATGGTTGTGCAAGACATGGTCATATATTGTACCATCTTTGAGATAAATAAATAAATGAATGAAAGTTTAAAGTTTGATTGATAGTAATGTACACACAAAATCTTTAATTATGAAAATGTTATAGGTAGGTAACTACATCATAACAGATTTCACCATCGCTCTTACATATCCAATTGTGACTATGCATTATGATCATTTATGATTAGTATGATCAGAGGAGTAAGGTACCTCTTATTGTTCTAATTATATGATTATGATGCATGTTAAAACTTGCTTACTTTTAAATACAAGATATATGGGAAAGCGAGGATAGAGGCTGTTTTGTGAAAGATATGATGAATCAAGTTGACAAATTCAGATCTAGGTATTCCTTATTTTATCCATATCCATTTCCATCATCTCTTGTATTCAGAAGTACACACCGTGCTGATCTCAAATAATTAGGAACAGTAACACATTTCTCAATTTGCTTGGCCATATATTTTTTCAGGTTAGCTTTCCAATTTTGTCTGATGCAATTTGTTCATATCCATGATTAATTTGTGATTCAGCCACAAAAGGTTCTTGGTGCACTATGTCTACAAAATATATGTTAGGCTATGCGATTCACATCATTAAGTTTTGACACCAAAAAGCCTTACATTTTTGTGTCCATTTAAAAAATATTTACCTGCTGTGGACGTTCCCACTCTTTTTGAACACAAATATATATTATTTAAATTTTTGTCAAGCAGCTTTGTAAAGTGCTACCTATATATTTTTTTCTATTAGCTGCATTTATTTTATAAAAACAAAATAATTTCTCATAAATTTATTAGCCATACCTCATATACTGGCTTATTAAGTAAACCTATGGTAATATATGCATACAAACATAGGCTTACCTATAGTGGAAGCAAGAGAACGCTTCACGGAATGGCACACCACATGGTCCAGTAGCCATTCCACCCAGACATGGGCAGCTCCAGTTGATGTCGCCGTTGGGCAGAATTAGACCCGGGGCTGGCTCAGGCTCAGGCAGCGATACTGTGCTAGGTGCAGCGTGATCCGCGCGCGTCGCCCACACCACTACGTCCTTTCCACCTGGTCCGCATTCATCGCGTGTTGACATGATGTCTCACTCTAGCGCTAACAAACTCGGCCCAGCAGCGCGCACTCGCCATGCGCTCAGCGCCAATGCTGTCGCAACTCGTACGCTCTGAGGTCGTGTCACACGCACTAGTGCCCGACCCGTGCGTCGACACCAACGTAATACTGCTAGTTGCGCTGCCGCAGCACCCGTTGCCCCATACAACACCGATAAACACTCTGCCAGTTGGTGCCGCACTGCCAGTGCCGACTCGGGTACCTCTTGACCAACGCGTTCACTGTCAACGTACAACCAAGGTTATGATGCGGTCTAGTCTAAACTACCACCAAAGGTCCAGAGATCACTACCATTGCCACTTACTACTATTGACTTACAAGGCGGCGTCTATGTAATAATAGTTAGGAAGCATTGGTTGTTAATTAGGAGTAGGCCGCAGCCGGCCTAACCCTGACTGGTGGGTCTGTCGTCTGCTGATTTGCTAGTCGTACTGAACTGAACAAGCGTTTATGCCGAAATATCCAGTTATTGGTTATTGTAGTGCGAGCGAAGGGCCGCAGAGAAGGCGTGTACAAATAGCCGTCAGCTTTTTTCCTATTTTATTTACACAATTATTCGAATTTGGTACCTATTCAACCTGATAATTTGGTGGTCACAGAACAATATTGGTGATGGTCGTGATCACTGACAATCGCCAATCGCTGATCTGCGCTGCGCTCTGCGCTGATCAGTCGTGAAGGTGGTGATCACAGGTGGCAGTGTTGCCACAACTGAGTTCCCAAAAGGTACATATCCAGCGCTGAATAGGTTGGACGGACCGTACACGAGCAAGATGCGTATGCTCTGTCTCTCTCGCCTTGGGCTTCAAGCAGCGTCGCGCGCGCGCGTGTAGTGTGAACAGGATAGAACATCTGTAATCTGTATAGCGCCCTTTACATTATACAACCGTCGTACGTACGACGGTCGCACAAGTTGTTTGCGACCGTCGAATGCGCTTTTACATTTATAAGATACGTTGTACAAACAAATACGACGAAAGGAAAGTGACTCATTTTATATATGGCCTCGGAATGGATCGCAGAAATCGTGCTGCAATTACGGCAGTTGGTTGTATGTACCTACTTATTGTGTAAAAAAAATAGAAAAAACATATCCCAATGGGTGAAGAATTGGCCAATGAAAAGAAAAACACTTTTTCACATTGGCTTATTGCGAGACTTAGAATATACAGCCCTGATGATTATAAAAATTACCTCCGTATGATTAACAAGACTTTTTTCCATTTATTGAATTTAGTGAAAGACATAATGGAAAAAAAAAATACATTTTTACGTGACGCTTTCCTTGCTGAAGAGAGATTAGTCGTCACCTTACGATACTTGACTATTGGACGAACTTATGAAGATTTGAAATTTTTAGACATTTTTATTAATAAAACAAGTTTTTCGTAATTTATTTTATTTTCAAAACTTTTTATATTTTTGTAATAAGTAAAAATCGTAATAAATCACATTATCGTACTCGCCAACTTTCTTTTCAATATTAGTATTATAATCATTCTTTCCTTTTTGAAACTTTTATTTTCGTTTACCATTTTGTAGTACACAACCAACCTTGCCCAAATTTGAAGCTAAATGACAAGTCGTATGAATGTGCATTACATTGTACAACCGTCGCATGAATCGCACAAATCGCACAACCGTGCGATTTGTACGACCATCGATAGGTCGCATACGACAAGCCTTTACATTATACAACGGTTGTACCGATTCATACAACAGTTGTATAGATCGGTACGACAGTTGTATAATGTAAAGGGCGCTTATGGTTAACCCCGGCACCACACGCTGGTCACAAAATTGGCCCAAGGCTACTCGTCCAATGTGTGGATCGAGGTGTTTTACGTTGCTTCCAACGTTGGCGCCAACATTGGCAATTGGCCGTTTTCCAATAACCAATGTTCTCATCTGCACCATCGCTATCCGCAAGAACAAAATGAAAAAGTCATTGAATTTAAAAAAAATATATTTTTAGAAAGCGCTTAGAGCAAGTTCAATTTCTGTATCGGAAGGATTCACATTGACTCTGAACAATGGAATGAAATGAACTAATAAGAGTCAACGTGTGTATGCTTCACCAATTAATAAGCCAACGTTGGTCATTAATGATGTGGTTAACGTGCAGTGCCAGCGTAATTTACGTTCCGATACATGCAGCGTTCATAATTATCTGTTTTTTCATACGGCAGTATAAAATGTTACACATAATTTTGGATGAGAACAAAAGGTACGTAAACGGGACCCCATTACACATAACACATTGGAGGATACAAAGATACGTCAAATGTGTAAAATGTATGCTAACGGCAACGCTTACAGGTGGTGATGGTTGGTGATGGTCGGTCAGACACACAGACTATAGTCAGATTAGTCAGACAGAACAATTCTACCATAGACATTTTTTTCAAATTGATTTTCCAGATGGCAGGCAAAGGTAAAACCATACAGCCTAGTCAGAATTTTACATTTTCAAATATTGTGCGTGACTCGGTGCCATCCCTTCTTCTTAGGGTGGTCGTAGCTGGGAGGACGGGATGGGTGAAATGAAAGTCCTTATCCAGTTCAAAGCCACCTCGCCCCCTTTCCCCTTGCTCGCCTTTCTATGTGGACTGTATCGGTGTGCCTCGTATGCCCGGTCGCTGCTGTCGAGAGAATGCCGCGCGTGTGACGCTTGCGCAATTTATACTTTCTCCGATCACAGGCGAACGAGGGGCGAAGGACGGTGGTGTCAATTTATTTTTCTACCTTCTATTACAAAAAAGTCTTCCCCGGCGGGTTTCTGTCTACCCTATATCCGCCGGGGTCTATTTTATCATGCCGCTATCGGGCCCTATATTAAAATATTTATATTTACAATCTTATAAGTATTTTTTCTACTATAATTAATTACTATCCTATTATCTATCTATTTATATGGCCGCGCGTGCTGCGAAGCGGTTGTCGCGTACATTCTCCCGCCTCCTGCGCCCGCAGGATCACTTGGGGAGCGCGACGAGCTTCCTGGATGCCCTCCGCAGCACGCCGCCGCTGGTCTGGACATCGACGACTCGAACTGCGCCGTCCTTGCCGGGGTAGATAGCGATCACGCGCCCGCGCGGCCAAACGTTACGCGGTAGTGTATCGTCTATTATCAATACGTGATCGCCTATTTGTAGTTGGGTTCCTCGGTCGGCTGGGTCGCGGCGCCGCTGCAGCTCGGGCAGGTACTCCCTGAGCCAGCGCGCCCAGAAGTAGTCGGCCAGCCGCTGTGCTTGTTTCCATTGTTGACGGCCGATGCAGTCGCCGTCCTTGAAGCTGCCGGGCAGCGGTACTCGGGACGGCCCTCCCAGCAGGAAGTGGTTAGGTGTCAGCGCCTCGGGCTCGTCGGGCGCCGTGGAGACGTGCGTCAGGGGGCGGCTGTTGACCGTATGCTCCGCCTCCGCCAGCAGCGTCGCCAGCACCTCCTCTCGCGGGTAGCGCTCGCGCAGCGCAGCATCGAGCGCGCGCTTCACGCTCCGGACCATTCGCTCCCAGGCGCCGCCCATGAACGGCGCGCCCGGGGGTATGAAGCGCCAGGCTATCGTCCGGACGGACGCCTCGGACTCCGGGGTCCGCAGGGCGGCCGCCCGCAGCTCGGCATCAGCACCTCAGAAGTTGGTGCCGTTGTCGCTGCAGATCTCGACTGGACAGCCTCGCCTCGCCATCATGCGCCGCAGCGCCATGATAGCGCTATCGGTGGTGAGCGAGCCCGCGAGCTCCAGATGTACCGCTCGTGTTGTCAGGCAGGTGAAAAGCGCCACGTAGCGCTTCTGGTGTTGTCGGCCAACTGTAATTTGATAAGGACCAAAATAGTCAAGGCCGGTGTAGGAAAAAGGACGTTGGTGGTGAGCCATTCTCGACGGGGGGTGGTTACCCGTCGCTGGTACAGCAGGTCGAGCCCGTTTTATTCGACAGGCTAGACACCCGCTTACTGCACTCCGTACTATTGATCTCAAACGGAGTATCCAGTAATGTTGACGTACTTCGTTGATTACTATCGCCATACCTCCGTGATGTAATCTCTTGTGTGTCCACTCTATATATAATCGCGTGTACTTGTGTTGTCCATCGAGTACTGGTGGACTCAACTCTATTTCTTCCGCGTCCGTGATGGCTCCTATTCTGGATTTCAGTCTAATTATTCCCTTTTCGTCTATATTCACCGCCAGTCCGCTCAATCGGCTTCCCTTTTGTATTTGTTGTTTTCTATTCAAATGATTCAGTTCTTCGACAAATGAATCTTGTTGAGCTGCTCGCACCCACAGCTGCTCCGCCGCACAAATGAGCCTCGCCGGCAAAATTTTTATTTCACGCCCCGGCGCTGTAGGTGGCGGCTCGCCCTTCTTCGGCTCTATCTTCTGTCTTTTTTGTTTTTTCCATGCGGGGTCTTTCTCTATCTTCTTGTTTCGTTTCATTCGGCCAGCTGCAACGACGGCTACTGGTCGACATATCTCTATAAATTGCAATATGCGTGCTGTGGTACGTACGAGACGCAGCACACTGTTTCATTTCACTAAAAAAATTTCCCTATGCTGTTTATCGCATAAATCGATTAAGAAATGTTTTTTAAATGCAGGAGTAAAACACCCACCTGTCTATTTAACATACTTTTTTTTTTTAAAAATAACTTGTGTGTCGTGACTTCGACGTAAAAAAAAGATTAAATAAATTCTGTAAGCGTGTTTGATCAAAATATATCTTTTTGATTAATATGGTTTGATGAAAGACCTTCAGGTGCATATTTTCCAGTTTTTATTTTTTGAAGATCACTTTTGGTTACCGAGTTATTAATTTTTATTCAAATTTTTGTTTTTATTTTTTTTCTCCCAAAAACCGCAAAAGTGCGACTTGTGACTGGCACTCAAAGATTCCTCATAAATGCGTCTATCAGTGATAAAAAAGTCAAGTCGCACTATGGAAGCTTTTGGGAGTTACGGATAAAGGTTATATAGTACATTTTAGGGTTGTCACTAAAGGTCAAACAATTGTAATATTTGTAATCAATAAAAAATTTAAGACTCATACATATAATTTTCATTTACGAGTATCAACATGCTGTCGTCAACATTATCATGTTGGAACTTCGTCAGCCACTTCTTCCAACTGCAAGTTTTCTTCATTAACCGGCTTCAGAAGTTCACGAACAGCTGCTGGCAGACAAATCCTATTGGACAATCTTTGGCGCTGTCTACAGTGTGCCATAAACACACAAACGGATCCGACGATTCAAGTGCATGGTGGAAGAGGTCAATCATAGTTTTTTTCCTGTTCATTTTCCGGCAGTGGCGTTCCCTATCTGAGCGCCAAAATTTATTGCGCGATTCAGCCGCTTGTTCTGAGAGCATACATACAGGAAGAGAACATGATTCTACGATCTCTTTACCATAGACTAGAATTTTGTGTACCGTCACAGTCATTGACTGCCAATTAAATGACTGGATGTACTTTTCCGCGAGCGTGCGACAGAAAATGCCAAACTTTACAGTGTCAATAGGAAATTCACAAGATATGGCGACAAAGATAGTATGCAGCCCGTCCATCAAACATGCATCTAGACCTAATATCTCTGCAAATATAGCACGGTATTTGTCTGATAGTGCCGTGCGGGCTGAATTACCATCATTTGTGGTTCCTGCATTGGGTTTAACAACGTCCAGCAACAATCCAATCCGATTTCTTATATCAGCCTGGATATGTTTTTCCGTTCTTCCACAATTTGACTTTCTCTGCTATCTTTTTTGATTCTCCATTTCCGTACTAACGGATCGTTTTTGTAACTGAGATGTAATAAAAATTCGAAAATACGTATCCATACATGAAGTGGATTGATGCCGTGTTGCATATTTTCTTTTACACTTCGTCTTGTTTACGATGTTGCCAAATCATGAACTGACTGGCAGTAGCTTTGCAAAATGGGCACCTTAACTGTGAAGACGTACCAGTTTAGGACTTTGCCGTCGATCACACTCAAAATTAAATTAGAAACAAATGTAATAAGTATGATGCCCTTCGGAGGTTTGGGTCGTAATAGGAATTACGACTCAAACCCAAACTTTGATAGAGAAGCAAATTAAACGTTTGACTCCTGTCAAACGTTTAATTTGCTTCTCTATCAAAGCTTTTTCCTTAAGAATAAGATTAGTGTCTTCTTTTCTATACTGAATGTGGAGCGGCCGAAAAAATCTATACGACTGGGGTGCAGGATGGTGCCATGAAATATAATTTTTGTCCATTACTATACTTAAAGGAATAAAAGTCGAGGCAAAAAAACTATTTTCGTTCACAGAAATGTCTTCGTCTGATTCTGAGAAGTGTTGTTTATATAATGCTTGGCCTGTGCTTCCATCAAAACCCCAGGACCCTTCAAATACGCATGAGACTTCTTGCTTGCCTGTTCTGTTACAATACTCGATAAAATTCTCATCACAACTTCAAACGATTCGTTGCAAAGTATATGTAAGAAGTCCATGCAACGAAACTGACGCTTCTATTTCCGAAACATCTAGCTCTTTTGCTGGGTAACATGCTTTTCTTGCTCTCATTAGTAAGAAGGGTGGATAAGCTAAATAAACTCGACTTTTCAAATCCTGTCTTAAAAGTTTATGTTTCCATATTTAGTCTCCTGTCGATAACGAAACCTAGAGCTTCCTCAGGTGTATTGTAGTTAAGGACAAAATTGAATTAATTTAAACAAAAATAAAAGGTCAAGTTGAGTGACACCCCTAACACCATATTTTGAAATTCGATTACTCGTAAACGCTTCCATAGTGCGACTTGAGCTTTTTATCAATGATAGACGCATTTATGAGGAATCTTTGAGTGCCAGTCACAGGTCGCACTTTTGCGGTTTTTGGGAGAAAAAAAATAAAAACAAAAATTTGAATAAAAATTAATAACTCGGTAACCAAAAGTGATCTTCAAAAAATAAAAACTGGAAAATATGCACCTGAAGGTCTTTCATCAAACCATATTAATCAAAAAGATATATTTTGATCAGACACGCATACAGAATTTATTTAATCTTTTTTTTACGTCGAGGTCACGAAACACAAATTATTTTTTAAAAAAAAAAGTATGTCCAATTGACACGTGGGTGTTTTACTCTTACATTTAAAATGGATTTCTTAATCGATTTATGCGATAAACAGCATAGGGAAATTTTTTTAGTGAAATGAAACAGTGTGCGCAGCCAGGACGAAAAGCGCTCTACATTCGGTAGTCTTTCTCTTAACGCTCCCGCCGTCAAAGCTCGCGCCCCGGCGACTCTCTCCTCGCCGGTGTGTTGCTCTATGTCGCCGCTCTGTAAATAATCATCCATATAATGTTGATTTATAATGGCATTAGCGGCGTCGGGGTACTCATCTCCCTCTCTTATTATCTTCTCGACGTCATTTGCGGGCCTCTCGGCCGCGACAGCTCTATATACAAAGTGCACGTTCTGTCGTCGGCGCTCATTTATGCCGTGCAGCGTCCACCCGAGATCGGTGAGGGATGCTGCCGGTTGGCCCTTCTTTCCACTGCGCACTGTCCTGGAAACGATAAGATTCCAATTATCTTGGCCTATTAATATCGAGGGTACAGCGCGCTCATAACACAATTTGCTTTCTATGTCCGCCAGGTGCGGACAGCCCGATACTATCTCTCTCGGTACTGACTGCGGCGACAAATTTAATCTATCAATTGTTCGCGCTGTCAGCTCATGCGTCTTATTTGAATGGCGACCTTTAATCTTTACTATTATCCTCTTCGAGGCGTCCGCGTTAATGCGCGTTCCGCCTACTCCTTCTATATTAAACGGCTCTATCGGCCCATCTGATCCGACCGCATTCGCTATCACGGTCTCTATCAATGTCACGCTCGAACCTTCGTCCAGCAGTGCGTACGTATCTATTGTATTATTCGCTCCTGTGAGCTGGACGGGTATTACCTTTAAATAGGCAGCTCCTACTTGCGCTCTTTGCGCTGACGCGACGATCTGCGCGCGTGCGTCGTCGCTCGTTTCTGGTGCTCTATGCTCGGCCGGCGGCGCCTGCCGGCTCTCAGCTCTCTGCCTGTTGTTATGCAGCAGCCGGTGGTGCGTTCTCAGGCAGCCGCCGATACCGCATGCTCGTGCTCTACATCTGTGGCCCGCTTTCCTGGACTTCAGGCATCTAAAACATAAATTAAACTTTTTAGCTATTTCCCACCTTTCATCTGTGGAAACTCGCCTTAACTTTTCACAAGCTATTGGCGGATGTCCTTGGCCCCTACAGACGGGGCATTCATCGCATTCTATGTTCGCGGCGAAAGCTCTTTGCTGTCTGAGCTTTGCCGTCGATGACTGTTCTTTGGAATGCCGGCGTATCTCTTCCGGCTCGGCGTATTCGCTGCATTTCGCCGATTCTTCATTCAGGAAAGCGGCCATTTTCTCGAGCCTTGACTTCTCTCTAGGTGCGTTTTCTTTATAATCTATCCACTTCGATCTAAGTGCTGGCGTCATCTTTGACATAACCAGTTTTACTATGTCCGGATTATTCAAGTGATATGCCGTGTTCAGGGCACTAACTATTGTATACAAATTATTCACTTGTCCGGCAAACGCACACACGTCACGCAGATCCTCGCTCAGTCGAGGTATCGTTTTGAGACGTTCTATTTCGACCGACACCAATGCGTCCGGTCGTCCGAAGCACTAGGCCTTGCCTTATATGTCGAAAAGTTGACGAAAATGCGATATTATTTGATGTTTTTATGTGAAATTTGGGGAAGTCATATAAATTTTTTCTTAATAAAATCAATTAATTTTGGGACCATGAAATTCGCACGATGAAATAGATTATATAAAACGATTATTGCAATATAAATAGGCGTATATATGTATGGAAACGAGCTGACGAGTCAAAACAACGCACGGCCTACCTAGACTTCCGTAGTCCTAGACTTCTAGACTTCTAGAGTCCGGCAAACGCACACACGTCACGCAGATCCTCGCTCAGTCGAGGTATCGTTTTGAGACGTTCTATTTCGACCGACACCAATGCGTCCGGTCGTCCGAAGCGGTCCTCCAGCGTTTTTATTGCAACGTCCGGCGCCGTCTCGGCTATAAAGAGAGCGTTCACGGCTTCTTTCGCTTTCCCTTTTAGACTTCTTCGTATCCTTGCTAAATTTTCATTCTTTGTGAAGTACTGACTTGTATCTCTATATGCCGCCCTGTATGCCAGCCATTCTGTGCAATCTCCTTCGAAAATTGGCAACTCATGTAAGTACTTCGGCGCCGGCGCTCTCGGTGTCGCCGACTTAATCGCCTGTGCGATCGCTGTTGCTAGTTCTGTGGCCCCGCTCAGGGGCGCCTGCCCTATTTCTATGACGGCCCGTCCATCCTCGGATGCGGATTGGATCTCATTTGCCGTTGGTGCCGACTCATCTATTTTATCTTCTATGTTCTGGGATTCTATCCAGGCTTGGCCTTGCTCTTTGCGCGCGCCAGTGCTATCTTCCTCACTATCGGTCGATTCTATTTCCAATAATTCGACTTTACATTCCGCTAATTTTTTCGCGATTCGCGCCTCTTCCAATTGTTTTTCTAATAATTCGCGTTTCGCGCGCAGTAATTCCGTTCTATGTAGCCTTCTCATTTCTGTCGCATCTCTAGGTGAAGGTGTGGCTATCGGTCCCTCTTCTTCTGGTTCTGTCATGCCTGTGTTCGTTTCCTCGCTCGGCGACTCAGATACGTCACGCGGGACATTCTCTACTCTGTTGTCACTCGACTGTGACTCTGTCACGGCTTCCTGCCTTTTTCGAGTGACTGGTGCCATTGTACTAGCTTCCCCGCGAAACCAAAGACGTTGAAAGGGTTAGAGAGGAACGCGGCGCTGTATGTCACCCGCCTACGAACTAAGTGTCCGTCTGTTATTCGATGCTAACAATTGCTATTTATTTTCTATCAGGCGTTTCTACCAATAAAAAAAAACAAAAAAGGCAATTTGGATCCGTTTGTGAACGCTGCGCGCCTATAAACGCTAAATTATTTAATGCACTGTTGCTTAAATACAATAACTCTAACAAGTCCTACAATTGAGGCTAAATTCGCGTTTCTAAATTATTTCGACCGATAGGTATTAATGCACCGTTCTATTTCTACGAGCTTCCTAAATAGCTATTACCCGCGCGTACCTGGCTTTTCTATCTGAATCTACCGTTCAACGCAATTACCGCTATATTCGTATTTACATAATATCGTTCTATCGCGCCTATGTTTACGCAAACTATTACAGTTAACGCGCTATACCGTTACGAAAATATAAATAGCACCGCGCCGTTACTAAATCTGTACTCGCGACCTACCCCGACCTACCCTCCTAATCTTATATTTTTTTTGATTCTACCCCAGCAACCCCCACTGAGACTAGGTAATAAGGTTTTACAGTACCTTTAATATTGGAGGCTGCCGGTGCTAAAATCGAGAGTCCGGTCTCGGTGCCTGCCGTCTCGGAATGCGGGGCGCTTCAAATCCACGTATCACGGAGGTGCCGCGGAGTGCGGGGAGGCGCTCGCGATATGACTCGATCCGGTTTGCGTTGGCGCGCTGCGCCGCGTAGCGACCGTCTGTAACGGCAACTATTTTACCTATTACAATACCTAATCTTACCTCTTACTTCGTTTATTTTCGCGGTGTCGCAGCCCGGACACCGGAATGCGGTCCTCGAAATGTCCGTAGGGCGCGGCTGCGACGCTGAGTGGCTTTTCGCAGGGTCACTCGCCGGTGATCCTGCGCGTTCTATGGGTGATTCCCTCGACAGGCGAAGGACGGGCAACGGGCATTGGGCTTGAAGGGAAGGGTTACTGTGTTCTGTCTTCTCCAAGGTTCGGTTCCCAGCTACCAGATCCGGTTCGAAGCGACCACGAAAAGATGTGCGTGACTCGGTGCCATCCCTTCTTCTTAGGGTGGTCGTAGCTGGGAGGACGGGATGGGTGAAATGAAAGTCCTTATCCAGTTCAAAGCCACCTCGCCCCCTTTCCCCTTGCTCGCCTTTCTATGTGGACTGTATCGGTGTGCCTCGTATGCCCGGTCGCTGCTGTCGAGAGAATGCCGCGCGTGTGACGCTTGCGCAATTTATACTTTCTCCGATCACAGGCGAACGAGGGGCGAAGGACGGTGGTGTCAATTTATTTTTCTACCTTCTATTACAAAAAAGTCTTCCCCGGCGGGTTTCTGTCTACCCTATATCCGCCGGGGTCTATTTTATCATGCCGCTATCGGGCCCTATATTAAAATATTTATATTTACAATCTTATAAGTATTTTTTCTACTATAATTAATTACTATCCTATTATCTATCTATTTATATGGCCGCGCGTGCTGCGAAGCGGTTGTCGCGTAGGCAAAATCTGCCAAGTCTTAAGTTTAAATTGTTGATCAGTTAAACATGCAGTGGTTTAATATTTAATGAAGTTATTTATTAAATATATATTAACATATTAATTAACATTGAGATAGTAAAAAAACGGGAGTAAAAACATAAGAAAGATGACAGAAGTGATATAAAAGAAAAAACGAATAGGTACACTTCACTTCAAATAGTACCTATAGTATGTTATACAACCTCAACCTATCAGATATTATACCTATTCCAACACTCCTTCGTAATCTCAGATCACATTCGTTTCACACTCTAACACCCATGCCTCTCACACAAAATTCAAACTTACCTTTCAATAAAGGCGTAGTCATACTATCAGCTATCATAAGTTCAGTCTCTAGATATTTTAATCGTATTATACCTGTTTGCACTGCTTCTCTGACATAATGATATCTTACATTCACACGTTTTATGTTTTGGTGATGTACTCAATGATTCTGTGCAATAGCTATTGCTGACTGACTGTCTGTGTTAATAGTTATAGGAGAGCTTTTATTTGTCAACTCATTAAGAAATCTTTGTAAAAACAAAGCTTCCTTTGCAGCCTGTGACAAACTCACATATTCAGCTTCAGCCGTCGACAGTGCAACAATTCTTTGTTTCTTACTTTCCTATGACACGACTGCTCCAGCTAACATGAATAGAAATCCTGAGGTAAGAGCAGACCATTCTGGTACAGGTTCCTCGGGCACCTCTTTGCCGCGAGCTGAGCTTTGAGGACCGGCCACCAGGCGTTGTCGAAGGCCCCCTCTATGTCCAGTGAAATAAGAAGAACTATCTTTTTCTTTTCGATGTCCATTTTGATGTGATTCACAAGGTCGTAGAGGGCGTACTCGGTTCCGCGCTGCGGCATGAACCCATATTGCGGGTATGGAGAGAGGGGAAAATGTGCCACTGAATGCTACCAACCAGCAGCTTTTCTACAACTTTGCCGAGAACCGACAAGAGGCCTATAGGCCTGTAGGACCTGGGATGCGTGTAGTCCTCCTTTCCGGGTTTTCGGAGTATAACAACATGGGCGGATTTCCATTGGGATGGGAAGTGTTTCAGTGCTAAGCACTTGTTGGCTATTGCCATGAACACCTACACATTGCTCTCTATCACCGCAGCACAGATGTCTGCTGTTATTCCGTCCGTTCCGGGGGCTTTTTTCGGATTCATCGCCCTCACCACAGACTCCATCTCCGTCGTTGTGAAAGGTGCGTCATCCTGTCGCAGTCCCATTTCCTCAACAGGCGTACGCTCCATAAGGGTCCTCAAAAAAGTGTGACAAGGCCGGTCGGTCGACACTGAATCATCCGGGTAGAAGGTGGCAGCCAGGAGTTCCGCCGATTGGGAGGGGGAAAGGGTTTGGCCCTCGCCACCTCTCAGCAGCACATCCTCCTGTCTCCCAGGCGCGCTCCTAATAACCCGGTAGATTCCATACCACATGCTCTCCTTCTCCTGCTTAGTGCAGAAGGATTTCCAGCTCTGAGTTTGGGCCTCTTCGGCTCTTCTCGCGTAATTTGTTTTTGATTCTAGGTAATCGTCAATGACATATTGCCGCCTGGTGGGCGCCACGTTCCGGATCCTCCTCTTCTTCCGGAGGATGTCCTTCTTTAGGAGGTCCAATTTTCTGGACCACCACGGTGGAACGGTTTTGCCCCTGCGCACGCCAATCTTTGGGATAGCCTTTTCACAGGCTTACTGAATGGCACCCGTGTAGACTGAGACTAGTTTTTCCAGATCCTCTGGTGTGGCAATTTCCCTGATGTTGTCAGGGGTGATCGCCTTCGATTTAAGGGATTGGGACAAAAACGAGACGAATCTAGGCCAGTCCACTTTTTTAGTGTTATATCTGCGAGTCGAGTTTGGCTTCCGGGGTTCCAGAGGCCTCTTAAGTCGCAGACTAAACACTATCGCGTTATGGTCCTAAGTCGTCATCGTTCTGTCTACTCTCCATTCCTCTATCCTTCCCAGTAGAGACGGGCTGCACGCCGTTACATCGACGATGCTAGTGCGCATCCCGTCTCCACTGCGAGCTTCGAAGGTTGGTGTGTCACCCGTGTTCAGGATCTGGTAACCCATCTCGTCCAGGAAGACACTATACGCCGCTCCTCGGGCGTCTTCTGTGCGGTTTCCCCACCAGTGGCTCCATGCGTTGACATCTCCCGCCAGGACAATATCGGCAGTATCCAGGTTTCTGCAGGCCTGCTATGTGCGCCTCACAAAGGGTTCAATCTCTTGGTCCCCCTCGAAGTAGACGGAGAGCACTCCCAACCTCAGACGTTCCGCTTTTAGAAGGACAGCTACCTCGGTCTCGGTAACCAGCTGCGGGTCGTGGATAACCTCCAGTTGGTCACCGAAAACAATGATTGCCGCCTTCACGGGTTTTTTGCGGTCCAGAGTGCACTGAATTACTCTCGTGCCGGAGTATTCTTTCAAGGTGCCCTTAGAACCCACATAGGGTTCTTGAACAAGAGCAACCGATACCCCGTTTACCCTGGCGGTCTGAAGCAGTTCGGCTGTCGCCAGTTTTGAGCGCTGCAGGTTGGCTTGAATGAAGCGCAACCTGCCTCCGTTGGCCTCGAGAGGCACCGTGCTTCCATCCCCGTGGCTGCCCTTAATAATAGGAGACCCGCAGTCGTGCTATAGCGTCCCATTTCTTTCTTACCGGACATAGGACGCTAAATGCGTCCTATGCGTATATGTGCGTGTGTGCTTTCCGAGTTCTCTCCAAACTCCTTGGCGCAGTTTTTGCATTTGGGGGCCCTCCCCTGCAGCCTAATTGGGCATTTTTCCCACGTGTGGGCATCACCGCAATGGCTGCAGAGATCGGCTCCCTCTTTGCGGCCTTAGTATGGCCAAACCCCATACATTTGGTGCATTGCACTAATGGGGAGTGGTCCATGATGTATACTCTTTGAAGGCCCAAGTACACTTTTTCGGCCTTCAAGAGTTGGCTGTAGAGTTTCGGAGAGACCTCGAGCACAGGATGGCACTGGTGCGGGTTCCGAGCCTTTTTTTCTGTACCGAACCTTGAGTGTACCTTCCTTCAGGTCGATGTCCTGAAGGAGGTGTTTGTTCTGCGCCAAGAGGTTCTCCGCGATGTCAGCGTCAGTGTTTATACGGGTGCACCGTAGAGTGCTATCGATCGGACGACTCCGGCATAGAGGCGGCGGACTCCCTCCCTTGGGCCACCTAGATTCGGCAGCAACCTATGCATAGCACCAGGTACTGCCTGAATCCGGGGAACGAGGCGCTTGAAGTGTTCCTCAAAGCCACAACGTCCATCCAAAGTCAAGCCCAAGTACTTCAGATACCGACCCACCATGACTTCTACATTATCAACGCGGATAACCGAAGTGGGTGGCTCCGTTCCTTTTGGGAGGTTGTGAAACCACATTGCTTCAGTTTTTTGGGGTGCGATCTGCAGTCCCAGACTTCGTATTTTTGCGACAATGCAAGCCACTCCAAGCTCCGCTACTGCTGTGGTCCCCTCAAAAGTGTCCCCTTCCACCAAAATTAAGGTCTCATACGCGTAGCAGATTACACTAACGCCATAAGGAAGACTGGCACGCAGCACAGCGTCGTACGCTAAGTTCCACAGAAGTGGGCCCAAGACTGAACCCTGTGGAACCCCGCAAGACACTGAGGTTCGATGGATTTCTCCGTCCCGACCCACGTATGTTATATACCTGTCCCGTAAATACGCCCCGACAATTTTACGTAGGTAGTTGGGCACAACGTGTTGCTCAAGTGCCTTCCTGATCGCAAACCATGGCAGAGAATTAAAGGCGTTGACAATGTCGAGACTAATCGCCAACGCCACTCTACCTCGCTCGACAGCTTGCTCTGACAGGGATCGTGCGCGGAGAATCGCGTCTATCGTAGATCGCCCACGTCTAAACCCGTACTGATATTCCTATAGATCGGGCCCAACAGAAGACAGGTGCTCGCTGATTCGGGCAGCGAGTATCCTTTCGAACAACTTCCCCGCCTCGCCCATGGCGTGTACTACGGACGGCAACGACAGGTCATCACCTATTATGGTGAACAAAAAGAAGCTTGTTCCTCACCTACGCGGAGAACATCTTCCGAATAGTAGCGAAGAGGAACAGCACATGCACAAGGGGGCGTGGCGCGACTGACATCGAGGCGGCGAGAAACCCGAAGACGACTTTGGCCCGGGAAACTAGCCCACATTGCACCAGCGAACAACAGCTGCTGGCGCAAGGAGAAAAGGGGGTCCCGGGCCTGAGAATCAGAGGGGTGGCCCTATTCATGGACGATAACGCGGAGCGGCTCTGTGTCGCCTTTAGCTGGTACATCGCAGGAAAGAAGAGCGTTCCGATCTCTCCCGGTCTGGCTTTACCTCTGAACGGCAGCAATTTCAAGACGAGCATGAAGCGCAGGGACTTCGACTCGCTATCCCAGATAGCGATCGGAAGTGAAAAGTGCCGAATAGTCAGGATTCGACATAAGACAATCCTACTATTCGACTGGGCGGAAAAAACAGCTTTCGCCCAGGCATGCTCGACGCTTGCTCGTTTGGGAGTGCCGGACGAGGACGCTGGGAGAACTCCGCGAATAATCAGCGTGGACGCAATGGTCGTCTCCTGGGAGAAGGGGGAAGTCGCAGATCTCATTGGCTGCACAAAAGCATCAGCTTGCCATGAGATTGTGGTGTACGAGGATCGAGGTGCAAACCTCAGCTTCCTTCTCACCACAACGGCGACAACCTCAGTCGACAATTGGGGATGGCCATTGGAGCCCACGCTCAGCGGCTCTGAGCGACTTCAGCTGGAGACGGCAGGGAGAATGTCAACGGAGCGTGAGGAGGCACTGCGAAGGAGCCGGCAATCGTCTGGCAGGATGGGAGCCTTCCTAAAAACGTTTGGGTCGGCCGCGCTAATGATCCCAGAAGCGGCCGCCGACAAAATCAGGAAACTGACTAAAAGACAGGAAACGGCGGTCGCTTATACACAAACAGTCAAAATTGCTGCAGCCAAGCCCATGAGAGCAGACATGGGACAGGTGAGCCCACCGGTGTCGATAACGGTACGTGAGCCAATGGACCACATGATCAACGCGTTCCTCGAGTTCAAAGCCTTAACAGTAGCCACAAAAGTCGTGAACCTCAAAACGTGTAAAGACATCCTACTCGCGTTTAGGAGGGGAAACGAAAGCTTGCTGGGGGTAAGGCTCGAGGAAGCGGACGCCACCGTATACAATAATGAAACATCGGAGACCCTTCATGGAAAATCGATGACAAAACATATGGTGGCGTACAATTGGACGAATGGTCTAGTGGCTCTCGACGAGGAAAAATCGCGGCGAACGGGCAAGCCTACATATGAAACCCGAAATACGAAAATAAAAAAAATAGTGGTTGTAAAATTCAATATAATAAGACAGAGGGAAAAAAAAACCTAACCTAACCTAATTCAAGCATGCTTCTCGCTCGCTCTGTAATTGTACGATTTGCACGCTCAGTACTGTACTTACTACTGTACTTGTACGTTTGTTTGTCTGTCTGTCTATCTGTATAGTTATCGGGTTGGGTTGGGTTGGGTTGGGTTGGGTTGGGTTGGGTTGGGTTGGGTTGGGTTGGGTTGGGTTGGGTTGGGTTGGGTTGGGTTGGGTTGGGTTGGGTTGGGTTGGGTTGGGTTGGGTTGGGTTGGGTTGGGTTGGGTTGGGTTGGGTTGGGTTGGGTTGGGTTGGGTTGGGTTGGGTTGGGTTGGGTTGGGTTGGGTTGGGTTGGGTTGGGTTGGGTTGGGTTGGGTTGGGTTGGGTTGGGTTGGGTTGGGTTGGGTTGGGTTGGGTTGGGTTGGGTTGGGTTGGGTTGGGTTGGGTTGGGTTGGGTTGGGTTGGGTTGGGTTGGGTTGGGTTGGGTTGGGTTGGGTTGGGTTGGGTTGGGTTGGGTTGGGTTGGGTTGGGTTGGGTTGGGTTGGGTTGGGTTGGGTTGGGTTGGGTTTTTTTTTTTTTTTTTTTTTTTTTTTTTTTTTTTTTTTTTTTTTTTTATTACCCCCCGGCTTTTCACTGGCCGGGCCCTTTGGCACGCATCAATCTTTCAAACATACTTCTCGCATCTTTTCATCGAGTGCCCTACGTCTTAATTCTATAGGGTTAAATAAATTCTCGCTGCTGCTCTTTATTTTTCCATTAAATTTTCACTTTATACATTACAATTCAAATTATCTTATCTCTACCAATCATTATTATTTTATTACTAACCTACATCTATCACAGTATTTCACAACATTTACAATTAATTACAATTTCCATTTCAATTACATAACAATAATAAATACATATACTTTCCATAATTTCCATCTTAACTTTCATCACCTATGTCTTAATTCAATAGGGTTTAACAACGAACTGTCGATACTCTTTATTTTACACATCCTACCCTTGCCCTACATATTTACATACGTACTTTATATAGTGTCATTAGAATTATTATTAATTTTCATTACTACTTCTACCTCTTAGAATATTTCTGTCACTTACAATTTAATTACAATTTCTATTACTAATCTACAATTTTCTATACTATATATTCTGATTTTCTTTCATTTTGTACAATTTTTCTACAATTTCTTATCTCTATTTACATTTTTTATTTCTCCCTTTATTAAAGAATTCATTTAAAATTTCCTATTATTTACACTTACACAATTTATTTCTTCTCTATATTTACAGTAATCGACAGTCTCATTACCCCTACATCCAATATCCCCATCCATCTAAATTCTGTTCAATATATTTACCCTCTCTACCAATACAATCATATATTTAATTAAGTATCTGCCACTCTCCTTATCGCTTAAAATCCCCGCAAGATTTTCCTTTTCCACCCTAACTCCAATTTGAATCTCCAAATCCGTTCTCTCTTTTAGGTACATCGGACATTCCAGTATCAAGTGGAGTATTGTCTGCTCACGGGAGGGGTCGCAGACGCAGCACGGCGAGTCCTTCAACTTAAATCTGTGAAGATATTGTGCGAACCCGCCGTGCCCCGTCAGCGCCTGTGCCAGCTGTTGCGACATCTTGACTCCCCTCAGGACCCTGTACGCTTCTTCCACCCGGGGAAAGAAGCACTTCGTGACCGACGCCGTGCTT
The DNA here is from genome assembly GCA_949709985.1 of Luffia ferchaultella. Classification (NCBI taxonomy): domain Eukaryota; kingdom Metazoa; phylum Arthropoda; class Insecta; order Lepidoptera; family Psychidae; genus Luffia; species Luffia ferchaultella. Next base: position 17,723 of record OX453256.1, on the reverse strand, counting down.
CCCTCAGCGTACCTGTGCTGCCACTTTTCCAGGGTCGCCGCTCTGATCACACGTTTGGCGTACGACAGCGGATATCGGTCATAATCCGCCGCCGTGCGTTTGGTCAGAGCGGCGCTCCTGGCGAGCTCGTCCGCACGCTCGTTCCCGGCCACTCCGACGTGCGCCCTAACCCAGAATAGGCGCACCTGCCGGCCCTCCGCACGCAGATCCGAGATGTCGCGCCTCACAGCGAAGGCCAGCGGGTGGAAGGTTCGCGCGCTGGTCAACAGTTCCAGCGACGACTTAGAGTCGCTGAAAATATTGACCAGCGGTTCGCGACTACGTACCACCCACCGGACCGCCCTGTGCAGCGCGTACATCTCGGCCTGAAAAACAGTGCAGAAGGGCTCGAGTCGAAAGGCCGAGCGCACGGACTCCGCACCGTCCCGCCACACCGTCATGGCCGCACCTACTTTGTTGTCTATACGACTGCCGTCAGTATAGATGTGCGGCCCGACGATGGATAACTCGTCTAACGTTGCGGAATCCATGCACCCGACACTCTCGTACCCGATCATCGGCTGGTGCGCAGGGTGCAGCGCCTCGTCAAAGGGGACGGGACTCTCGAACATCCGGTCAGCTGCAATACCATCCAACTCCCTTCCCCGCCTCACCTCGTAGAGTTTCGCCGCTTCACCCACACGTAGGTCAAGCGGCAAAAATCCAGAGAGGATCAGCGCGGAGTGGAGCGAGACGGTCCGGTAAGCCCGACATGCTTTCAACGCGACGCTCCGTTGTAGGGCGTCGAGCATCTTACGCATGCCGAGCTTCTCAGCCGCCGGTGCCCAAGCGCACGCAGCGTACAGAACGATAGGCTCGACCACGGAAATGTATATGGCCCTCACGACCTCCGGGTTCAGTCTGTATCGACTGTAAACTTAGCGATTTTAAAGCGGAACTGAGATCAGAGAGGGCAACTAAACAAACTTTGGGGACAATACCAGTTGAAGCTGCACCAATAACTGCGAAACCCACTCAACCAAAAAAACAGCGGAAGACAGTATCACTGAGGATGCCATCGTTGCCTCCCCCGGTACCTGAGTTGTCTCCGGTACAAATGGAGCATGCCAACCCGGTGGCTCCAGCTGCGTTGACCTGGGCCTCTGTAGTGGGCCGAAAAAATAAGAAAAATTCCACTGACGCGAAGAGAAAGCCGGTAGCGACTACTCCTGGGGCCCTGGTCTCATCGTCTCGGGGTGCGGGTAAACCGAAGAGGCCATCACGGCTCCCAGCTACGGCTGCAATCACAGTCACGTTGCCTCAAGGCGCGGCAGCAACATATGCCGAAGTGATGGCGGCTGCAAAACAGAAAGTGAAACTGTCGGAATGCGGGATCACTGAGATCCGCCAGAAGAGAGCTATCACTGGAGGGCTAGTGCTGGAGGTATCTGGGCCGGAGAGCGCATCGAAAGCGGACGTCTTAGCTGGGCGAATGCGTGATGCGCTTTCTGACCTAGATGTGCGGATTGCGCGTCCAATTAAGATGGGAGAGATTAGAGTGATGGACTTGGATGAATCCGTCACCACTCAGGACATCGCAGATGCAGTTGACTTGGATGAATCCGTCACCACTCAGGACATCGCAGATGCAGTTGCCGAGGCTGGAGACTGTTCCCACTTAAACGTTAAAGTGGGTAGTATACGCGTCGATCCATACAGACTGGGGACGGCGTGGGTTCGTTGCCCGCTGGCAGTCGTGCGGAAGCTATCGGCAGCGGGACGCCTGCGAGTCGGTTGGGTCTCAGCTAGAGTGCAGCTGTTAACTGCACGGCCCATGCAATGCTTTCGATGTCTGGAAATGGGACATGTTCGAGCACAGTGTCCCAGTACAGTAGACAGGAGCAATCGCTGCTATGCGTGTGGTCAGGAGGGCCACAGGGCGAGAGAGTGTACGGCTCGTAAACTTAATTGTCCCCTGTGTGCAGATCTCGGCCGACCCGCAGACCATAGGCTGGGCAGTAAAGGGTGTGCCCCTCCTAAGGAAAAGGGGAAGAAAAGAGGAGTGCAGGCTCCTCCTCTAGAAGTCGCCCCTGCGGCAGCGTTAGATACGTCGGAAAAACCACCCACTGAGGAGGCCATGGAGTTTCAAAATTCGCTGCCTTAAAGATCTTACAGAGCAACCTTAACCATTGTCGCGCGGCTCAGGACCTGTTACTGCAGTCTGTCGCGGAGTGGTCGGTTGCTCTAGCGGTGGTGATGGAGCCTTACTCAGTTCCGAACCATCCACGCTGGTTCGGTGACGATTTAGGCATCGCCGTCATTTACTGGGCGGGAGGCAGCGGATATCCCTCGTGCTCTCTCGTAGAAAAAGGTCACGGATATGTGGCGGTGGAGTGGGGCACGCTGGCGGTCCTGGGCTGCTACGTCTCACCCAACTGTACCTTTGCGGAGTACGAGGTGTACCTGGACATGTTAACTGGATGCATTCGCAGGCTTCACCCTCGTCCAGTACTGGTGCTGGGTGATTTCAATGCTCATTCAAGAGCGTGGGGGGACGCCCGGGACGACCTAAAGGGCGCGGCAACACTGGAATGGGCGGCTTGTCTGGACCTCCGGCTTCAAAATCAGGGTTCTGCCAGCACCTGTGTGCGGTGGCAGGGGGAGTCGGTTGTGGATCTAACATGGGCAACTCCTTCTGCCGCTCGCATGGTGACAGGGTGGAGAGTGGCGGAAGAAATAGTGACACTGTCCGACCACCGCTACATTTTTGTCGAGTTGGCACGGTGGGGGCTTGTCACTCGTGCTCGTGACTGGAGCGGCAATATTTCCCGTCGATGGTCACTTAAGCGGCTAAATCGCGATTTGCTTGTTGCTGCTGCCAACGTCGCAGTCTGGCCGGATGGCGAAGGGGTCTCGCCTGATCCAGAAAGAATGGCGAATTGGTTTCGGGGTGTCATGACGTCGATTTGTGATGCCTCGATGCCCCGGTCCAAACCTGCCCAGCGGAGAACTGTGTATTGGTGGAATAACGACATCGCACAGCTGCGAGAGCTCTGTTTGGTGTCTCGACGCCTGTACACGAGGACGCGCCGGAGAAGGCGAGCCACAAATGAAGAGACGGCTACAGCATACATGGCATACCGAGACGCAACCAAAGCGCTCCAAATTGCGATCGCTGCTGCTAAGTCTCGAGCTTGGAATGAACTTTTGGAGGGATTGGACAGGGACCCTTGGGGGCGCCCGTATAAAATGGTACTTGGTAAGCTCCGGCCATGGGTTCCTCCACTCACAGAAACGATGGACCAGACCCTGGTAGATGCAGTGATAAAAACACTCTTTCCCGGGGTTCAGAGTTCTTCTTTGACCATAGAGTCGGGCTCGGATCGGTCTGAATGGTCCGATGAGTGCCTGGTCTCAGAGCAGGAGTTGAAGCAAGCTGCCAAGCGCCTCAGAGCTCGCAGCACCGCTCCGGGTCCTGACGGGATCCCCGGCCGGGCCTTGGTTTTAGCCCTTGATGTTTTGGAGGATAGGCTGAGGCGGCTTTACAATACCTGCCTTCGTGTAGGCGTTTTCCCTCTCATCTGGAAGGAGGCTGATGTAGTACTGCTGAAAAAGGCAGGAGGGCCCACCGATTCTCCCTCCTCATACAGACCAATATGCTTACTAGATGAAGTCGGCAAATTGTTCGAGAGAATCATATCTACTCGTATCTTTGAGCACTTGCGCTGTGTTGGTCCTGACCTGTCCGATAGTCAATATGGCTTCCGACAGGGACGTTCAACAATTGAGGCTATCCTTCGCGCCCGTTCTCTCTCAGAGCGAACTGTCGATCGGGGTGGAGTAGCGCTGGCGGTGAGCATCGACATTGTTAATGCATTCAACACTCTACCCTGGGAGACGATAAAAACAGCATTGGTCTACCACGGGGTGCCTGTTTACCTGCGTAATGTGATCGGCTCATATTTATGGGATAGACACATTCAATACGTGGGGCGGGATGGTGGAAATCATCGGACTGCTGTATATTCTGGAGTTCCGCAGGGATCCGTGTTGGGCCCTCTCTTGTGGAACTTGGCATACGATGCGGTATTGCGCGCCAGCCTCCCTTTTGGCGTGAGTGTTGTTTGTTATGCGGACGACACCCTAGTTATAGCCGAAGGAGATACCTTCGAAGGGACAATCAGGATCGCCGAGCTTGGAATATCGTGCGTCGTTGCAAAAATTACCGGTCTAGGACTAAGGATTGCGCCTCAAAAGACCGAGGCCATATGGTTCCATAGTCTTCCAAAGGGAAAGGAGCCACCTAATTCTGTTATCCGCGTAGGTGACGCGGAGGTTCGGGTGGGCCGGTACATGAAATACTTGGGCCTCATTTTGGACAGCCGCTGGAGCTTCGGGGAGCATTTCGAGCGTCTTGTCCCCCGGATTCAGGGAGTAGCCGGTGCCATGCATGGGCTGCTACCCAACCTGGGTGGCCCAAGAGAGGGAGTTCGCCGCCTTTATGCCGGGGTCGTGCGGTCGATGGCACTCTATGGTGCGCCCGTATGGTCCCATAGACTATCGGACGACCGGCGCAGCAGAGCTTTGCTCAACAGAGTACAGCGCACCATATCCATCAGGATCGCACGTGGATATAGGACAATATCATTCGAAGCAGCGACAATCCTAGGGCGTTTTCCCCCTTTGGACGTACTGGCAAAAATGGACGCGATGGTCTATGTACAGAGCCGCGTCGTGCGCCAAAGAGATGGACAGGACCTTCGTAAAGAGCTTGATATGTTAAGACGACAGGCAAAACTAGACGCACTCGCTTCATGGCGTGCACGTCTTGAAGAGCCGCGAAACGCATGCCAACGAGTAGTTAAGGCGATACTGCCCAACTTTGAAGCCTGGATAGAACGACAGAAAGGAAATGTCACATTTAGGCTTACACAGGTGCTCACCGGTCATGGTTGCTTCGGTGAGTACTTGTCTCGGATTGGGCGCGAGGCAACGCCTCAGTGTCACAGTTGTGGAGCGGTGGAAGATACAGCCCAACACACGTTGGAAGAATGTCCTTCTTGGGAGTCCGAACGAGAGGTCCTAGTGGGCAGGATCGGGCGAGACCTCACACTCTCAACAGTAGTAGCCGCTATGCTGGAAAATGAGACAAACTGGAGGGCTGTGGTAATCTACTGCGAAGAAGTAATGAAGCAGAAAGAGGCCGCTGAGCGGGATCGGGAAAGAGCCGATATTTCCCGAACACGAAGACGTCGGCGTGGTAGTAGTCGCCAAGCTAGTACGTCTACCCAGTAGTTTCGGGTAAAGAATAGTGCTACGGTATCCCCTGCCTGTCGTAAGAGGCGACTCAAAGGGGCCCACAAGAGTCGAGGATTGTCTAGGTGGGGGCCTTGGCTATCCAGTTTTATCGACTCTTGGGAAGGCGATCGCATGTAGTGGTCGCATGCTTTCGTGTATATGGTGTGAAGACAAACAAATCTGTCGAAGACGTGCCTTACAGGCATGATGCGCGAGGGGCACCGGTGCGTTCCGAAGGAGATCCCGGAGCTCCCCAACACGCATTGAGGCTGACCACCGAGGGGGTTTTAGTGTGTATAAATCATACATAACCTAATCTCTCCCCCAAGAGGTTAGGTATCTTTCTGAAGATTTCCCCCCCGAAACCAAAAAAAAAAAAAAAAAAAAAAAGGGTTGGGTTGGGTTGGGTTGGGTTGGGTTGGGTTGGGTTGGGTTGGGTTGGGTTGGGTTGGGTTGGGTTGGGTTGGGTTGGGTTGGGTTGGGTTGGGTTGGGTTGGGTTGGGTTGGGTTGGGTTGGGTTGGGTTGGGTTGGGTTGGGTTGGGTTGGGTTGGGTTGGGTTGGGTTGGGTTGGGTTGGGTTGGGTTGGGTTGGGTTGGGTTGGGTTGGGTTGGGTTGGGTTGGGTTGGGTTGGGTTGGGTTGGGTTGGGTTGGGTTGGGTTGGGTTGGGTTGGGTTGGGTTGGGTTGGGTTGGGTTGGGTTGGGTTGGGTTGGGTTGGGTTGGGTTGGGTTGGGTTGGGTTGGGTTGGGTTGGGTTGGGTTGGGTTGGGTTGGGTTGGGTTGGGTTGGGTTGGGTTGGGTTGGGTTGGGTTGGGTTGGGTTGGGTTGGGTTGGGTTGGGTTGGGTTGGGTTGGGTTGGGTTGGGTTGGGTTGGGTTGGGTTGGGTTGGGTTGGGTTGGGTTGGGTTGGGTTGGGTTGGGTTGGGTTGGGTTGGGTTGGGTTGGGTTGGGTTGGGTTGGGTTGGGTTGGGTTGGGTTGGGTTGGGTTGGGTTGGGTTGGGTTGGGTTGGGTTGGGTTGGGTTGGGTTGGGTTGGGTTGGGTTGGGTTGGGTTGGGTTGGGTTGGGTTGGGTTGGGTTGGGTTGGGTTGGGTTGGGTTGGGTTGGGTTGGGTTGGGTTGGGTTGGGTTGGGTTGGGTTGGGTTGGGTTGGGTTGGGTTGGGTTGGGTTGGGTTGGGTTGGGTTGGGTTGGGTTGGGTTGGGTTGGGTTGGGTTGGGTTGGGTTGGGTTGGGTTGGGTTGGGTTGGGTTGGGTTGGGTTGGGTTGGGTTGGGTTGGGTTGGGTTGGGTTGGGTTGGGTTGGGTTGGGTTGGGTTGGGTTGGGTTGGGTTGGGTTGGGTTGGGTTGGGTTGGGTTGGGTTGGGTTGGGTTGGGTTGGGTTGGGTTGGGTTGGGTTGGGTTGGGTTGGGTTGGGTTGGGTTGGGTTGGGTTGGGTTGGGTTGGGTTGGGTTGGGTTGGGTTGGGTTGGGTTGGGTTGGGTTGGGTTCCTCCCCGCAGTGCTGCCACCTTGTCGTGGTGGGGAGGCTTGCGTGCTCCAGCGATCCCTAAGGCTAAGCTTGATAGGTTCAACCATACATGATAGGCTTGGGGGGAGGAGACAGACTAAGAGCAGCACGAGGAGGTGAGGAGGTCTTAAGACTTCAGCGTCTCTCCGCGTGCACAGTAGGGGAGCTAGTACGTGCTCTAGCGCAATTCCTTACCGCTGAGCAAGCACCTGGGTGCTCTCTGGCCTGTGCAACGTATCAAATCGTAATCTCTTTGGAACTTCCGTGACGCACATTGCGCTGCGGAAGTCCCAAGGGGACCGAGGGTCCAAGTGTTGGACTGCGAGGAATGAGAACCTCTATAAAAATCTCCCAGAATCTTAAGCGGCAGCGCAGCGTGACGGGATGCATGGCTGATGGGTTGTTCAGCAGCTACTGCGCTACAAACAAACAAACAAAATGGAAATCGGTACAGGAAATAAAACTACCCATGAGGGTCCCCGAAAGGGGGAATCCGTCCCCGGGCCGTTATCGCGCGGTTCGGGCAGCTCCACGTATTATGGGGGGAGCAAAAATGTACCACAGCGAAAAAACGACGACACTGGCAAGTTAATAACGGATTCTGATAATGCTAATGACATGGATAAACCAACGAAGGCTCAAACGCGGTCGCCTCGGAAGACTCCAGTAGTGTTTCGATCGTCAACAGCGATACCGCCTACTTCGCAAAAATTGGTAAGCCCGTTTGCGGGCAGAAGCTCTAAGGTCCGGCGCACACCACCTAAAGAGAGCGAGACAAGAACTGACCTGCAAACGAGCTCAAAAAAAGGAAATAAAATGGAAGAAGGGAGGTCGACGGAAATTTCACCGTCTGTGGAATTCACAAAGACCCAAGACAGTGAAGAAATCTTTGTGCGTCCAGATACGCCAATCAGTGTGTCTTCGAAACGTAGCAGAGATGGAGAGGAAAGTGACAGCTCTATTATATCCGGGGTGTCACAGGCATCTGCAACGTCTGAGGCTTCGGGTGCGCGGAAAAGAGGAGCGCCGACTGGATCAGTCCTTATGCCGCGACCGAAACGCCAGTCCATTAAAAAGAAGACTTACGCTGAGGATACGGAAGAGGAAACCGTCTTAGATACATCGCAGACTTCACTCACGCGGGCTAAAGCATCCTTACCGAAGGTAGAGGAAATCATGGCGGAGATGAAATCTCAACCCACAGGTGATATAAGTGCCCGTATAGTTGAAGAGATGGACATGGTGGAGAGGATTGCTGACAGATCTCGCAGCCTCAAGGGCACCTTTGTTCGCAGCCTTCGATTGGCGGTGCGGACGGTCCAAGCAGCAGCGGGTGAACTTTTACATCGTACGGCTACGTCTGCGAATGTTGAGCGTCTGGAAAAAGAAAATGAGGACCTTCGTGCTATGCTTGCTTCCATGAAAGCTGAACAAGAGAAAATGGCAGCTGACATTTCCAATCTACGAAGCCAGGATGCATTGAGGAGAGCAGTGCAGAAAGATGAAGTGGGTGGAACTAAAAGCTCAAACGACCCCTTGATGGCACGGCTGACGGTCCTTATCGACCGTAAATTAAGCGATTTTAAGGCGGAACTGAATTCGGAAAGGCAAAGTAAACAAACTCTGGGGATAGCGCCAGCCGAAACGGCAGCTACAACTGCGAAACCCTCTCAGTTAAAAAAACAGAGAAAGACAGGAGCACCAGACATGCATTCGTTGCCTCCTCCGGTACCCGAACTGCCTCCAGTGCAAATGAGGCATGCTGACCCGGTGGTTCCAACTGCGTTGACCTGGGCCTCTGTAGTGGGACGGAAAAGCAAGAAAAAGTCTTCAGCTGCGAAGAAAAAACCGCTAGCTGCTGCTCCCGGGGCTCCGGTTTCATCGGGTGCAAGTAAGCCAAAGAAGCCATCACGGCTCCCGGCTACGGCTGCCATTACAGTCACTTTGCCTCAAGGTGCGGCAGCAACATATGCCGAGGTAATGGCGGCTGCAAAACGGAAGGTGAAACTGTCGGAATGCGGGATCACTGAGATCCGCCAGAAGAGAGCTGTCACGGGAGGACTGGTACTGAAGATATCTGGGCCGGAAAGCGCATCGAAAGCGGACGTCTTGGCTGGGCGAATGCGTGAGGCGCTTTCCGACCTGGATGTGCGGATCGCGCGCCCAATTAAGATGGGAGAGATAAGAGTGATGGACTTGGATGAATCTGTTACCACTCAAGACATCACAGCCGCAGTTGTCGAGGCTGGAGAATGTTCTCACTTAAATGTTAAAGTAGGTAGTATACATGTCGATCCGTACAGACTGGGGACGGCATGGGTTCGTTGCCCGCTTGCAGTTGTGCGGAAGCTGTCTGCGGCGGGACGCCTGCGAGTTGGTTGGGTGTCGGCTAGGGTGCAGCTGTTGACGGCACGGCCCATGCAGTGCTTTCGTTGTCTGGAAATGGGTCATGTTCGGGCACAGTGTCCCAGTGCAGTCGACAGGAGCAATCGATGTTATGCGTGTGGGCAGGAGGGCCATAGGGCGAGAGAGTGTACAGCACGTAAACTCAATTGTCCCCTGTGTGCAGATCTCGGCCGACCCGCTGACCATAGACTAGGCAGTAAAAGATGTGTCCCTCCCAAAGATAAAGGGAAGAAAAAAGGAGTGCAGGCTCCTCCTTTAGCAGTCGCCCCTGCGGCAGCGTTAGCTCTGTCGGATAAACCACCGACTGAGGAGGCCATGGAGTGTCAGAATTCGCTGACTTAAAGATCTTGCAGAGCAACCTTAACCACTGTCGCGCGGCTCAGGACCTGTTACTGCAGTCCGTCGCGGAGTGGTCGGTTGCTCTAGCGGTAGTGATGGAGCCTTATTCAGTTCCAAACCATCCTCGATGGTTCGGTGACGATTTAGGCATCACCGTCATTTACTGGGCGGGAGGCAGCGGATATCCTTCATGCTCTCTCATAGAAAAAGGTAATGGATATGTCGCGGTAAAGTGGGGCACGCTGGCGGTCCTGGGATGCTACGTCTCACCCAACTGTACCCTTGCGGAGTACGAAGTGTACCTGGACATGTTAACTGGCTGCATTCGCAGGCTTCACCCTCGTCCGGTATTAGTCCTGGGCGACTTCAACGCTCATTCAAGAGCGTGGGGTGACGCCCGGAACGACGTGAAGGGCGCGGCAGCACAGGAATGGGCGGCCTGTCTGGACCTCCGGCTTCAAAATCGGGGTTCTGCCAGCACCTGTGTGCGGTGGCAGGGAGAATCGATTGTGGATCTAACATGGGCGACTCCCTCTGCCGCACGAATGGTGACGGGGTGGAGAGTGGCCGAGGAAATAGTGACACTGTCCGATCACCGTTACATTTTTGTCGATGTGGCACGGCGGGGGCTCGTCGCTCGTGCTTGTGGCTGTAGCGGCAATATTTCCCGTCGATGGTCACTTAAGCGGCTAAATTGCGATTTGCTTGTTGCTGCTGCCAACGTCGCGGACTGGCCGAATGATGAAGGGGTCTCGCCTGATCCGGAAAGAATGTCGAATTGGTTTCGGGTAGTAATGACGTCGATTTGTGATGCCTCGATGCCCCGGTCCAAACCTGCTATGCGAAGAACGGTGTATTGGTGGAATAACGACATCGCACAATTGCGAAAGCTCTGTTTGGAGTCTCGACGCCGGTACACGAGAACGCGCCGGAGAAGGCGAGCCACAAATGAAGAGACGGCTACAGCATACGCGGCATACCGGAACGCAACCAAAGCGCTCCAGATCGCGATCGCTAATGCTAAGTCACGAGCCTGGAACGAGCTTCTGGAGGGATTGGACAGGGACCCATGGGGGCGCCCGTATAAAATGGTACTCGGTAAGCTCCGGCCATGGGTTCCTCCTCTCACAGAAACGATGGACCCGAGTCTGGTAGACACAGTGATAAAGACACTCTTTCCCGGGGTTCAGTGTACTTCTTTGACCATAGAATCGGGTTCAGGTCGGTCCGAATGGTCCGATGAGTGCCTGGTCTCAGAACGGGAGTTGAAGCAAGCTGTCAAACGCCTTGGAGCTCGCAACACCGCACCAGGTCCTGACGGGATCCCCGGTCGGGCCTTGGTTTTGGCTCTTGATGTTTTGGAGGATAGGCTGAGGCGGCTTTTCAATAACTGCCTTCGTGCAGGCGTTTTTCCTCTCATCTGGAAGGTGGCTGATGTGGTACTGCTGAGAAAGGCAGGAAGGTCTACTGATTCCCCCTCCTCATACAGACCAATATGCTTACTGGACGAGGTGGGCAAATTGTTCGAGAGAATCATATCCACTCGTATCTGTGAGCACTTGCGCTGTGTTGGTCCTGACTTATCCGACAGTCAATTTGGCTTCCGACCGGGACGTTCAACAATAGATGCAATCCTTCGCGCCCGTTCTTTCTCGGAGCAGGCGGTCGATAGGGGCGGAGTGGTGCTGGCTGTGAGCATCGATATTGTTAATGCATTCAACACTCTGCCCTGGGAGACGATTAGAACGGCATTGGTCTACCACGGGGTGCCTGATTACCTGTGTAACGTGATCGGTTCGTATTTACGTGACAGATACATTCAATACGTGGGTCGAGATGGTGGAGTCCACCAGACTGCGGTATATTCTGGAGTTCCGCAGGGATCCGTGTTGGGCCCTCTCTTGTGGAACATGGCATACGATGCGGTATTGCGCACCAGCCTCCCTTTTGGCGTGAGTGTTGTTTGCTACGCAGACGATACACTAATTATAGCCGAAGGCGATACCTTCGAGGGAACAACCAGGATTGCCGAGCTTGGAATATCTTGCGTCGTTGCCAAAATTACCGGATTGGGACTTAAGATTGCGCCTCAAAAAACCGAGGCCATATGGTTCCATAATCTTCTAAAGGGAAGGGAGCCACCTAGTTCCGTTGTCCGCGTAGGTGACGTAGAGATTCAGGTGGGCCGGCACATGAAATACTTAGGTCTCATATTAGACAGCCGTTGGAGTTTCGGGGAGCATTTCGAGCGCCTTGTCCCACGGATTCAGGGAGTAGCCGGGGCCATGCATGGGTTGCTACCCAATCTGGGTGGCCCAAAAGAGGGAGTCCGTCGCCTTTATGCCGGGGTCGTGCGATCGATGGCACTCTATGGTGCGCCCGTATGGTCCCATAGACTATCAGACGACCGGCGCTGCAGAGCTTTGCTTAGTAGAGTACAGCGCACCATATCCATCAGAATCGCACGAGGATATAGAACAATATCTTTCGAGGCGGCGACAATCCTAGGGCGTTTTCCGCCTTTGGACGTACTGGCAGCAATGGACGCGACGGTCTATGTACAGAGCCGCGTCGTACGCCAAAGAAACGGACAGGACCTTCGTAAGGAGCTCGACATGTTAAGACGGCAGGCAAAGCTAGACGCACTCGCTTCATGGCGTGCACGTCTTGAAGAGCCGCGAAACGCACATCAACGAGTTGTTGAGGCAATACTGCCGAGCTTTGAAGCCTGGATAGAACGACAGGAAGGAAATGTCACCTTTAGGCTTACACAGATGCTCACCGGCCATGGTTGCTTCGGTGAGTACTTGTATCGGATTGGGCGCGAGGCAACGCCGCAGTGTCATGGTTGTGGAGCAGCAGAAGATACAGCCCAACACACGTTGGAAGCATGTCCTTCTTGGGAGTCCGAACGAAAGGACCTAGTGAACAGGATCGGGCGAGACCTCACTCTTTCAACAGTTGTCGCCGCAATGCTGGAGAATGAGACAAACTGGAGGGCTGTGGTAACCTTCTGCGAAGAAGTAATGAAGCAGAAAGAGGCTGCTGAGCGGGATCGGGAAAGAGCCGATATTTCCCAAACACGAAGACGTCGGCGTGGTGGTAGTCACCAAGCTAGTACGTCTACCCAGTAGTTTCGGGTAAAGAATAGTGCTACGGTATCCCCTGCCTGTCGTAAGAGGCGACTCAAAGGGGCCCACAA